>JAHRHJ020003426.1:0-170793 GCA_019776745.2 Taxus chinensis
CCAAACTAGCGCCCATTTTCAGTATTTTTTAAAATAAACCAATGATCAGATGCACATCTTATATAACATGCCAGCGATAAAACTGTCAAATCTAAAATACCATTGCCTTGGGTCGTACGGTGGTCAAACAACATATAGGCTTTTTTTCACTACCAACCATGTTTGTCTCCTTACCCTTGAATTCATAACAAATGCGACTACGCATATACATCTGCTTGGCTTCCAAATCACCACATGGAAAATCGTCTTAACATCAAGCTGTTTCTAAACTGCAAATCTTCTGTTCACCAAACTTAGACAATAACGAATAGAAGTCATATTAACTACAGTATAAAAGTCTCCTCAAGTCAATACCCTGCGTTTATGTTAAATCCCTTTACACAAGCCTCACCTTATACCTTTTCGTCCACCGCCTCCTTCTTCCTTAATTCTTCTGTAAACCCATTTATTTTTGCAGGTTTTTCGTTACCTGATTCAACTTAAACCAAATCCCATGTTTGATTTTATTCCAAGGAGTCCATCTCCTCATCCATGCCATTCTCGCCACTGCTCGGTGGGTATCTACCGACATTTCCTTCTGCAACAAACTTTCTGTTTCACTCACTAATCAGTCAGTAATACATAAGAAAGGAAGTAGAAATCTCTCTATAGGTCCTCACCCTTTGTGACCTTCTCACTGAGATCTGGGGTATCCTGGGGCTCAATTTTGTGCCTGTTTCACATTCATGTCAATCTCTGTCAGTATCGACAACCGATCACCTATCGCCACGTTCCTCTTCCGTACTAGAGTACTGAATGTGATTGCCTTACCACATCGGTTTCTAGGAGTGATCCGACTTTGGTTTCTTGTAGCTAATTCTTGAACCTCAGCCTGTCTCCTGCCGTTTATCTTGATTGACATCGGTTCCGTGTAGGAACCTACGTCCGTGTCGATGGTGTCTGCTTTAGAGGTATAAAATTATTTTCCTTCAAATCCTCCTCAACTGTTCAATGTTAAGGCACAAAACCTTGACCCCGTAATACATTTTGTTTTTTTTCATTCTAATCCCGTTCATACTCCTAACAATATTAGAATCTTCTAGATCCCAAAATTATTTCCTCAAATTCACCAGAGCCCTAACCAATGAAATTACATCTCTTATATTTACATCCAACTTTCCTTCCTATGTTTCCTATCAACATGCACAAAAGCTTATGGAGCTCAACTCTAAGAAAAGAAAATCTACTTCTTTTCCTAGACCAATCTACTTTTGGTATTCCACCATTCCAGTGCATGTTGAAGACCACGGTTTGATTTCAAGTATACTGTTTTAATCCACTCTCTGTCCAAAACCTCAAAGGCAAAGCGACACCTGTATCCTCATGACATTCTAAGCACGTCCATGATTGTTTCTGTTAATCTTTCTGTTAACTTTTATTCTCCTGTGGAGTTCTAGGACGTTCTTTCTCTTCGTACATTCCATTCTCTGAACATATACATTAAACTCCTGCTAACAATACGCCCACATTACTAGATCTAAGGACGTCAATTTAAATTGGTTTCATTTTCTAACAAGGGCTTTCCATCTTTTAAAGTTTTCAAAACATCAGTTACATTAATCAATAGATCCAATACCTGTCCTTGTGGCTCATCAATGAAAGTCACATAATATTGGATCCTCCACTAGAAGCTACCTAGTTGGTCCCCCACACTGATTTTACAGCCTCCAATTTACTCCTCTTGTTGACACAACCTTAGAAATATCACTCCTTTACTTTCCAATATGTAGTGCTCCAAAATTCAAGTAATCTAATACTTTCAATTCTGATAACTTACCCTTAGCCCCCCTTTTTTTTTGAAAGGAACTGCATTCCTTTTTCACTCATATGGCCTAGCCGATTATTGCAACATTTTGGGCATATGATCTGTAGAGATAGTATAGAAAGGAATCATAATAGCAAGTATACAATCATAAGTTTCTTACCTGTCCACCTCTTGCCACAACAAGAGATCCCTTGGTAACTTTTCCAATAGTCGTCTTTGAATGTAACCACACATCTAAATAACCCAGTTTTCCCCTGCAATATTGAGATTTCTTTAAGCTTGACACATTCCTTACCTCTTTCAATACCGAAAATGGTTTCCCATTCTAATAACTTTAGATAAACATCACCTTTTACCAGTAATATTGCATGTCCTCATCATACTTAAATAAACTTATCCACAATCACCCCTGACATATTTTCCGCAATAACCCTTATTGGGTAGCTGAAAGGCTAGAATCTACACCCAAGAATTCTAATTTATTATCCAGGAGAGAATAAGGTAATCTTGCTTTATTCACTTCACCAATGTTTGCTCATTACCCTACCGTTTCTTTACCTTTTTCTGATGTATTCTTTTGTTTCCCCCTTGGACCAACACTGTACGTGCCCTCTCGTTTTCCATAATTCCAGCAAAGTAAATCTCTGTACCTGGATCTAGATCTGGCATGCTCTTTGAATTTGATCTCCCATTCTTCTTGCGATTAGATTTCTCCTCTCTCCTTAGATCTTCCCTACTCAACATTAAAGTGTTTCAGATGATGCTTCTCTTGATCTTTCCCGCGTATTTACTCATTAAGGATTACACTAACAACATCATCAATTTGCACAAACCTTAAAGAAGTCATTGTATTACTAACAACCATTACCAATTATCCCAACTATCTGGCAAGAGCATAAGAATAAAAGTGCTTTCACTTCATTTATCAAACGAATTTCTACCAATTTTAATTGATTTACAATAGACTTGGAAATCATTCAAATGCTTGATTACAAACCACCGTATGCATCTTAGAATAAACAATTTTTTCAATCACTAATATACTTATTCGAATCACTAGGAGTTTCATACATTTGTAAAGATGTTCATCAACTCTACATGGTTTGTGGGGCAGCTGCAAAATTCAAATCCACCGATGCTATCAGCCAATCTTATAGATCCCAGAGCCTTTCTGTTCAAGAACCTTCCATTCTTCATCAGTCATCGTACTCCAGATTTCCATGCTCACTCCACGATAATAATAATCTTCTGATACAAAATCCCCACCCGCTCTCCATGTTGATAATTACAGCCATCAAATGTTCTCTACTCGGTTTTCTATCTTCCTGATTGCTCTGCTCCCCCTCATCAGAAAACTCTCTATGAGTAAATCTTTGTCAACACACACAAAACCTCTAAACAACGCTCTATACCATTGTTGGGTTTAAAACCATAACAATGTTGCACGATCTAGATTAGATAAAGCTACAAAATGAATGTGGAAATAACCAGAAGATAAAATAAACAAGAGAAGATTACAAAACCAATGTAACGTGTTTCATCCAGTTGGGCTACGTCACCAAGAAACGGTCATATTATTATATCAGTGCTTTACACAGAGGAAATACAATGAACGATCTGTTGTCTTCAACACCTCACTAAGATGTTCAATGTTTTTTCCCTCACCACTACTCTTTCTTGCTCACCAGGAACTTACATGCAAACAATTGTTATTTTTCTTCTCTTCTTCTTACTTACCCTCATACATGCATACATGCTATGTAAATCTATTTTGGGTAACTTTAAATAGGCTTTTAAACCATCAATAAATCATCTTAAAACGGCCTTTATTCTAATTTTCATCAAAAAACAAAAGCAACATCACACAAGTAACCGTCGATGAATACTGCCTAACCGTCGACGGTCACTTCCTGACCTAGACTGACCGATGTCGGTTGCACCCTGACCGACGCCAGTTACACCCTGATCGACGCCGGTTATTGTTATAGTTAGATGAACCAGGTAACTGGGTAAAAGTAAGTTTTCTTGTGATCAATTAGCTCTGTACTCAACAACCTAGTATTTCTAGATTTAATATTTCAATGCTAGTTTTGATGATCTATTCTAGAAAAAATTTGTTTTTTTTGTCTTGAAGTAAACACAAGTGTGTTTTTGAGAACTTCAAAAGGTCAAAGTGGCTATATGCATTATATTGCATCATATCAGATCTCTCTGCTCAGATCAAGGGGAGAATTCACCAGTAATGAGTTCGAAGCCTACATGCAAGCTCACGGGATTCATCGACATATACCTCCTCCACACACACCACAACAAAATGGTGGTTGTGAGAGAGGAACTGGACTATCCTAATCCTCGAGATAGTGTGGTAGAATGATCGATTGATTTCTAGAATAGCGATGAAATTATGGACGAAGTCGAATACAACAATATAGTTTCTAAACATAATGCCCATATTCTCTTGATGGAGTCACCACCGATGAGCATGGTTTGAATCGAAAGCCCTCAGTTTGCACACCGTATATTAATTTGGGTGCAAAGACAACATACACAATACCAAATAGAATAGAAAAGTGGATATCAATCACATAAACTCTCTTCATTGACTACATGAAGAGGCTCTGGGTACCAATTGAGGGATTTGAAGATAAGGAAAGTATACACCAAAAGAATGTTGAGTTCTTTCCTTTTGAAAGAGGCAGTTGAGACTCCTTCTTCTAGAATTCACCTGATGTAGACATTTCATGTTAACGCTTTAAATTTACTTAAGCTAGTGGATGTTTGGTAAAAATTAACTAAATTATTTCTAAAGTCTTTCGCCTGAAAGTAGTTTGAAATTTTGAAGTTTTCCGAAACTCCAAAGTCCAAATTTTCATATTTTAAATTTCAGAGGTTTTCTTTTTTGGGGTTTTTGAACAAGCCACTACGAAACAAAATTTTCAACTCGAAGTTCCGAGGTCCAAACTTTGAAGTTCCAAAATTTCAGAACTTCAGAATTTTGGGTTTCGGAGTTGTCTTTGGCATTTGTTCACTTTTTTAACTCGGAGTTCCGAAGTCTAAAACTTTGAAGTTCCAAAATTTTGGAACTTCAGACTTTCGGAGTTTCGTGTTGCCTTTTTGGAAAAATCGTTTCCATTTTCTGAAACCCTGAAAAATCCGAAGTTCCAAAATTTCGAAACTTCAAAATTTCAGGTTTCAGAGTTTCAAGTCACCTTTTGATAATTCTCATTTCATCCCTCCAAGTTCCGAAGTCCAAAACTTTGAAGTTCCGAAATTTCGGAACTTTGGCTTTTCGGGGTTTTGGACTTTGGGTTTCATATTGCAAAACTCGCATTCTATTTTGGAGTTTCGGGTTTCAAAATTTGGGAGCTCTTATGAGAATTTAATTTTCAACTACCCCCACATGTTGGCTTCCAAGCATTAATTCCGGGTTTTTCTATATAAAATTGAATTTTTACCTGTCATTTTCACCTGGCTTTTTCTCTGATACTCTGATTTTACAACACCATTTGTAATTTTGAGGCATCATTTTCAAGGTAATATTTTTTTGGGTTATTTTATCTTGTGAGGGGTTTATGATCATTTGGGGTTTTCTTCATTTGTTTATTTCTCTTTTGTTTGTTCTTCTTTTCCTGTTTGAAAATGGAACCCTCATAATCCACCATTATTCCTTTAGCCATGTCATCTGATTTCCACAACTGAGAATCCCAATTCGTGTAGGAATCTAGTCCAAAATTGTGCTCCAATTTCTTACAAATGTTCATAAGCATTTGATTTTCGTTCTGTGCCCTTCGGCGATTTCGGAAGTTTACAGATTTCGGGCTTTCAGAACTCTACTTTTCAGAATTTCAGAGGTTTACTTTTCAGAGGTTCAGAGGTCACAATTTTGCAGTTACCTTTTCAGAATTTTAGAGGTTTTCTTTTTAGAGGTTTAGAGGTCTACCTTTTGGGTTTTCAGAGGTTTATACTTCGGAGCCAAATCCCCTTTTCGGATTTCCGTTTTCGAACTTTCGGACTTCAACATTTCGAAGCCTTTACAAACATTTTTTTTACAAAATGTCCAAAGGACATTCTGATGCTGAATTCCAAATTAACTGTCAACCTCCGTCATCAAAGGGACAAGGGAAAGATGAGTACACATTTTTAGAGTGTGCTCCTCTACTCATGCCTATCTTCAGATTTTTGGGAATAGTGGCATACCGACTTTGGACAAATAGATTTTTCCATATTTTTTGGGAAAGCTTTAAGGCTCCTAATAGAAGCCTCGATGTAGCCATATTTGATCGTGGGTGCTCGTTCTGTGTGCAAGTTTTTTTTCCCCTCATCCATGCATTTCCCTATCGTTCGTCTTAACAAACGAACAACCCATTTTTTGACAGGATTTATGAATCGGAAAAAAGAAAAATAAGATGATTAGGGCAAGTCCTTAATTAGGATGGACGTCAAATTTCTTGAAGATTTAATTTAACTTCTCGAAGTTGAAGGAATAGCAACAATGTCACTAGAAGCGATCGTGGACATTGGGACAAAGAAACTGAACTATGTAACGAAGGTTTAATGAAGAGTTACTGGCCAAGAATGTCATTAAGGCGTCCTAAAACATTGTTTCTGCTTTCCTGCTCTACCTTCATCCAGGAATAAATTGACTGTTTTATTGTTGAGTTCAAATTTTCGGGTCGCACTTATGTGAAGGAGTTTTAGGAATGGATGTTCCTCTACATTGCTACTATCAAGAAAAATAAGGAGTTCATACGATGGGGGGAACATATCAACAACTCAATCTGTTTTCAATTGGGCAATGTTTTAACGTCTAAAAACTTCTTCATGACTTCCTTTCTCGTTTATGTTGCCGCCACCATGGGGGAATTCAATGGTTTGAACACAAAAGGTGTCAGGAGTGTGTCATAGATTTATCGCTTTTATCCTCAAATTACAATGGAAGAAGGCAACAAACATTTTCATAGAGTTAATGATGCCTTTTTTGTTATCATCCTTTATCGTTTTGATAAGGATTTGTATAATCGAAGGATTTCTGATGAAGCTTTTAAAGAGATGCGAGAATGGGGAGCCATCTATCTTCAGTTCCCAACATTTACATACATTAGGATTCTCGGTTTCTTGGGTGCTCCAAGCAAGTTACCAAGATGTCCTTATGACAAATGGATTTTATTAGAATTGGTTTCGATAATTGTTGGATTATCACAAAATTCAAAACAAACGACATAAGGCGGGAGTTCAGTTTCCTATTTGAATAGGAAGATATACATGTGCCATCATTTATAAAGCAAAGAATGTGGATGGAGAAATGTTAGAAGTTACTTTGAGAACTTTCCATCCTAGAACCAACTTTGATTTCTGGGGTAAATTAAGTGAAACAGGGTTGGTCAGTTCTCACGTGCCTTAGCTAGAGGATATTTGGATTCATTGTCAGGATGAGGTTATCATCAGGCAACGAGAATATGAAAGGTTGACTTTGAATGAGGTTAGACAATTAAATATCGTGGATATTCTAGAAGGGATGGAAGACGATGATGATGAGGTATTGGATCTAGTGTATAGGAACAATATTTGTGATTTATCTACAAAGTAGAATTGATAGCAATCAAATAGGTGAGAAATCAACAATTGTGGTTTCTTTTCAATTATCTGAATTTGCAATATAAATGTGAAATTCTATTAATATAGTTAGTACTTAAACCAAAAAATATTTTTAGAAAGTCTTGTGTACAAAAGAAAATGTCATTCTTGAAGTTTTGGACCTAAACTTCAAATCCATCACTAGGAGAAGACATAACCAAAGCTCTAGTTAGTACTACTTTATATTTAGATTATAAATTTGAAATTATGTTAATATAATCAGTACAAGGATTATTTTTAGTTATCGTATAAATTTGAAATTATAATGATAGAATCGATACTATTTAAAAATAAATAAATCTTAACTTAACTGTGTTGAAATTTATTTTATCATAAACCTCTTCAGGGGGTGTCTTGAAATTATGCCCCAAAAATTATAATAACACGAGTAAACCCAAATAAAATGAAAATGTCTACTTGGGAAAATATAAATAATGATAATCACTAGTAATTTTGTAGTTTTGTTGAAAGAAAAAACTATCAAATAAGGCCGAGAGTAGCATGCCAATACATTATGTACCGACGTGTCTAAGAAATTTGAGCCTGAAATCTCACATCTACAATGACAAGGTTTAACCAACTACTTAATTGCACATGCAAATGCTAAATATGAATCCCAACTGTATATATTTGTCTCAAAATCCATGAAAAAGAGTGTGCATGCAAGATAAGCTGCTAAATATGAATCTCGACTGTATATATTTCAACCTGTCTCGAAATCCATGAAAAATAGTGTGTGCAAGATAATCCCTTCCATCATAGAAAGGTGTATCAAGGGAGAATTTATGTGTGGGCAAGATAAGATGCTAAATATGAATTGCAACTGTATATATTTCAACCTGTCTCGAAATCCATGAAAAAGAGTGTGTGCAAAATATAAGCCCTTCCATCACAGAAAGGCGTATCAAGGGAGAATTTATGTGCAGGAAAGATAAGTTGCTAAATATGAATCTCTGTATATATTTCAACCTGTCTCGAAATCCATGAAAAATATTGTGTGCGCAAGATAAGCTCTTACATTACAGAAAGGTGTATCAAGGGAGAATGTATGTGCGGGCAAGATAAAATGCTAAATATGAATCTCGACTGTATATATTTCAAACTGTCCCAAAATCCGTGAAAAAGAGTGTGTGTGCAAGATAAGCTCTTCCATCACAGAAAAGTGTATCAAGGGAGAATTATGTGCTAAAATTGATAGACTTAATTGCTTATATTTTGTAGCAATGGACAATTTGGTGGGTATGAATTCAATTGAATAAAAAAGTCGAAATTCTTGCAGAATCAAGATATTGTGTTCAATGATGGTGGTAAAATTTTTCAAAGACCATGTTGGTGATGAAGAAAAGGGAAAAGCTGAGCATAATGAGTATGGGTCAGTTGATAGATTTGGAAGACCAACTACCAAAGGGAAAACAAGGAGCTGGAAGGCTTCCATTCTAATATTAGGTAATCACAATTTTATTTGTTTTGCTGATCTTTGCCTATGAATGCAAGAAATCAAGCATGAAAGGAAAAGAGATGAAAATGGAGTCTTATTCTGTATGAATACATTGATCAAAATGCCAATCACATAAATCCATGCCGTAAAGCATTTTAAATGACTGAAGCATATTTTTTAAAGATGGATGTTTTGTACAAACAACATTTGTATTTGTGGAGACTGTCATCTTGCGATTATGATGCAAGAGCATCACTCCACTATGTAAATATGTCATATTGTCTTCACATTTTGGCTTGAAAGTGTGATGATAAGTTCTAGGAGTCATATGTGGTCATCCAGTGAGTTTGATGGTGGGTTAAGCCTTTGCAAATTTTGAATATGTCTTTTCCCTCCAGAAACAGTTTAAATTTGTACAAGGCATTTTTTTGGTTTGTTTTGAGCTATAAGGGTCCTTAGAGCATTCATATGTTGTGGAAAGCCTATTAAGATCAGAAAAATTTGATCATGGAGTAATATCCTAGACCTTTAGGTCTTAGATCTAGTAGGGACTATTAGGTGATGAAATAAAAAAATATTTGTATTTTAAAGACCTTGGAAAAGTGCGGTGGAAAATGAAAATAGAGGATATAAATGCTCAAATGTAACTGAATACACCTCATTCCATTCGAATGAGAATCAATTTGAAGAAAAGTTCCAAGAAGGGTTGTGACGCAAAACTGGTTGCAAACAGTTTATGGTTGTTTTTCAAATTGTATATGGTATTTGTGATGGTTACTGAATCTCTAGTATGCATTTGTAGAATGACTTGAGATTGGCAAGTGGATTGTTCATGTGTAATTTATGAGGTTGTGAGATCTCATCACTTGGAAAAGGTATATGTGCATTGACAAGACTGTGCAAGTTGCAGTAGGGTTTTTGGAAACCTTATGTTTACTTTTTGTTGAATTAATGAGCATTAGGTCTGTGCATGCCTTATGGTGTAGTTCAGGATTGGTATAAACTTAATCTTGTGTGCCTCTATGGTTTTGAATGGTTCCCGGGTTGAGAGAGATATATACGGGTGGATGAGACTATGCAGTCCTATATTAGACAAGCTGAGACCTTTGCATTCTTGAAGGTGAGGATTGATAAAGATTGGAGCAGTGAAGGGAAATGCATGCAAGTGAGAAAAGCTCACATTATTATCCTAGGTTTCAGAGCATCCTCCATAGACAGAGTATTGGGGGGAGTACAAATGTACTTGACAGTTGATGTTGTTGCATGAAGGGATTTTGAAATAAGGTGTTTTTGCTTCCTATGATTGAACTATTCATTAATGTGGGGGAATTTGTGTGGTTTTTGTTTGACCCTTAGGTGAATTTAGCTTGGTAGATGTTGGAAGTAGTCTTGCTTATCCTGCAGCAGACTAGATATACATATTCTGGGGATACAGTCAACAAGGAGAAGTGATCTCGAGCTCTTGAGGAGATTAGATGGAATAATCTACGAGTTTGACCATTTCCAATTCCCACAGTCATATCTAATTAAAATAATACCTCAAAGAAGTCTTTATACCTCACTTTGGGCAGAAACAGACGGTCTTAACTATAATTCCATGTCAAAACGAGTTTAACAAGACTATGAGGTTGTTTCATGAATTAATTTGACTCGTAACAGTTGCTCCATCTTAACACAAGCCTTCCTTGTCTTTCAGGGTCGAAGAAGATTGAATTATAACCTAGGAATACTGAGTTTTGCCCTCTCGGGCTTACACAGTGGAAGGGAAAACCCTGAACTAGGGTTACCAGACAAAAGTCCCTTTTTCTCACAAACGAGCCATTGGAATTCCTTAAAACATTTATAGAAATCTCCATGACAGTGTCGTCCAAGTGTTGGTGAAGGAGGGAGGTCGAAATATTTAGTGTTGCTCGAGTTATCCCTGACAGTCAGTCGAGCACAGGGTAGGCAGACCAATGAAGACACAGAGTTTGGCAAGAATGAGCATTTGGAGGATTCAAAAAATGAAGGTATGGCCTGAGATTTGATACTCTTGATCTATTATCTTCCATAACATGTCTTCAAGAAATTAGACTCTTAAGTTAGTTCAAAATCTCAGAACCCCATGACAGTAAGGATCTGTGTTGTACAGTGGCTTAGAGGGTTAAGAGCTAGTGGAAGGTTGAAGGAGCAATTCTAAAGAGAAGAACCTTAGGAGTGTGAAACAGCCACCTAGAGTGCCCCTCAACCAAGGTCAAATAATTTTTAGATCACTATACGCATGAAGGAGAGAGTATGTGTTGACAGTCCACTTTTAGGACTGTGGATCATTGAAGAAGACTTGACTGAGAACTTATCATTTGCAATTGAGATCACTTTTTTTCACAGAAGGTACAAAAGAATCTTTGTAATCAGGGAGAAGACTTTCCATTAATGTTGTCTTGAAGTCTTTAACAAAGAGATTTATGGGTAAAAATGCTGTCAACAGGACTTGTGAGGTAAGGGAGCATGAGAAAGGGGTTAAGCGATTGGCAAGACAGGGTTAGAGTTAATCAGCATTGTGAAGATCATTAACCTGCAAGGAAGCATAGGACAGGAGAAGGGTGCTTGGAAAGAACACTCATCATGATAAAGGTTGACAAATTATGCTTAGAGGAAGACTTAACCTGTCTTAGCACAGAGTTTGAGGGCAGTTTAGACCCAAACTGAGGTAAATGTTAATTTTTAATGCTTGGTTCAACTTTGTTGAATGATCAAACATTACCTGAGATGCACTATCTGAAGTAGTTTTGTAAGGAGGTTAAATTTGGGGTTAGGATGTCCTAAGGCTTGAACAAAAATGCCTTTGAGCATGTAAGCTTAAGCAATGAGATGTTGGAATGAGATAGTGGTGGAGTTGAACTTGTTTGTAGACAAGAAGTGTATTAATCCTTGAAAATGAGATAGGTTCTGCATGAGATTATTGATGTAATCTTCAGTAGATTTTTTAAAGCTAGATGTTTTCAATAAAATATACTATTCAAAATCCATATCATTAACAGTATGCTATTTAGTAATGTTGTTGATATTTCTGTACTGTATGCAGAAGTTTATTAGAGATATCTAGTAATAATATTGACAGCTTTTGCATTTGAATTCACGTCACATGAATGATTTTGGAAACTCTAAAATTCATTTAACATTGTAAAAAACATCTGGGAAGGATGTCAGATATTTTTTCTGCTGGTGTGTATCAGCCATTAGCAAGCATCAATGGGTGTTGTGTCTTGTACAATATGACCTATACAACAAAATATGACAGACGTTAAAAAACACCTAGGACGGAAGTCAACTCTCATCTCTGTTGGTGTTTATCAGCTGTTAGTATGCACTTTTGGGTATTGTTTCTAGAACAATATAACCTATACAATACAATATGACAAATGCTTAAAAAACACCATGGACGGATGCCAATCTCATCTCTGTTGGTGTCTGTCGGCCATTTGTATGCACCTTTGGGTTTTGTTTTAAGTACAATATAACTTATACACCACTATATGGCAGTCTAAGCTAAAAAAACACCCCGGACGGATGTGAAATCTCGTCTCTGCTAGTGTTTGTCAGCCATTAGCAATGCACCTCTGGGTGTTGTTTCTAGTACAGTATAAACTATACAAAACAATATGAAAAATGCTATATAAGCACCCCGGATGGACATCAAATCTCATCTCTGCTGGTGTCTATCAGTTATTAGTATGCACCTTTGTATGGTGTCTGGTATAAAAACACCCAGGACGGATGTCAAATCTCATCTCTGCTGGTGTCTATCAATGATTAGTATGCACCTTTGGGTGTTGTTTCTGATACGATATAAGTATGACAGCCGCTATTCATATGGTACAGTGTATTAAAACTATACCACATTTAACCTAGACACAGTTGAGCTTTCTGCTTGAATATCATGGGAGACTGGAAGCCTGCTTAATTGCATCAACTATCAAATTGATGTTTGAGCTCGCACCTGGATTCATCTGCACACACGTAACACATCCCTTGGAATATTATATACAATTTATACTATCGATTGACCACAAACCCACCAAAAAAACAGAGTAACATATATGGTGTAGAGAGATTTTATGTACTTGTATAGTGGTGAACTGTATTATGTTGTCCCCAACTGTTGTTACGTTTGATTGAAGCACATCTACTTTGCATTCCTCCAATGCAACATGAATTTGCATTGCAAGCCTTCTTTTCCATTTACTGGTAATCTTTATCACCGCATGGCCCCCAAAATCCTCAACTTCCACCTTCCCTGATTTCCATTGCGCTCTAATTGATTTCTGCAACAAAAAAAATTGTTTCCATTCATAAATATTTCCTTTCCAGTACAAACAAAACCTTAAATTAACAAGGGTTTACAAATTTTGCTTAACTGGTTCTTCAGCAACATTAACAGCAGGTTCGCAGTTTGGGATATCCAATTTCTGAAATGCATGGGAGGCCCCAGATTCTCTTAGCTTGGTAGGTCTAGGAGAAGCTTGGCGTTGGGCTTTGCAGGCTCTCAGCTTTTCAAGAGTTCTTTCTATCTTTTTAACATAATCTATAGTCTCTCCTACAATGGATGCTTTGTCTTTCTGCAATTGAACAAAAGATTTAATTCTGGGTGTTTCCAAAATCATAAATATCACAACATTACTAATCCAACAAACATTTAACCAGCTGATTTTTTTTTACAACTAAAACCGAAGCAGCAGTAAATATGACTTGCCTTGATGGGCTTCCGAATGAAGGAACGCAGTATTGAAAACTTTTCATTCATCTCCTCTCTCCTCTGCCTCTCTGCCAAAATATGGTTCGCCCTTTGAGCATGTGTTCTGCGACCTATTTTGGGTGGCTGCACTTCAGTGGATTCCAACATCATGGTGGGCGAAATATTTGAACTTGTTAAAGAGGAAGTGCATGCAGCTACTCCCTGTTCTTCATGCAAAACTTGGCCATAGTCAGGGAATCCTCCTCCTGCAATCATCTGGTCTTCATGAGATCCATAATTGGACTGCACTGCACATCCAAACATTGTCTGAACTCTATCATCAAAACCCACAAAATCATTCAAATTGGTAGAATAAATACATCTTTCTTGCCCCTGCCCCTGCCAGGAAAAATCCATAAATTGTTCTGCAGAGACAAAATCCAACGTGGGTACTACTCCATTGCAACTGTTGAGTATGTCTTCCCATCCTGAATTTTCCATGGTGTAAGTGGAAGAAATCATTATGCAATGCAGGTAGCCATGGATCCCCGGCTTTACATAGCCACTGCATTCACAAATATGCTAAACATAGAACTGTTGAATTGCTAATATTAGTTTAATTTTGTCTGATAGTATCATAATTCTGCACCCCTGCAACTGTAATTTCAACGGTGGCATGTGGAAGTATATACATTGTAAAATCCATGACATCATCTGTGACGCTTACAATCCTAAAGCGGATTCATTTTTCATTGACTGTACTAATTCAGGTTCAAATTTTAGCGCCACTGAATGCAAACAAAACATAATGACATCATGCTGTGTTGTGTGATGCTAATCATATCTCATCTGGGTCAATACGTGCAGCATAAATGAAGTTAATGATGATGGTTTTTTTTTGAAACTGAAGAGTTAAAGTCAAATGCATACCCTGAAAAATCATGACAAAAAACAAATGCATGACATCATATTACGACACTCTGTTCAGTTTCTTGCAGAACTTAATGTAAAGCAGTTGAATCATCTCGCCAGCATATCTGTTAATCAGTTTGGGTTTGACTCAGTTTCATGCTTCCCAAACTTTTGTATTGAGGTTGTGGAATCTGGATGGATGAACGAGTCATCGGTACTGTCTAAATATAAATGTTTCTTACGTGCTAAATGTTTTATTTGTTAATTTAATTAAAAGTGCTTTGAAAAAAAAAGAGTTTGATCCTCTGAAGTGTTTTCAAGCAGCAATATCCCTGGTTGGATGGCATACTTATATAAAAAGAGTGTGAGCCTTTCTAAGTGTTTTTAAGCAGGTTTCTTGTATGATGAAATTTGACGCTTCTCAATCTAGAGTTTTTCCTCATATTTGATATTATATTAAAAAATTAAGTCATTAGTATATTTAATAAAAAATATGTATATTATAATTATTTATAAATTTTTACATTTTCATAGTTAGTAAATTTGTAATAGTTTTTTGAGATAATCAAGTTAACAAAAAATTAATATAGTTATCCCAAATATCTATTATGTATTTATAAGTTATTTTGTTAACATCTTCACAATTTTATACAAAATTGTAAGAAAATAATAAAGTCCACTTTGAATTTATTAAAAATCTATATTATTTTATGAATATTAAAAAATATAAAATAATTAATTTTGATAAAAAAAAAGTTGTCAAATATTTTACATATTGAATATTTATACATCTTACAACAATGTAAATTTTATCACTAACCTCATGGATTAAATATTAAATATTTTATTTATTTATATTTAATTTAAAAATCAATTAAAATTTAATATTTAAAAAATATAAATATAATCATTTTTAATTAATAAAATAATATTTTAAAAATATTAAATTACATAAAAAAATATTTAATTTTTTTACAATAGTAACTAGTAATTGCACTTCATGAACATATCAATATATGAGACCATTGGTTTCTACGAATATAATAATGGGTTAAAATTGGTGGGTTTATTTCTTGGCTACTCAAATTTAATTTTTAGTAAGTAATGTGATACATGCTTATAAGGTTATACAAGTAAACAAACCAACTCTACATTCATTCATGATTCATAAAATAATTTTCAAAAAAATAAGTTCCAAATTTTGTTAGGTGATTCACCTTTTTATTGTATGAGAGGTTATTAGTATATATATTTTAAATAAAAATATATAATTGATATGTTACAACCTCTATTTGTTAATATAAAAAAATGTTATATATATTTGCTTGTTCAAAATACATAATGATTCAATTTAATTAAGAATTATTGGCAACAAAAATTGATTTTTGTAATCAGTTGTATCTTTTGGAAAAAAAACATTTATAATAACATAAGAGACCGATTATTTATCATATAAAACATATCTACAATTAGTAAGAGATATAACAAGTATACTTATGCAAGATAATAAAAATAATAATAGAAAATGACCCTTTCCAAAACCAAAATCTTTATAGTTGAACCTATCAATCAAGGCAAGCCATCTCCAAAGAATGGACCACAACTAAAAAAAAACATCCATAGCCTCTTCCTCAAATAAATTCTTGATTAACTTCTACATATCTTTCTTACATATTTCTTTGAAATCTCTTGGTACCATTAAATAAGGTTTTTCATGGCCAAGTAAGTACCTCTAAGAGCATTTAGTTTTTCCAATCTATAAACTTTGTTCTTGACACTCACATGGGCTTTAATTTCCCTTTCCAATTTGATATAGACTACCAAAAGGGGGGAGGTGAAATCTAGGCCCAACCCATTTCAACCTTAATGTTTTGATAGTTTTAAGCCGTTATTGAGCTTGGAAAAATCCATTTTGAGGTTGTAATGAGAGTGAGGCTACCTTATATTCAAGGAAATAGAGAAGTCATACCATCTTGAGAACAAATTCACGTAATATTCTCTACCGAAGTATTTAGGAAAGGCTTCAAACAATTGACAAGCATATAATTAGGGTTGCCAAAACTTAATGGTGTTATGATTTCATGTCTACTCAAATTTAAATCATAACGAGCACCTTGATATATGTTTATAAGTTTACATAAGCAAACAAGGTGCAAACAAGCAAGCTCTAAAATCATTAATGATCAAAGAAATTACGTTAAGAATATCTTTCGATATCCTTGTCTGTTACCTAGATTAGGTTCACCTTTTTATTGTATGGAATATTATTAGCGTAGATTTTTAATTAATAAAGAGAGGGTCGATAGGTCCCTCCCCAATCACGATATTTATTGATAGGTCTTGATTATTTAGATAACACCCTCCTAATTGTTGAGGTATCTTCCACCTTGATTATTTTGGTATCCCACCCTAATAACCTTGATAACTATGTCAAACTTGGTAATTCCCTTGGTATCCTTTGTTGTAACCACCTTTATTATGATGTTTTATGTTGGGGAAAAAGTGCTTGATGAGTTGGGTTGTTCATGATTGTGGTAGTGGGTAGCTTTGTGTTAATTTATGGAAACATTTTTTGGTTTCCATGTCAATTATTCCATGGCATTAATTTGAATGCACATATATGGTGACAATGGTCGATTTTGAGCCATCCCCCATGACTGGCTTCAACGATATGCCATTGTGTTGGTGACCACTAAGTCATAGCTTCAATCATAATTTATCTTCTACGAAATCATCTGGGGTGTTGGTCCTCTGCCAGAAGACTAGTGTCTTGGACTCGCTCTACAACTGTGCACCTACAGGGTGTGCTAGGTTGTTGGGTCCTTATAAGGTTGAAATGGAGAGATAAGACATGATATCTCGGTAATCAAAAAAATTGTCAAATGAGACACATGTGGTAAAATACATCAACTTGTTCGGCGTAAAAATGAGCAATGTTTTCAGTGTATGAAAGTAATGGATCAAGATATTGAAATTTATTTTATGTTTTATGATAGAATTATATACTTGTCAAAACTATAATACTAGGATTTTGATCATAATTATCCTCTTTCATTTTTATTTTAAGTTTAGTTTACCTTCAACATATTTTATGCTTTTTATTCTTTCTTTTTGGAGAGATAGATTTACAACAAAGTGATTATCACTTTACCCAAAAAAAAAAAAAAAAAAACCCTTAACTATTTGTAATTTTATATAGTTTTCGACTAATCAAATTCTACATTCATGTTTGATCCATAAGTTTAAAATTAAATGCTATGTATTGTATTTAGTAATGGTGCTTTTTAAACATCTTTCAACAATTAGACGGCTACAGTAGTTGTATTTGAGCATATTCAAGAGTTGGAAAGGAGATTGGATGACGGAGTCCATAAGTATTATTTCTTTAATATTGAAAGGATACGCTATAATGAAAGAGTGGACTCTTTAAAGTTGGTAGGAAAATTACATTCGAGAGGAGTTACGTTAAAAGGGTAAGCACAAGTGTATTATTATTTATCAATATTAATAATCTCCTATTAATAATGAATGAGAGATTTAATATTTTTAAACATATATGATACGATATTTTTTTCCAATAATTATTATTAAAATATAAATTTGTTGGCGAAGGGACCTTTACAATTTGGAAGGAGCCATGGGAGTTTTTTCGGAGTGATGTTTGGAAGGCTAAAATATCGAGGAGTAAAAGGGACAAAACTTTGAGATGATTCCATTAAGAGAAGGGAGGAGAATGTGTGTGGAGCTTCCTTTGGCAAGTCATATCAATATGTTTTATTTGGTTATGGAATTGCTACTCCACTCATTTGATTAATGGACACTTCTGCAATAATCCTATATTACTTTGTTGGTTTGGTTTGTGACAACATGTAAACCTTAAATATATTGTGATCCTTTAGCTAATAGGAGTGACACCATAATGAAGTGGCCCTCTTACCTACATAATGGTTGATTGGTTGTGAACTCAATATGTTTGCTTGTTTGGCCTTCCCTTGTCTTCCCCCATTGGTTTCATGCAAAAATGAAGAACATCATCTACATTTCTCTCTTGATACATGCCTTACTTCCCAGGTTGAATATGCCTCTTTAGTGCATTTTGGAATTGCTTCTACATTTCTAAAAATCCTCGTTCAATCAAATAAGTAATCTTAGATTGGTCTGTTAGCTCAATCTGTGATAACATATAAACCCCCATATATCATGATCATTATGTCAATAATATTTAACCCGCAATAAAAATGACTTTGTTAATAAGATAATGAATCAATAGGGATGACACCACATTTTTATTTATGGACATAAACATTCCACCTCCTTTCCATGCAAATGCTAGTTATTTTAAAGGAAAAATTGTTATAAGATAATACTTAGTAACGAGAGCACTCGAGAACATGATTTTTCTTAACATTTTATAATACAACTCTCATGCATAGTGGATGAGCTTAGTCATTGTGCTAATGCTTGCTACTTTACCAAATACATTTCTAATGAGAATTTGAGTATTGACAGGACTACTAATATGGTAACTATTTGTTTTCAGTTTCTAACAACAACAATAATCATACAATGACAACTATTTGAATGAAATTCCTAAATAGTTATCAAAATCATACCACTCATATATTTTTCATTTTGTGTATTTTTTTGGCTAAGTCTTACATCCATTTGAGCATGTATTTGTCACTTGTGACTATATTGCACTGATTTCTCTCATTTGATGATGCATGATGGAAGATGTGCTTCAAAGACTTCTAAATCGTTGGACATAATCTACATCACAACTTCCACCACTTTTTCTTTGTAGGGATAATTATGTAGTGTTGCATTTGAGCATGGAACATTTTCTTACTCAATAAGACCTCTATCCATTTTTATATGAACAAGTACTTGGCCCCAGTGACCTATATCAACTCAATGACTGTCTCAACTCATGTGGCATGGTTTTTTGTCACTTGTTGATGTATATTTCCATGCCTCTCCATTATCATGTGTAACACAAAGACCATCCTATGACTATTTGGAGCATTTTTTAGACCTTATTTGGAGACCCTTGAAATATTGTAGTTTCTACTACTTCTGAGACTGCTATTTCAACCCCCATTTCATGTGATGATAGTTTTGTTGATACTAGTTTTTCTATTCATATATGTGATGATGATTACTATTCTTCTAGTTCTAATGACATGAGTATTGATGAGGATACATATCCTCCCTCTCTTGATAACCTTTCAGAGAATGTCGAATCTCCTCCTGACCCTCCCACCATCAAAGATCCATCATAAACTAAGAAGGCATGTTCACATTTCCATGATGTTCCGCTTGATTTCATTGAATTTGTCTCTGATTCATAGTCATTTGTGAGGCATATTATACTCCTCCTAGTTCTTGTGTTGATACATTATTGTCAGAAATTATGGAAAAGTGACAAGCGAGCATGGGAATCTACAAGTAACTCTTCCTCGCACCCGACCTCCCGAGGTCGTGCCGAGACAGCCGGTGGGGATGGAATATACGTGGGGTGCAGACAAACTAGTTAGGCAATCTTATGTCTTCGACGCGCACTAATGGAATCTGTGAATCTAAGGCAAAGAAGGCCCTCCTAACCTGAACTGGTGTGATAGATCATTCGGTGAGGATGACTGCTCGAAGGCTCCAATCAATATCGAGCTCTGGCGTGATCCGATCTATAGGTTGTGGGATACGTGGAAGATAACCTGTGGGTGCTTCGTAGATATTCCCCGACAGGGTCATGAAAAATGGATGATGGATGTATGGTGGATTCTATGGGTGATTCTCTGGTCTAGTCCAGAAATCCTTAGCTTGATTAGCTGCTATGTCTAGTGAGGATAGTTGTGCGATAATGATTGGTGGAAGTGGAGAGGATCTAAATACTAATGTGCGTAAACCAGCATCAACGTCTGATTGACCTGTGGGCCCGTTGGGTTGTGGGACCTGTGGATCACAACCGTAGGTTCGTGGTCATTGTGGGCCTCCTATGGTCATGTGCAGAATCAATCCCTAATCCCTAATATCCAGTAGTCGTATGCCTTTTCGGCCTCTATGTTTAGAACTAAAAGTTGTGCAATCTTCTCAGAGTACCTTACAGGCGTTCTGGCAACTTGAATTCTTAAGCTAGTGTCTATGTCAATGAGGATGTCTCCTGCGTCTGGCTGTGGGACCAAAGGATCACAACCGAATGTTTTCTCTCTTTCAAGCCCTTCTACAGTCATGCGGATATTTATTAGGGCAATCTGTAGTTTGGCTGGTTTGACCAAAACGTATGCGCTTTGTCGTCTTCTATGTTTAATCCTCTTAACTGTGAGCTAATTTCTTGTAGGTCTGTTGTTGTTCGGAAGACCTGAATTCTGAGATTTTGGTCTATGTCAGTTATTGCTGCAACAAGATTGGGTTGAGGCACGATTGGCTCGAATACGTATTCTCTGGGCTCCCTAGGTCCCGTGATTGTCATACAAAAGAAACAATATAAATCTAACTAAAGCAAAGTAAACTAATTATGCAAAGTATATCCACAACATATATAAATTCTCTATTTTTGTATTTTTGACAGAATATTTAACAGAATTAAGATAACAACTATTTAATAGAATTGAAAGAGCAATTATTTAATATCTAGAAAATGACAACTAAGCTAATAACAAAATTTAAAACAAACAAGGTAGCCGAGTATAGCTACTTGCCTGTGCAGTTGTGAATCTATTCTAAATAACTAAATAACTGATCTAATCTATTTGAAAGACCCCCGATCTTACCTCAGAAGTGAGGAATGAATCATAGTTTCTCAGAAACTATCAATCCCCACAGCTTCCCCGGCAATATCGAAAGTGAGATTAACTGAAATGAAATGATTCACTACTCTATTTGATATGTTTTAACTAGAACTTTGAAAGCTTGAACCTGGATTTTGCAGAACAGTGGCGAATTTGATTGTGTGTGGCTTTGTCCCCTCAGTGTGGTCTCCTCGTTCCTTCGTGCTCACGTGAATCCAGAAAAGCGTGTAATGCTAGCATCAACAGAAGTAGGTATTGGAACAATGGCAGCTTTGGATGTAGACTGAATACAATGCGAGTAGGAGAGGGATAGCGCAAGAGAACAGAGCTTGGCTTATGCAATTCCTAGCGGGATTTATTGCGAGTCATACAACACAAAACATCCAGAACCTGAAACTATCCTTCTTGACGAACAAAACCTGCAACTCTAATGGCTTCAGACTGAAAATGAAACTATCCTACCTCAATTGATTGTATGAAACAGTAATGACACTAGAACAAGAAGATCATGTGGCTTCTAAACAGCAAAATAAGACTAACTATGCATGCAACAAATGAAAACTATTGAATTCCTAAGCAAGAACTGAAAGACTAAACTATTGAAATGAGAGGATGAGAGGCAATTTTTGAGGGGCCATTTGCTTGTAATCAAACCAGCTATTTATAGAATTCCCATTCACCCAAAGGTAACTCCAACTAGGACTCTTTTACTATAAACAATGGAGAAACACTATTCCAGGGAACCAAAATCATAAATACAAGCAAAAACGGATGAGAAAGCTGGTAAAAGTTGAAAATTTACGTGAGTCGCGATTAAAAGAAGCGTGCTGGAAAATGCGTGAAGGACCGCCGCCCTGAGCAGGGGGCGGTTACAGGACCGCCGCCCTGCCTGGGCGGCGGTCATGAGACCGCCGCCCAGGCAGGGTGGCGGTTTCATCACTGAAGACAAAATGCAAAGGAAAAGAGGGGAAAAGAGAAAAACAAAGCATGCGGAGGCTAAGCGGGGCATGCGGGATGTTAACGTACACTTGGAGAGCTTTTCTGGATCCTGAACACCTTGCGAGGAGACCTGTATCATCATTGGGGCATGTGTAACATCGTTCTGGCAGGCAGTACCCTTACAATTTTGGGTATGTACATATTGCCCCCTCAGAGAAGTGTTTTAGCCATGAAGAGGCGTAAAATGGTGGGTCTGAGTATGGCGGTCCCGAAATGGGAAATTAGAAATTATACCTGACACGTCCGTGTGTCGAAATGACGCCATCCAAAATTCTCGCTACCTGCAAAATGAAAAGAAGACTCAAGTGCAGATAGATAAAATAAATCGAAAAATAAATACTAAAATAATATGAAGTGAGGACTTACCATTTGCGCGGGGATGAGAACTTACCTCCGTCGGCTCCAAACCTGTGAAAAGGGGCATCCAAAATGAGTCAAAATGCTATATATATATAAATGGGCCCATTTTCCTATTCATTTGTGCGTGTTGATTTGATTGATTTTGAGCTCTGGGACCCACGGTGATGGTTTTTGATGAGAGTATAGTCGAAACGTTCGTGACGAGATAGTGATCATGCCTCCGCGAGTGGAACATCGACCCGCGAGATCTCAGGTTAGTTCTTCTCGATTTACCGTTTTTATACCTAAAATGTAAAAATGATGAAATCTTCGCCATGGGGGGGTAATTTTTGAAATTTTTAGTTTTAAATGTGTCCTTAGGGGGGACGCCTAATGGGTAGGCTCTCATTTTAGTCAAAATGGTCATTTTTTGTGTTTTTGAGCATTTTTTAGGGCACGTGACCCGTTTGAAAATGCGGGACACGACCGCCGCCCTGAGCAGGGTGGCGGTTACAGGACCACCGCCCTTCAAAGTGGTGGTTACGGAACCACCGCCCTGCTCAGGGCGGCGGTCCTTTACAGAATGCTAAAATAACATTGTTTTGAACCCATTTTTGCATTTTTAGTATTCTCATATGTTTTAATGATTTTTCCTAATGTGATTTTGGTACTAACTTACTCTTTTTTTACGTGTTTTTGTGTGTTTTTGCATAAGAAGGAAGAGTACATCATATGGAGCCGTGAGAGAGAGTGTGATTGGCTTCCAGCAGTGTTGGATGCACTTTCTCAGGCCGAGCAGGATACTCTTCAGAGGGCCGGCATATTACGTATATCACGGGTTCCTCATGTCGCACCTTCTAGTCACATACTATGTGACCTGTTTTCGTATTGGGATGCTGATCGGAACACTTTCTGATTTCCAGGAGTCAGGGGTGAGTGGACTATCACCCTGGAGGATGTCTACCACATCTTGGGAGTCCCGATCATTGGGAGATGACTTACACTTGAGACAGTGGGGTCGCGGGCTCAGATAGCTCAGTGGGCTACATATATGGGAGACGCAATTGTCTCCACTAGTTCGAAGAAGGGGGTGAGGGTCCGTTCCATTCCTAGCTTGCCTATCCCTTTGATTCGTCAGGCCATTATGGGGATCCTTGCCTCGAGATTGATCGGGGACAAGGGAGGGGACACCTTACTCTACTGCTGGTCCCCTATTATTGCACAGATTGAGGCACATGGCCGGATTTATGCCTGGGGAGCCGATATACTTGGGACCACCTACCACGACCTATACAGGGTGGTCTGCTTACAGGGACAGTCTTTGAGCCATCTGACCTTGGTTATGAGCTGGGTCTATGAGCGTATCATCCCCTATGGGAGAGGCATAGAGGTGGTGGATCCCGGAGCCGTGAGGGCAGCTAGATGGACAGAGATGTCGGTGCTTAGAGCACCCCACCAGCCAGTTGCCTCCCTGACTACTGATGATATGGAGGCCACACCTTATCAGGCCATGGCAGGGTTGTGGGGTGAGGAGACCCTCACTTTGATTTCCTGCTCTACTACAGGGCAGCTTGTGGACAGGACGGGGAAGGTAGAGACACACCCTTTTGATCGAGTGCCTCAGCAGTTTGGCCTTGCCTACGTTGGTATGCTTCCCCCAGTGGTGCCAGTGTTCAGATCAGTTTGGGAGGCTAGGGGAGGTCCTAGAGGCTGGGGTTGGACTGTTGTTACTCCTGGCATCCCTATTGCAGCTAGGCGGGTGGTACGTGCCCGAGAGAGAGTCGGTGCTCCTCAGGCACCTTTACTTCAGATTGCCGCCGGTCCTGCCCATAGCAGTGATGACCCTATTGATATAGACTCTGAGTCTGAGGAGTTCACAGGGGGAGAGACGGAGGAGGAGACCGAGGACATGGAGGTCAGCGAGTCAGGTGGAGAGGAGGATAGCGATCCCGAGTGGCATGACACTCAGGAGATCTTACAGGCCGAGAGGGCAGAGCAGAGTGTGGAGAGGGTGACTCTAGTCTCAGAGGAGTTGCCCTCTCAGGACCTAGGTGGAGAGGATGAGTCCGTAGTAGGATGCTATGTTGCCCCAGACACAGGAGGAGGACATCAGTCAGCGGTGGCATCTGTGGTAGGTGCTGATCCTAGGGATCCCTCTTGGAGGCCCGGAGATCCGAGTGAGTTGTCACTCTTCTTTTAATATTTGTTTTTAGCTAGGATTGCCTTAGTTGCTATCTCTCCTTTTGTTCATTTTTGTTTTTATCCTTTGATTATTTTCTAATTTGTTTTTCTCCTTTGCTGGTAGAGACTGCTGATGAGTGGCGAGACTTGATTCACTGGGTATGTACTGATACCCTGATGCTCCCCATGGAGAAGACTCGCGCCGAGCTGTCGGTGGATGCGGGGGAGCCTTCAGCAGCTGGTAGGCATAGTGATGTCTTTTCCCCTGTCTGGCACATGGCCAAGATGGTGACTTCCCTCCATACCGAGTTAGCTGGGTATAGGACTGCAGAGCACCTGATGAGGAGCCACTCTCATAGCGAGGCTACAGCTACTGTTCGGGACCGTGAGCCCTCAGTGCACTCAGAGCGCCGGCGTAGCCGGAGTCCTAGACGTGGTCGTGCACCTTCTGAGGGATCTCATAGGGGTTGAGAGGCCACTTGGCTCTTTTTGTAGTGACTCTTGTTAGATTGTTTATACGATCATTTTGTATTTTCTGGGCTCATTGAGCATTTTGACCATGCCTAGCGCATGATGGCATTGTACATAAAACTTGATTATATATATATATATATACTTCTTTTTGGATCAGACTCTTGGTGTCTAGGATTTTGTGATTCATTTCCACATGTATATTAGATGCTTATTAGAATTCTTGTTTTTATATGCTTTTCAGAATGTATGCAATGGAGAACAAATGACACAAATGCTTTCTTTCTTTTTGTATTTTGTGATGCTGATGTATGATAATGCAAACACAATGTGATCTTGAACTTTAGTTTCTATAAGCAATTTTCTGGTACTTCATATTTGTTTTGACAAAATGTGATGACAAACTGGTATGATGAGCAGATGCACTTGCCCCACTCCTAACTCCACGCAACTAGTAAGATGCGAGGGCTCACCACCGAGAGCTAGAAAGGGCACAAGCTATGAGGTGTGTTGAAATGGATAATGATGGGAGATAGACAAAGAGTTGGTGGAACCAAATTAGGATGCTACAAACCTACCCTACTCAAGTGACTCCATAGTTTAGAATGTGACTTGCTTTGCAGTTTATCTAGACTTAGATCCGTAGATGGCCACTTGGTTGACAAAATCTGGTTTTCAGGGTTTTGAACTCTCTTGGAATTTTGGACATCTGATTCATTTGTTTTTGACTCAAGATTTCAAAGGTTTATTTGAACTATTTGCTTATGACCTTCAACGTTTACTGTCAAGAGGACCCCCTACACCTTGCCCCATGCTACTAGTAGGAAGCATGGGCTTATCACCATGGACAAGGTACAGGTGAGTAAGGGCATTCCCATCCTTTCCCAACCCTACGTCACTAGTAAGAGATGCAAGTTCATCACCGAAGGTTGGTAGGGCAAGGAAATGTGTAAAAGTAAAATTTTCTGTTTGATCTATATTCGACTTATTTATTTGAGCAAAATGTCAGTATGTTCTTATTTCCAAAGAGATCTATATACGGGATAGATGTGACACCATGAAGCTTCTAGAACAGACCATAGGCAAGACACCTATCCTAGGAAGAAACAAAAGTGAGAACAAGCATGCAGGCCTTGGTATGGCTACCGTTAAGACTTTGTCATATCTAGCTTTAATTGATGACATGATTCTGAAACAGTTGATGATGTTATGAAAATGAAGAAGTATGATTTGAATGCTTCTGCCAATACCATCAGAAGTTTGTAATGAATTGCTTAAGAATAAGTCCCTTGATCACCAAATTTTATGAAACGAGTGAACAAAATGAACCTATCTAAATGAAGATGCAATGTAGATATAATTATACAAATAGTGCCGATGCTTCATGCGTAAAACCATTTAAGGTGCAAGGAATTGACAGTTTCACCAAATTCCTCACCTTCTAGTGTGCACAAGAGATACGCACCATTTCCGTAGTCCTTCATGACTCGATATGGGCCCAACCACTTGGGCCGGAACTTTCTTCCTTCACCGATTT
Organism: Taxus chinensis; assembly: GCA_019776745.2. Classification (NCBI taxonomy): domain Eukaryota; kingdom Viridiplantae; phylum Streptophyta; class Pinopsida; order Cupressales; family Taxaceae; genus Taxus; species Taxus chinensis. The sequence goes on from JAHRHJ020003426.1 coordinate 26,818, forward strand.
TCTTATCGATCCGGCTGTCTAGTATTAGAACTAGATTTCCTTCATATATTTCTCACTCATAGACCTTTTTTTTATACTGCCGACACATCCGGTCAGCATAGACTCTATGCCACTATTCAGCATTTAACCTGGCCTCATCTAGGCTTTCTAGTTGGGAGAGGCGTGCCTCTCTATAAGCTTCCTCATCCAGAATCCCTTGTAGTGAGATGCGGAGACTGGGTATTTCAACCTCAAGTGGGAGAACTGCTTCTGCTCCGAATACCAATGAGAAAGGAGTTGCTCCTGTTGGTGTTCTTATTGAGGTTCGGTGGGCCCACAAGGCCGGATATAACTTTAAATGCCAATCTCGTTTGTTTTCTTTTACCGTTTTGAGGAGAATAGCTTTCAATGTCTTGTTTGTTGCTTCAGCCTGCCCGTTGGCTTGAGGGTAATACAGGGAGGCCGTATGATGGTTTATTTTAAATTTACTGCATAGCTCATGGACCTCGTCATTTTTAAAGGATGTACCATTATCATAGATAATGATTTGTGGGACACCGTACCTACAAATGATCTGGTTCAAAATGAACTTGGCGATCACGGCACCTGGTACAGTGGTAAGAGGCATAGCCTCTACCCATTTGGTAAAATATTCGGTGGCCGTGATTATGAAGTTATGGCCATCCGTTGATGAGGGAGAGAATTTCCCTATCAAATCTAGGCCCCATGTAGAAAAGGGCCATGGAGTCGCGATTGGTTGTAGAGCTTGTGCCGGCATGTGAATCTCGTGGGAAAATTCTTGGCATTTATGGCATCTGCGTACAAACTCTACTGCGTCGTGTTCGAGAGTGGGCCAAAAATAGCCCATTCGATGTATTTTGTGAGCGAGTGGCATGACCACCGAAGTGGCCTCCACATATTCCACTGTGAGATTCGTAGAGAATCTTCTTGGATTCTTCTGTGTCAACACACCTTAGAAGCATTCCATCGAAAGCCTTACGATAGAGCACTTGTTCTATAATAACGTATTTAGCTACGATAATGCGTAACCACCTTATTTGTTGTAGTGTAGCATCCTTTGGATACGTATGGTCCATGATAAAATTGATAATATCAGTATACCAAGGACATTCAGAGATGGGAGGTCTGGTTTCGATGTAATATATGCATTCATCGGGAAAATCTAGATCTACTAGATCACCTCCGTCTAACGGGTTGTCGGCTAACCAATCTGCAATGATTTGTCCCTTAACGGACTTCTGGTTTACAAAAGTTAATTTGAATTCACCCATTAAGGTTATAAAGTGTCCAACCTTTTTAGACAAAGACCCTTGCGTGAGGAAAGTTCGTAAATGGTCTGTTTTTACAATGACCCTTGTTTCTTGATTTAGCATGTAATGTCTTAAGCGTTTGGTTGCAAAGACTATGGCAAGGCATTCTCGTTCTGCCTGCGTATAACGTGTTTCATAATCGAGCAATGTTGGCTAATAAAATAGACCGCACGTTCTCGTTTATCATCGTCTTCTTGAGCCAACATGCAGGCTAGCGAGACATCCGTAGCTCGTGAATATAAGATCAAAGGATGATCTGGTCTAGGTGGCATTAACGTGGGAGGAGACAGTAAGAAGTGTTTAACTGCTTTGAAGGCCTCATGGCATTCCTTTGTCCAAATAATGCAGCAATCCTTTTTCAACAAATTGTTGATCGGATGTACAACAAAACTTAAGTCCGGAATGAATCTCTGGATTGCACCGAGCTTTCCAAGAAACGATCTAATGCCAGAGTCATCTGATGGTGGGATCATCTCAAGAACAACCCGAATTTTGGCTGGGTCTACATTGATCCCTCGTGATGATATAATGTAACCTAGGAGTTTCCCTCCTGTCACACCAAATACACATTTTTCTGGGTTTAGTGTGACTCCGTATTCGATCAAACGTGAAAGAATGATGCGGAGCACTTCCGGGTGATCACACGCTTCCTGGCCTTGGCCAACAAGTCGTCTACATAGGATTCCATGATTTTATGAATAAGATCATGAAATATGTATGTCATTGCCCGCTGGTATGTAGCGCCAGCGTTCTTGAGACCGAATGGCATAACAACGTAGCAATAAGTTCCCCAAGGAGTTATAAATGTGGTTTTGGCTTGGTCTTGTTCAGATATTCTGATTTGATTGTATCCCGAGAACCCATCCATGAGAGACAAAAGCTCAAATCCAGCTGTTGCGTCAATGATGATGTCAATGGATGGTAACGGGAAGTCATCCTTGGGGCACGCCTTGTTAATGTCTCAGAAATCTATGCAGATGCGTATCTTCCCATTCTTTTTGAGAATGGGGATGATATTAGATACCCACTGAGAGTAATCAAACGGTTTGATGAACCCTACCTGGAGAAGCTTCATTACTTCTTCCTTCACCATGAGAGCTACCTTGGGTTTCATTGGTCTCGATTTTTGTTTAATTGGCTTTGCATCTGATTTGGTGACGAGGTTATGTACCGCGATGTGTGGTGCAATTCCCGTCATTTATTTATAATTAAATGCAAAAGCCTTTTGATGCTATTTGAGGATTCGAGTGTGTATTTCTATTTCTTCTGGAGTTAATGAAGATCTTAGTTTCAAGATCTTTGGTTCTTCCTCCGTTCCGATGTTTGTATCAATTGTTTCTTCGATTAAAGAAGCGTTACCTTCTTCAAACTCAGGCGGGGCTGGAGGTAGTTCCAAATCTTCTCCATTCTCTACCACGCATATGTCGAGTTCCTTTTGTGGGGGAAGCTCTACCATGGGATTTCCAAAGTAAGAAGATGAATGTGGGATTAAGGACAAATCTACCATGTGATGGGTGAGATGTAACTCTGCATAGGCATTTAGGTAATCAAGAGTGGCTCTATCACTGTCAACGTGACCTAAGATAGTAGATTTATTCTCAGCTATGTGTGTTAGAAGAGGGTTTGTTGATGTTTTCTTTACTAACGGTTCAGTACGAAGGGATACCATGAAACGGGTGTCTTCCAACTCACTATTTGGAGTGAAACATGAAGCTAAGGTTGCTATCGAATCTGCGAGAAGGTTTTGTTCTCGTGGGATTGCTTCAATTGATATGAAGTTAAATCCTTTGCTCAAATCTAATACTGTTGTTTTGTAGAGCTGTAAATGTTCAGCTCTAGTCTCATACACCTCAGAGACTTGGTTTGCTACTAATTGAGAGTCTCCTAACACTCTGATGTCATTAACACTGAGCCTTTTAGCTATGATGAGGCCAAGGAGGAGGGCTTCGTACTCAGTGCCATTGTTTGTACATTTGAAATTTAATTTAAAGGTGAATGGTAGGATCTTTCCCTCGGGAGAAGTAAAGATCACACCTGCCCTAGCCCCATAACGACATCTAGCTCCATCAAAGTGGAGAGTCCAATGTTTATTTGGGAAGATGGATGTTGGGACATTCGTTACGTCTATTTCTTCTGCTTCGGTTACTTCTACCATGCAGAGTTCCTCTGCTGGAAGAGAACCAACTCCTAGGGTACATCCCATACCTGTGGAATCAAATGGTAGGAAAATTGGTAGATCTTGTTCTAGCAACTCAACAATTTTTGCAGTAGTTCCTAATGACACTGTTTCTACAATGTTAGCTTCATCCTTGAGGGCTGGGATGCTCTTGACTAGGTTCGTAATCTCTAGTTCTGTTGTAGGTATTAATTTTTCTTCTGGTTTTGAGTTGGTTGGTTTGTTAAGTTGGTTTGTTGGGAGTTCAAACTCAGAGTGAATGCCTGGCCTTTTCTTCAGGTCTGCTAGGTGTATATCGAATGGTTTCGGATCACCTTTTGCTACGAATATCTTTCCTAAGTGCAAGAATCTTATTTCCTGAAATAACGTAGAAGGGATTGCCTTCATACGGTGTATCCATGGTCGACCGAGGATCATATTATAGTTGGTTTCCCGATCTATAATATAAAACTCAGTGAGGATTGTTTTGGGTCCTAAGGTGACTGGTAGTATTATAGTTCCAATCGAAGTGGCTTTAAGGCTATCATAGCCTCTTAGTGTATTCCGAGTCGTGGAACAATTTGTCTCTCCATACCCTAGCTTTTGAAGGAAAGAGAAGGGGACTATGTTAACTGCTGCCCCATCGTCAACCATTGCACGTTTAACGTAATTATTATAAACCCACACTTGTAAATGTAAGGCTAGATCTCCTCTACGTGTAATCTCAGCGTCTGTTGGCATTTTGCTTATGTCAAATATAAACTCAGTATCCCTATCCGGCTGCCCCGGAGGGTGGATATCAAAGTCTATATGGTTTACCTATGTTTCGGGAGGAGGAGTGATGTTAATTAAATGACCTAAACCTAATGCTTCTAAAAGAGCAGCCCTATGGGCAGGAGAGTTCTTCAGCAAGTCCAAAAAGGAGATGTGAGAGAAGGTCTTTGTTAGGTCATTAATTAAATCATAGGCACCTACGGGTTTTACTAATGTTTGTTGAATGTTATCTGGCTCTAGTGGGTAACTTGGATTTGGCTGAGAGGAATACTCTCGTGTCCTTGTTATGGCTTCCACGTGTAGCTCAGTGTCTAATTCCATTAAACCGACTATTTTTGTTCGTGGCTGATTTCCTAATTGTGGTGCGACAGGTGGATTTAGTGAAGTCGAGGCTTCATGATCATTGTTTCCTGTCATTACACCCTTGTTCATCCCATTTGGATTTAATTTTTGTTATTGTGATTTGGGAGTGGATCATTGAAGATCTTGAGGGGTGCATTTTGAGGGGAGACCGCCCCTGTGAAAGTATTTGGCGCAGGTGATGCAGGATCTGCTAAGAACATATCTATGAAAAGTTGTCTTTGTTCCTCTGGCAAATGTTGCATGAATTTATTGTAGTCATGGCAAGTCCTAGTGTCATGGCCTCAAATTTTGTGGAAACCACAATACGAGTTGGGATTGTAATTCCTAGGTTGTTGGTTTGGCATGTGTTGTGGTCCAAAACTCTGATTAAACCGTTGACTATTAAGATTAAAGTTTTGCATTTGTTGCCTTTGGTTTTGATATCCAGTTGAGTTTTGACTTGGACCCTGTGTCTGGATCTGCCATTGTTGTTGTTGTTGTTGTTGTGGATGATTAAAATCCACCGAGTTGATTGTTGGGGTAAAATTGTTGTTTCGTTGATTGTTAACCGGTGGTGGAGCATTTACAACATTTTCCTTTTTTGCTTGGTCAGTTACTCCATCTGTTGTGACCCCGCGGTTTTTGTTAAGGATTTTAGGTCCTTGATTGGTGTTTGTGGTAGTAGGATAAGTCGTAGTATTTTGGTTGGGGATGATTAACCTCCCATTTGTTCCATATGCCTTGCGACCGCTATCTATTGCAGCTTGATCTATTCGGAGGGCGCTCTCAAGCACTTCATCGTAAGTTCTTAGTGGGAACTTCTGGACTTCTTCCTTTATCTCTCTGCTGAGAGAATGAAGGAATAAATCGCATAGTTCCATCTGATCCATGTTTGGAGCGCTTGCTGAAGAATAGAGGACTGTACGCCATCTTTGGATGAAATGAGCAACAGATTCATTGTGTTCTTGTTTAATATGCAAGAATTCCCTGATTCCTGTTCTCAACAATTTGTTCATGTCGAATGCCTTGATGAACTCTGAAATGAGTTGTTTAAATGAATGGATGGAGGCTTCAGGTATTCTGTAATACCAATCGAGGGCAATGCCCTCTAAAGTTTTGGGGAATATTTTAGCAACAACTCCATCCCAAGGGAGCAGTTCTCGAATGGTTGTGGCATAGGCCTTAATATGTGCATTCGGATCTCCCTCCCCTTTGTACTTGGGAAAATCGGGAAGAGGTCTTGGAAGCATGATGCTTCGTATAGTGAAGTCTAAGGGCTCTTTCAAATATTCTGAATAAGTTCCTATCGCATAGGTTTTGACCATTGATGGTGCCTACTGAGGGGGTGGAGGTAGAATGGGTTGTTGATATGGTGTAGCGTATGCATTTGCAGGGACATAAGGAAATCCCTGTGGTTGAGCGAACATGCCGGGAGAAGAGAACATATCTCCCTGTGGTGACTTGGAATACATGTTTAAATATGGAGGAGCATTGCTTAGAAATGGATTGTTTTGTACTAAACCGGGAGGTATCATATTTTCCACTGGAGCGGCGTTAGAGAACGCAGTTCTAGTTGGTGTTTGTTGTGAATACTGAGGAGGCATGCCCAATGTGCCTGTTCCTGTGAGGAGGTCTACTTGGCTAGGATGATGTGGAGGATTGGAATTTCCTGCCTGCATGAATTGTAAATTTTGACTTGCTTGAGCAAGTTCCAACCCTCTAACTTTCTCAACTAAGGCTAAGATGACCTATTTTAGTGAAGATATGGTATTTTTCCTTAGTGGTGTTTGTTGAGGTTGTATAGGCATATGGTACCCAGCTATGAATTGATCGGTGCCCTGCCAAGTTTCACTGAGGGCATTTCCTATAGGTGGAGGAATGGAGGTGTTTTCTTGAAAAGAGACCTCGGGTTGTGTTTGCAAACCTCCTATAGGTGGGTACATACTTTGAGAGCATTGTTCACTCCTAGCATAACGTGCTAAATGTTCATCATCTAAAAATAGATATGGATATGATTGTCTACTGATTTGTGGCCTAAGCAACACCTGAGGAGATGAACCAGATTCTCCAGTGAGCATCATGTTGTTCGAGCCTGAAGGCTCTGGTTGTTGCGTTTGAGTGAGCTGATCCAACTCCTCTATTTGGAAAGAAGAACTATATCTAGTCCTTTGAGGTGGAGTTTGTGTTGAAAACTGGTTGATTGAATAGTTGTCACCCCATGCTGAGAGCGAGGGTGATGGCTGTCTATTCAGTTGATCGTAGTATGCTTCAAGACCTAGGAGAGGTCTGCCATATGCATCGAATCCCGACATATTCGGGGGGTATATGAATACCCGCAGAATAATGGGAAGAAGTGAAGATGGATGAAAGAAAATGAAACACTAAAAGGGAAAAGGTGAAAATGAAGCAACTGTTCCTTTCACGTCGGGTTCACCAATTTTGTTGGTGAAGCTGATGTGAAGGCTAATGAGGTGAGGTAGACAAGGGTGAAATGGTTGTGTGTTTCACGTTGGGTTCACCAATTTTGTATGATGGAAAAGTGACAAGCGAGCATGGGAATCTACAAGTAACTCTTCCTCGCACCCGACCTCCCGAGGTTGTGCCGAGACAGCTGGTGGGGATGGAATATACGTGGGGCGCAGAAAAACTAGTTAGGCAATCTTATGTCTTCGACGCGCACTAATGGAATCTGTGAATCTAAGGAAAAGAAGGCCCTCCTAACCTGAACTGGCGTGATAGATCATTCGGCGAGGATGACTGCTCGAAGGCTCCAATCAATATCGAGCTCTGGTGTGATCCGATCTATAGGTTGTGGAATACGTGGAAGATAACCTGTGGGTGCTTCGTAGATATCCCCCGACAGGGTCATGAAAAATGGATGATGGATGTATGGTGGATTCTATGGGTGATTCTCTGGTCTAGTCCAGAAATCCTTAGCTTGATTAGCTGCTATGTCTAGTGAGGATAGTTGTGCGATAATGATTGGTGGAAGTGGAGAGGATCTAAATACTAATGTGTGTAAACCAGCATCAATGTCTGATTGACCTGTGGGCCCATTGGGTTGTGGGACCTGTGGATCACAACTGTAGGTTTGTGGTCATTGTGGGCCTCCTATGGTCATGTGCAGAATCAATCCCTAATCCCTAATATCCAGTAGTCGTATGCCTTTTCGGCCTCTATGTTTAGAACTAAAAGTTGCGCAATCTTCTCAGAGTACCTTACAGGCATTCTGGCAACTTGAATTCTTAAGCTAGTGTCTATGTCAATGAGAATGTCTCCTGCATCTGGCTGTGGGACCAAAGGATCACAACCAAATGTTTGCTCTCTTTCAAGCCCTTCTACAGTCATGCGGATATTTATTTAGGGTAATCTGTAGTTTGGCTGGTTTGACCAAAACGTATGTGCTTTGTCGTCTTCTATGTTTAATCCTCTTAACTGTGAGCTAATTTCTTGTAGGTCTTGTTGTTGTTCGGAAGACTTGAATTCTGAGATTTTGGTCTATGTTAGTTATTGCTGCGACAAAGTTGGGTTGAGGCACGATTGGCTCGAATACGTATTCTCTGGGCTACCTAGGTCTCGTGATTGTCATACAAAAGAAACACTATAAATCTAATTAAAGCAAAGTAAACTAATTATGTAAAGTATATCCACAACATATATAAATTCTCTATTTTTGTATTTTTGACAAAGTATTTAACAGAATTAAGATAACAACTATTTAATAGAATTGAAAGAACAATTATTTAATATCTAGAAAATGACAACTAAGCTAATAACTGAATTTAAAACAAGCAAAGTAGCCGAGTATAGCTACCTACCTGTGCAGTTGTGAATCTATTCTAAATAACTAAATAACTGATCTAATCTATTTGAAAGACCCCCAATCTTACCTCAGAAGTGAGGAATGAATCATAGTTTCTCAAAAACTATCAATCCCCACAGCTTCCCCGGCAATATCGAAAGTGAGATTAACTGAAATGAAATGATTCACTACTCTATTTGATATGTTTTAACTAGAACTTTGAAAGCTTGAACCTGGATTTTGCAGAACAGTGGCGAATCCGATTGTGTGTGGCTTTGTCCCCTCAGTATGGTCTCCTCGTTCCTTCGTGCTCACGTGAATCCAGAAAAGCGTGTAATGCTAGCATCAACAGGAGTAGGTATTGGAACAATGATAGCTTTGGATGTAGACTGAATACAATGCGAGTAGGAGAGGGATAGCGCAAGAGAACAGAGCTTGGCTTATGCAATTCCTAGCGGGATTTATTGCGAGTCATACAACACAAAACATCCAGAACCTGAAACTATCCTTCTTGACGAACAAAACCTGCAACTCTAATGGCTTCAGACTGAAAATGAAACTATCCTACCTCAATTGATTGTATGAAACAATAATAACACTAGAACAAGAAGATCATGTGGCTTCTAAACAACAAAATAAGACTAACTATGCATGCAACAAATGAAAACTATTGAAAGACTAAACTATTGAAATGAGAGGATGAGAGGTAATTTTTGAGGGGCCATTTGCTTGTAATCAAACCAGCTATTTATAGAATTCCCATTCACCCAAAGGTAACTCCAACTAGGACTCTTTTACTATAAACAATGAAGAAACACTATTCCAGGGAACCAAAATCATAAATACAAGCAAAAACGGATGAGAAAGCTGGTAAAAGTTGAAAATTTACGCGAGTCGCGTTAAAAGATATTAGTCACTTCTACTATTTTAGAGATCATCATTGATCCACCTCTACTTCTGGATCCTCGTTCTACAGTTGTGAGGGTTATTGGGCCTTCACTTCATATGGATATGATTTTATCTAATGATCCATACACATCCTCTAATAGATCTACATCGATGGAATTACCATCAAATCTTATGCATATTCATGTTAGACTTATTCCACATTTTATTTATGGACTACCTTAAAATTTATTCATACTACTGCCTTTAGTTTCCTTCAGGGAGTGGGCATATTTTTTGTACACCTCTTATATTATTCCTAAGGGAAAAAACATTGTTCAATGCATATGTACATTCTCCAATATTTATGTGAAATAACACATCATCGAAACTATTCTAGGGGGGCTTCTATACCTCTCCTCTTCTTTCTCTCTTCTCTAAGGGAGATTTCTATATACTTCTCTTATCTCTCTTTTGGAGGGGAGTTTTCTCCTATGGGTATTATTCTTTTCTCCACTTTGCAAGAGTTTTTTTGTACATGGGTACCTCATCAGGCCTTATTATTGGGACCCACTTTTTACTACCCACCTAAGATTTGGTTAGGGGGTGCTGGTATGGGATATTATTTTCATTGTATTTGTTTATATACTTATAATGTTTATACACATGGATTATCCTTAACTAATTATATATGATTCCTAAGCAAGAAAACTAGTGGTTGACAACTATCTTTGGCCTCTTTTATTTGTTTCTTATTTTCTCTTTAGTCTTACACACCCTACAACCCTAATGGAACTTGACATATTTATCTTTTATGGCCTCAGACACTATTGTGCCCAGTTTGGACACCAGCGCCCAGGCACTTTTGTCCATACTAGAGGCTCTTGACCCTTTCTTACCTTTACTTTCTCTTTTTGGGTCTCTTTTATCTTTTGGGCATATTTTTCACTTATGGGTCAGCCTTCCAGTTGTCAATTACAAAATTCAAACAAGGGAATCATATATATACTTAGTTACTTCTCAAAAATAAGGACCAAGCACTAAGCATTACTATTACCACCTAAGCTTGCATCCAAAGGCACTAAAGCACTTCAAAGGCATCCATCTAGCATCCATACAAGGGACAAGGGTTGCATCACTTTCTGCATACACATCATGGGAAGGGGAAGTTTATTCTATTCCATCTACACATTATACATTCTACATTCTAGATCTAGCCCGCTATCATTTGTGCAACTTACACAAGGGCATCCTAGGGCATCATTTCTACACACACACACAACAATAGAACTACATGGGGTTTGAGATGTAGTGCAGAGCTCGGTAGTAAGTTCACTCTTTAGGTGACCATTGGGGTCAATCCAACTCCACATTCTACATATTTTTTATTAGATTTGATGTGGTTTATGGACATGTGTAGGTAGTATTCTATTTTGCAGGTTACAGGTACCCTTTGTGATCAAATAGTGAATATCAAGTGACAGACAAGAATCAACAATGAACCTCTTACAAAACAGAAGAAATCAAATCCTAAGAATTTGCATGGCCACCAATGCCCAGATCTAGTCGTCAGCACCTAGGTGCCTCTGCCCTCTCATGGGTGCCCCTGTCCTTCTTGTTCTTGAAGTTCCAAATTTATAGTGAGCATTAATGACATTGTTTTACAGTCTTGTTCAACACTTTTACCTACCCAGATCACTTCAGTTCACTCAGAAATCAACTAAGTCTCTTTATCTCCCTCTCTTGCTTAGGGTTTCACATTTACATGCTTATTTGCTTGTGTCATTACTGTATTTTATCATTTATACATTATTTATTACAATAGTTACTCTGAAATTAGATTTAATTCAAATTAAATTAAATCATTTGGTGAACCCCACTCGTGATCAAACACTTGGATCCTTATTTTTCTATTTTATCTATCTTCTTTCATGGCTCCTAAAATTCCTCAAATCTCCTTGCATGACTTACTTCAAATGCACCCACCTTGCAAATATGTTCTCCAAAAATCCCTAGACACTATGTATCTCCCTCACAATATGCCACCTGCACAAGTAAGTGCCATCTTTGATCATCTCTCTAATGACCCTATTGGTCCTGATACCACAACCAATCAATCCATTTGCAAATCAATTCAAGCTTTACATTGTTTATTTCAAGATAAAATTCAAGCTATGGAAACCATGATTACATCTCTCACTGTTAAAATCCAACATCTCAAGGATGCTTCTCAAGCCCATGCTAGTTCTTCTTCTACACCTCATCCCAATCCTATGTCTTCTACATGTGCTCATATAAGTGAACCTCAAGTCTTACATTACCACACCTCTCAAGTTTGATCTAAATGCTAAGCAACATGATATTCTTCCTGAGCTCCTCAATCACCAATTGATCAACTTGCCAACTACTCATTGTTACCCTCCTTATCAGCTTGCCAAATACATAAGGTCTCCCATTTTACAATTATCATAGACTTAATGGACATCATGACAATGATTTCTATGCTTTAAAATGAAGAATTAAGCACCTTGAGCATCAAGGTTTTATTTCATTTGCTTCACAACATTCTGCTACATCTCCAATTGCTAAATCCCAATGGGCTCCCAAATCCAATCCCTCCATGTCTAATGAGCATAAATCCATAATTACCAATGTTCCTTCTTTGGCCAGTCAAGAGCCACCTATCCAACCCATTCCAACTAAGCAACCTCCTCTAAAAATTCGTCCTCCAAGTCTTCTACAACATTACCAATTCCAACTAAGCAACCACCTCTCAAAATTTGTCCTCCATCCCCTCCTCCTATCAAGTCTTCTACAACATTACCAATTCCAACTAAGCAACCACCTCTCAAAATCCATCCTCCATCCTCTCCTCCTATCAAGTCTTCTACAACATTACCCATTCCAACTAAACAACCTCCTTTAAAAATCTGCCCTCTTGTCAACCCAAAACCCAACCCTGGTCCTACTCTTGCTTCTACCTCTCATTGTGATGACAATATGCTTTCTCATGATGCATTTCAAACTCTGTCACCATCGCAATATCTCTCTTTCATCATCACATAACTCTCCATCATCGGCACACTTGGGGGGAAATGCACTTTCCCCCCTTTCTAACACTACCAATTGTCTCTAGCATCTCTACTATACACTTCACGCTCTGTGCTTCATGACTAATATTCCTACGCAACCTCACACCCTTTGATACACACATTGTATCATCATTACCCTATGACACACTCTAGTTCCATGGTTCATACTTGACTGTTGAGGGTCTAATTATGAAATGAACCTCACATCATTACACACTTCACGCTCTATGCTTCATGATACATCTTTCTAGCATCTATTCTCACACAAACCATTTCCCGATGACACACTCTTGTTCTATGGTTCATTCTTGACTATTGAGGGTTTATAAATGAACCTCATCTCATACACATCCACTGGGGGGCACGTTGCTCCTATCATCTTCACATTTTTCATACCACACCATCACACTCATACACAACATTTGCATATCTTGGTTGCATTTACTCTTGCTAGCTTATTCTATTTACATGTTACACTTTGTTTTCCATGCTAGATGGATTCTTAGTATGTCATCATCTTTTATATATACACATGCACATTCACTTGGTATTTTGAGGTGAATGCAGATCTCTTACAGGTTTTTACATGCTGCAATGATGCTTGGCACTGTACCTTTTACCAGTCCCACTGAGGCTCCTAGGGGCATCTACTTTCACTACTCCACATTCTACACACTTTAGGTTCTATTGCTACATTATTCACTACTTCTCATTACAATTACTTTACTTTTTCATTGATATATACATGCTTTGACATACTATTTATCTTTCTAACATGCTAATGGGTGCTTCATGTGTAGCATTTTCTTTGCAGGACTATATACAACCATGGTTATCTGATACATTTTCTTGATATTGTTTTCTATTGTTTTTGGGCTATGCCCTATGTCTTGTGTGATCATTGTATGCCTTTGGCCACTTAATCCCCTTGATTGTCTTGTGACATTATGAGTGATGTCCCATGTTTGAAACCCACTTTTCATGGTCATCTTGTTTGCACACTTCTTGTTACATTGTCTTCTTTTGCATGCTAGCTACTTTTACTACTAACACTTTTTACTAGCCTACTTTGTTTTCATGTGCCTTGGTTTCTACCATGCACATCCCCTACCCCCTGCAGGTATCCACTTCAGATCATCATCAGGTCCTCTCCTTTGGGCCACATTCTCCTACTATCATTACATGCACCCCAAATGAGGGGGGCATACATTGGGTGAAAAAATCACCCCTACAACAGCTCAGAGTTATAGTTCAGATCAACACAGTACAAAAAAACATAGGAACATAGTCACAAGAATGGCCCAGAATCTGACTTGGGTCAAACACAATAGAAGACACTAGTGCCTAGAATTAGACACTAACACCTGGGTGCTCTTGTCCTCCCCTGGGTGCTAATGTCTTGGGGAAGACACAATCAATTTCTCAGTACAACACAATCTACAACAGTTTACAGAGTACTTCTATAGTAATAGGCACTGGCCTTCAGTCACAGAATGCATTTTATCGCCTACAATTCAGTACAATCGAAACAATTCAGAACTAATTGGAACAAATCAGGACAAACATGAAAAAAATGGGATGTACCATCTGCAGTGGTGCTTATTGGGAAGAGTCATGGAAGGAGAGTAAAACTAGACCTCTCTCCCCAACACTTGCTCTTTGGCATGAGATCACCCAAAAAACTCATTGAGCTTGGCGTGAGATCACCCAAAAAACTGTCACTTGGCATGAGATCACCCAAAAAACTCACTCTTGGCATGAGATTTCCCAAAAACCTCACCTTTAACATTCAGATCGGAAACTTCAAGCAACAAGACACTTTTCTATCTTTTACTCTCTTACATATCAGGTGCACACTTTCCTTTTTACACACTTTTACACTTTACATACTTATACACATGTTTCTCTAATTTATCATATACAGAACTTTGACTACTTTCTTGCTCTTCTTTTGCAGGTCTGTCCTTACAAGAAGCAACTCACACAAGCTACAAAACAACATGCTACAATGCATACACTTCACCCCTAGGGTCCACTTCCCTTTCCTAGTCTCCATGCTTCACTTTGCAATCACTTCACGCTTCACTTGTCCACTCGGCATGTTATCGGCAACACTCTCTACATGATCATAAGGTACACATCTTATAACTACTTAATTTTATTGAGTATTCACTCAAAAACATAAAGTGGGGGAAAATGTAGACACAAAATCATGCACTTGGGTACATTTCTAGGTCAAAAGCATACTAATGTATATATGATTCCTAAGCAAGAAAACTAGTGGTTGATAACTATCTTTGGCCTCTTTTATTTGTTTCTTACTTTCTCTTTGGTCTTACACACCCTACATCCCTAACGTAACCTGACTGATTTATCTTTTATGGCCTTCAGACACCAGCGCCCAGTTAGGACACCAGCGCCCAGGTGCTTCTGTCCATATTGGGCGCTCCTGACCCTTTCTTACCTTTACTCACTCTTTTTGGGTCTCTTTTATCTTTTGGGCATATTTTTCACTTATGGGTCGGCCTTCCAGTTTTCAATTATGAAATTCAAACAAGGGAATCATATATATACTTAGTTACTTCTCAAAAATAAGGACCAAACACTAAGCATTACTATTACCACCTAAGCTTGCATCCAAAGGCACTAAAGCACTTCAAAGGCATCCATCTACATCCATACAAGGGAAAAGGGTTGCATCACTTCTACATACACTACATAGGAAGGGGAAGTTTATTCTATTCCATCCACACATACTATACATTTCTACATTCTAGATCTAGCCCGCTATCATTTGTGCAACTTGCACAAGGGCATCCTAGGGCATAATTTCTACACACACACAAGAACTACATGGGGTTTGAGATGTAGTGCAATGCTCGGTAGTAAGTTCACTCTTTGGGTGACCATGGGGTCATTCCGACTCCACATTCTACATTTTTTTTATTAGATTTGATGTGGTTTGTGGATATGTGCATAGGTAGTTATTCTGCTTTTTACAGGTTACAGGTACCCTTGGTGATCAAGGAGTGAATATCAAGTGACCAACAGGAACCAACAATGAAACCATTATGACACAGAAGAAATCATTTTCCTGATCATTTGCATAGCACCAACAGTGCCCAGATCGGTCATCAGCACCCAGGTGCCTCTATCCCTCCTATGGGTGCCCCTATCCTACGTCATTCTTGAGTTCCAAAATTTACATTGAGAATTAACGAAATAGTCTACAGTCTGTTCAACACTTTTACCTACCCAGATCACTTCCTATTCACTCAGAAATCAACTAAGTCTTCTTATCTCTCCTTCTTGCTTAGGGTTTCACATTGTATATGCTTGATTTTCTTGTGTCATTATTGTATTTTATCATTTATACATTAATTATTACAATAGTTACTCTAAATTAGATTTAATTCAAATTAAATTTACACATTCACTCTCCTATATGTACACCTATGTTATGATCTTTTCTAAGGTCAATCAATGAATACTGTTGATTTAGTTATTAATCAATTTCATGTGTTGAATATTGTAATTCATTCATTCACATCTTCCTCTTTGTGATTTATCGATTCTTACAACTACATAGTGCATTCATTGAGCCAAAATCCTCATGTAATCCAATATTCAAAACTCTTAAGAGGAGACAATTATGTTGCTTGGAAAAATAATAATTAGAACACAACTTAAATTTGAAGACATTCGGAAGGTATTTGATGACTTCTTCATTCATCTTGAAAATGATGTTGTTGTAGCATAAAAGTTTTATAGAACCAATTATAAGGCCAAGTTGATCATATTTTTAGGAGTTTTAGATAAGGTACAACCCCACATTCATGATGCTACAAAAACTAAGGAAGTATAGGATAAACTCAACATAGTGTATGCGGCTAAGAATTAGAATACAAATCTCTACCTCAAAAGTTAATTACATAGTTACAAATTAAAAAATGGTGAACAAATGTAAGCATTATTAAAGTGTATTGCAACTTTTAGGGTGTTACTCCTAGTATTGGAAGTGGAAGTGAAAAATGCATCTCTTGGACCTATTGTCTTGAGAGAAATACCCCCTTCCTATGGGATATTTTTGAACACTTTGAATGCCATGGGATAAACATTTACATTTGAGAATATGGTGAACATGTTGTAGTATTAAAAATCCATGTACATGGTAGAAGATGAAGAGGAACATACTATTAGTTGGTTTAGAAAGGATTTTTTTTTATGAAGTCATCAAAATAACCCCAGAAGTAGAGTAATAAAAAAACTAGCAAGGGAATAAACAACATCAATAATATGTCATTTGTGGTAAGACTGACCATGAATTGAAATATTTTTAGTATAATTGATTCCAACATGGCTTATCTAGTGGAAAGAATCCTAATAACCAACAATCATCACAGGGAGAAAAAAACACATCTCACGAAAAAGGGGGATTAGAAGAAAAAATTAGCAACAAAAAGGAAACATTCTATAAGAGGAAGACAATCCATTTGATGAGTATTTATTGTATGTTAAAAATCAAAATAGGAACCTAATTCACATATTTCTATTTTTTATGTTGACTCAGGTGCATCCCAACACCTGACTAGAATAAAAGGTTGATTCTTCAATTTGAGAGATAAACCCAAAAAAATCATGTTTATCAACACTTCTTTCTCGAGAGATTTTATTTGAAGACTGGAGGAAAGAGCCCTTGGTCTAAAATCTTGTTTTCCATTTACAACTCAAGGTACTTCCAGGAAGCTTTGTAAACAATGTTTTCTAAAGAACACAAGCTGAAGTTTGATGTAAATAAAGTGGATTTTGAACACCATACGTTGTGCAAGAATTTTGTCTACCCTGGAAAGACATATGTATATAGAAACTATGATATCATATGATATCAATATCAACTCCAAAATTTAGCAATTGGCAATGAGGAGGTGGCCAAAGTTTCATATCTACTTAAAGCCAAAGCTATCCAATGGTAAGTATGTGGACGTAAAATATATTTCACTTCCGACACCAGCTAAGGGAAAGCAAACATTGGGAACAAAAAGGGCACATGAGGAGAACCCTCCCCACAGGGATGATGAAGAAGAAGAAGATAGTGATGAAGAGGAACAACATAAGGAATCATGGAAATGTGTGGGCACATTTGGCCAGAGAAATGAATAAGTCACCAAAAATGTGAGTCCCAAGAAGAAGACTCACATGAAGAAGAAACCCAAAGTGGTCTCAAGAGAGGATTAACCGAAGAGGGAGAAGAAGTCTGGAGAGGAGATACATAAATATCTTCTGATAATTCACATTCTACTAAGATACATATGAGGAAGAGTGCGACATGTTCCATGAGGAAGGATTAGAGAAGAACGACGAAGCTGAAGGGTCAAGTAAGGGATGGTGAGGAAGGAACAAAAAGGAAGGATGAAAAAGGCATAGGTGGAGAGTGAGAAGATACGAAGCGTGATGCTGAGTGTGAGATTAAGTGTGAGGAGGAAGATGAAACAATTAAGGGCAACCTCATAGGGGAAGACACATGTATGGAGGAAACAAGTGGTGCACTTCACTCCATTGAATAGGAGGTACCCATGGGATGTAGAGGAAATTGAAGGAAGCACATGAACATTCCTCAAGGCCCCCTTATGCAATATAATGATGATCCTTACGAAGGTCATACGAGCGTGAGATACTAGAGTTCAAGTGGCCATAGAAGATATCTTTTCATTAGTCATTCTTTGACAAGAATGAGGCCCTTCCATGCACCAAAAATATGATCTCTTGGGCATATCAATCACATATGGAGGAGCCAGATTTTGAGGTCATCACACAAGTATTGTCAGAAAAACGGATCAAGTCGGATCTAGTAGAGGTTTTTCCCATGGTCAACGCACAACTACTTACAGATGAGTAGGCATGTAATGCACTTAATAAAATGTCATCAAAAGTGGGGATATGAATATTTGATAAGGATTTTACAATCAAGATACTGCATGAGGAGATCCAAGAGAAAGATGAGATAGATGAGACAATTGTGTAGCTAAAACAAGAGTTGAGAGAAGAGAAGGGGAGAATGGGTGCAACCTACAAGAAATTGGATTGCATTACAGATGCTGTAACCACCACATTTCTTAGCCTTACTGTGAATGCCAAGAAAGATTATGAAAAAATGATGCATTACTCTAGAAGACTTGGCATGGATGCTCTCTCATGAGAAAAGGAAGATAAGAGGAGAAACAACCTGAGGAGTTAGTTGCACAAAAGAAAGTGGAAAAAGAGCAGGTAGAGAACCTATCTTGCACAGTATGAGGTGTTAGCTATGTAAAGCTAAGGAGGTCTACGTGCAGAAGGCCAATTTTTTTTTACCGTTGCTAGGATTTTGATCAAGTTGTGAGTATGCTCTTTGCTAAGGATGAGGCAAAAATAAGGGAGTTTCAGGCCAAAATGAAGAACAATAGGGCAGAGTGAGAGAAATTTTTGGTAGAGGTAGAGAAGAAAAGAGATTTAATAACCATTCTTAAGGCCTCACTCAAAAATAGATTAAAGGAACTCTTTCCTCAAGTTACGCGTAGGATGGATGCATGTTGGATGATGCAGCTAAGCAACTAAAGAATTTAATCATGCAGTTAAAAGGGTGGATTGATGAGTTGACTCTTGTAGAGGTCCTTGATAATGTTGATGTTGCACCAGTTAAAGAAATTAAGGATTTTGGAAGGGTGGAGGGAGTTAGAGAAAATATTAGACAAGGAATTCCCATTACTCCTTCCACCTAAAGATACTTGAGAATTATATTCTTTGATTATTTGGCGCAAGCCATATTCTTTCATTTATTAATTCAAGGCATTCTTGAGACATGCATTCTTTGGAGGGATATTATTTAATTCAATGTTGTCGAGGATAAACAACATATCTAGTGTGGGGTAATGCTGGTTGGGGAAACTGCTAAGTACCTTGAAACTAGATTTAGATTCAATGTGTAAGAAAATGTGTGACATTTTTTCGAAATTTTAAATTTTTTTGGTAAAGTGACTTCATGTGAAAAATTTGTTTTTGCATTGCGGTAATCTCGGGTTTTTGGAGAACTCATGTCCCTAGTTTTTTGGGCCTTAAGTTCTCCACATCCCCACATTTTCCACACTTTTTAAGGTATTTTTGTTGTAGTTTTTGGTTTTCATTGGTGAACTTTTCTGTCCGAGTCTCGATTCCCCACATCTTTGTGTTCCCTGCATTTTACCTTACTTCCACAAACTTTGCACTCATCTTATGTATTGCAGACTTTGTGGCTTTTCAAAGAACTTGTCGCCCTTGTGTCCCATGGGCCTTGTGTTCTCTGCATTGCCTGATTCTCCCTAAGCACTTTCTTGGGTTTCTTTGTATTGTGTGATTTTTCAGGTGTTTAAAGAATTTGTGTCTCACGTGCATCCTGACTTACTGTTCCCTGCAAGCCCACCTTTTCAACACACTAAAGCCTTTCCTATGTGTTGTGGAGATTTTAGAGATATGAGCCCCTCGTGTCCTTATTTATTTTGTACTTTCATTTCCCCTTGCATTCTGTCATAATTGCAATACCAAGGGAAAATTGGTAAAATGTTCCACGAACCCTCTTATTTCCCATAATACATTGCAATTTCCTAATTAAGAATTTATTCACATCCTTTTTGAATGGAAAGGTATTAAATAGGTAAATTAATCCATTTTTACCATCACAAGTCAAGAATTACAACTGAGTCCCGTGAATTTCCATTCCCATGCCCTGAATCCATTTCTAGCCATATATCTTGAGCATTCTCCAACCATTTTCAAAAATTCAAATTACACTGTGATCCTGAGAGGAGCGCCATTCTTCCTGCAGCTGAGGTGAGTGATTTTGAAGCTTCCTGTGAGGGTTTTGATATCAAATTGGTTTTGTGCCCTATCATACCATTCTTCTTGAAAACTATTGTTGAGTTCCCATTCCTCTGAGTGTCTATTTCCTAACCTTGTTATCATGAAGTACCATTACGGGGGTTATGAACACATTTCATCCCTTGAAACATCAGTACCCAATATTGGGGATAGTGATGTTCAACATATTGATTTCAATGACTTTTGGGCCTATATTTCTGATGCAACCCCACTCCCATGGCTCAATGCATTAAATATAGTGGGATTTCTCATGTCGGTGGTTTCCCTATCTCAATACAATGTGCAGATACCATTTTAGCTTGTGTTTCTTGTTTTGACCCAGATTCAAAAGAAATCAAAGATCCTCAAGGGCCAAGTGATTGCTAAACTAGATGTCAATTGCATAAATGTTGCCTTTAGAATCCCTGTTGTTGAAAATTCCAATACTCTCACTAGGGCACAGGCTCAAGGCCTTTTTGAACAAGATAAGGAGAAATATAAAACAATGATAGCTAAGTCTTGGTTCAAGGTTCCAAAGAAAGGAGCATCCAGGTTGCCTAAGGTTATGTACAGGTTGATTTCAAAGAAGAGTTGTCTGATATAATCACTCTGTTGTCTAGAATCATGGGCCTTCCCTCAACCAATGATTTTCAGTTTTGGATGTGTCCTTATATAAACATTATTTGTGAAGGGAAGAAAATCTTGAACTGGGGAGAAATAATTTGTGAAAACCTCAGTGAACAATTAGTCAATGTACAACAGAGAAAATATTTCTATATGACCTCATATTTGATGTACACCATTGCAACATATAGGGTCTGGCTAGGTCTTACTCCAGTGGATGAAAAGAAGAATGAACTAGTGTATGATTATTACCCACAACTGACTCTTGAAAACAACAAACATCATTTCAGAAGAGTCAATGATGCCTTCACAATGTACATTGTCAGACTCTTGGAAGGAAATACAGCTAAGAGGATATCTACTGAAGAAAAATAATTAATTTCAACCTATGGTAGTTTGTTCATCCAGCTCAGAAGGTTCTCATATATCAGTTTGGTTGGTTTTGAAGGTGCACCTAACAAGCTTCCCATGTACTGCAATGATAAATTGGTTTTAGTGGAAGTTTGTAGGCAACTTGATATGTTGCATAGAACATGCAGGGACAAAAAATATAGGTATTCAATTCCCAATCACTTTGGGAAATTATACTTGCAGGACAACATTAGATGCTCAAAATGTAGAAAGGACCATTTCTGCATTCAATTTTTATACTTTTCACAAGAGGTCATGTTTTGACATCAAAGGTTTTATCTCTAATAACCTTAGAATGAATTTCTATCACTTTCCTACCCTAGAAGATTATTGGGAAGATTGTTCAGATGATTATGAGGTGAGAAGAAGATACTTTGGTCAGCTTTCTTTGCAGCAGATTAAAGATTTTGGAATTTACAAAGTGCCAGAGGACTTTCCAGATGATGATGAAGACTTGTATTCTCTTGAATACAATAAAACTATTCGGCATACACCCCTTCTCACCATCAATTGGTTTCAGAAAGAAAAGGATGATCTTCAAGAGATAATAAACCCAGTCATGGTGAGAACCAAAGTATGGTTTGATAAAAAGATGAAAGCATATAAGGTGGGAGTGACTCAATCTTCTTCTCAAGGGGCATCAACATCTCATAAGGAAGTTTCTGCCACACACATAGAGGTGCCAAATCATCCAACTCTTTCTCCTCTGCATGTAGAATCTTCAGTCAAGGTATATTCAAGGAAAGAGAAGACTGAAAGAACTGAGAAGACAGAAGAAACAATTGAGAAAGAAGATAAACAATATCTCTCTCCAAGGCTAACAGAAGAGGTTCAGAGGGTTGAAAAAATTGTTGATCTTTCAGAGGAAGAAGAAAAGGGGACAGAGGAGCATGAAGAAAGCAACTATGAAGGAGGAAGTACTGAGAAGGAAGAAGAAGAAGGAAATAAATTGAAGGGTATAAAGCCAGAATTTGAGGCATTGAGCATTCCCAAGCTCAAATCACCAATAAAGAAATATCTTCTTCAAGTGTTGGAGCACCCACTCTTGAGGTATCTTTTGCTCAGACCCTTGGTTCCCTCAACACACTTGCTCTGGGCCCTCTTGTTGCTCCACCTCCTAGTGACTCCTTTACATGGGTCCAACCCCTAATTGATAACAGGAAAAGGAAGGCATCCTCCCAAATCATTGCTCCTAAGTTTGATGTTGTAGCTTCCCTCCTGGGTACAACTCCCACTCCCCCTACTAAGAAATCCAAGACTGCTTCAAGATTGATATCTGATTCAAAAGGCCAACAATACTTGGAGATAACAAATCCAAGAGTGGAGAAAAATGAAAAGGATTTAACTATTACTGACTTGGAACTGACAAGAATTCCACTGGGTGAATCTACTCCTGAGGGGGAGGTTCATAACTTAAAAGAGACAGTCTCCAAGGTCATTGAAAGGGTGGAAAAGGGAAAACAAACACAGGAACAACTTGAAGAGCAGGTACAAGTCCTCTCTGGTTTCATCAAATCCTTCCTTGCAAGTGATAAAGTGCTTGATCCTGCCCCTCTGACTTCAATGCCCCCTCCCATTTTCTTGTCTGATGAAGAAGTTCAAGCTATCAAGGACATTCATAAGCATGTTGCTTATGGAAAGGAAATTGAAGCAATGGTTGATGGAATGTTGATCTCTGGCTTGAATTTCATTGATGAAGCACACAAAGCATATGACAACATTTCTCTGGTCCAAAGTCAGATTGACCCAGTAATCATTGGCTCTGAGAAGGAACTTAAACTTTGGTCAGAATGTATTCAAGATCTTAGACTCATGAAGGATACAGATGAACAAATCCTCCTTGCACATAAGATCTTTGATGATTCAAAGAGTAATCTTTCCAAAAAAAATGGGTGTTCAGTGTAGAATGGAAGATGAAAGTGCTAGAAGAAGCAATTGATGAACTTAAGAGCATGGTGCAAAAGGGAGAGGCATTTAAATCTGCAATACTTGCTGAATTTCAAGCTCTTCGGTGTCAATTTTATAAAGACAATTCTACAGAGAGGCACACATTACAAGAAATCAAAGAAAATTTCAGGGCACTCATCAAAGAAGACTTATTCAAGCCTGAAACTGTGACTAAAGAGAAAATGGAAGAAATCAGTGAATTGCATAATGTGGTCATAGAAGCAACCAAAGGCTTATTGCAAAATGCAGATATGGGAAAGGAGATGGAGGATTCCTTGGGCAGCTGGACAAATGCTATGGAAAACACCACCATCCCCAAAGGCATGGAGATTGTTGGAGCTCTTGTTAAATTCAGAAATCAAATACTCAAAGTGAAGACTCCAGCAACACCATCTACAAGTGTTCCTTCTCCTAGTTCCTAGGTCCTTCTTTCTAGTCATAGTTCAAAGTTAGCTTTATTATTTTAAAAGATGTGAAATTGTAAATAAAGCTAACTAAAGTGTAATTCATTAATTAAGTGGAAACACTTAATTAAAAGATTATGGAACTAGGAAAGTTAGTTACAACCACCCTTATGCCTATATAAGGATTTTTCTTTCATTGTAAAAGGGTTGTTGGATTTTGATGTTTTGAATGTAAAACAACAGAACTACAAGAATCAATACATAAGTTCTTCCCTCTCATTTCTTGTGTTCTTTCTATTTCTGTTCCTTAACCTGTAAATGTGGATTTGATATATTTGAATATGAAACTTTGTGTTCAATTCAGTTGATGTAGTGTTGAGAACTTTGTGTCTACTGCATATATGTCTTGTGGGTCATTCAAATATATATAAATTCATGTGCTCTTGAGATTTCATGTATGCATAAGTAAGATACTATTTTGCAATCTATATATCTGAAAGTGCTACCATTTCCATTCCTCAAACTATTAATTCTTCCACCTCTTTATCTTCTATATTGAGAATGATTGAATATGGAAACATTTAATACATCAAAATCCTCATTTGAATATTGATAGATTGTATATTTGTAAATAAGTAGATTTTATTTTATTTGGTGAATAAGGGAACCTCTCCCATAAAGAGGAGGGATTGTCATCCCCTGAACTATTGCTTGTGTTATGATTCAAATTTTCCAACCAACAGTCCTTCTTAATTCAATAAAAAAAAATTAACCCAATGAAAAAAAAATCTCAAGTTTCACTAAATTAGCACTAACCTATTACTTTATTTTCACCATTTCTCACTCATGTATCACGCACCTACGCACATATCTTACATTCTTCTTGACCCTCAGTGATGATCCCTCACATCTCACTAGTCGTCGAGTTAATAATGGAGTAAGGTGTTTTATCCCTACATTACTATCATTATATTTTTCCAATGGAATGCAAAGTTGTGAAATTATCTAAAAATTAGTTTTCTAGTATTATCATGTGTATGTATTTCATCTATTTGATTATATATATCATGTTACATTACTTCCATAACATTCATTTTAAAAACCATAACACATCAAACATTCATAGCCATTCAAAGTGCATAAATAGGAATAGGACAAATTACAAAAATAATAGATGATAAAGAATGTCAAGCCAAAAATAAATGGGGTGTGTGCGTGCGCGCGAGCATGTGCGTGGGCATGCACATGAAAATGGGGGGACCCAAATAGCAGCCAAAAACATATTTGATATGCATTTTGAATGTAATGTGCTCACATGGCAACAAGGTCATGTTATGAATCGATTGATACATAACATGGGTGTGTTCTATTACGTAAAAATGAATTTTCATTTTGAAAATAATGTGAGTGCATTATTTTCTTTGGTTTGGAAAACCACCCACCCTTTGGCTTGGATATCTAAGCCTAAGGGTCGGACTATGTATATTTCATTACTGAATCCATGTTTTACAAAAAAAACATTAAGAATCTCAGGTGTACGCCTCATTTTCTCACATGTGCTTTAAGACAATAATTACAAAAAACGAACAACATCAGATGCCAAACTCTGTCTTAGATTCGTGTCGATGTATTTCTTTCTAAAATTTTAATAGTGTAAGGTTTTCATCCTTAATTTCTTTAAAATATTTTCTTCATTTTTCACAGAAAACACACATATAGTTATTATTTCTAAATAACTTTTTGATTTGCTCTCTTCCAAATTTCAAAAACATTACATTTGACATGATCTAGGCTCCATTCCAAACACAATTCACAACAAAGTATTATTTAATTATTGATTATTTTTGTCAAAATTATGGGGAGTGTGCACATGATATTTTTCATTTTCGAGAATGTGTCCCCTTTGAAAATTAGTAAAAAATTAATACATTTATTGAAAGATTACAAAAAATGATGGGACCTAATAGATGAGCTTAGTGAACTTTCTACTAAATGGATTTGTAAAATAATTTACGGATAATACAAAAATGGGGGTGTGGGGGGGGGGGGGGGGGGGGGGCGGCAAAGGGAGAAGGGGTGGGGTACACACATGACACTATGTTATATTTTTGAAATAAAAACATGACCAATTTATGTGCACACCACATTTCACCCTCTTAGTATCCACCATGTTTTTTAAAAAATACTAGTTTGGAAACTAGATTTTCGAGAAATAAAATTCTTGTTCTTATCAAATTGTCAAATTTTTAGCATAGACATGTCAAATTCCTTGTTGAAAGTCCATATTTATTTTATTTTGGAGAAAAGTGAGCCACTTTTGACCCCAATTTGGTCCCCCATTTCCATGCATATACCCATATATGTATGTATGTATATGTGCCAGCTACACGCTTGACTCTATGGAGTATTCCCTGAGACTTTTATTTCTAGAGTCTAACACAACATACTGATTTTTCTATGTTTCATCTATTATGTTAAGGAGCCATACGAAATCCTTTTTTTTTTGCCTCTATCATGTTTTACAACTGATGGCGCCTCCTTGAGAGCTGACCAAACTTACTCCTCTACTTGGCTCTATGGCTGATCCTGACCTTTGTCTCTCGACCCCCCTCTCTCTCTCTCCCTTAGTTAACTTTGTAACCTTTGAACAACCATTTTATGGCCCTCAACACAAACCCCTTTCAACCCATCTCAAAACCTTAACCTTCGACCCCTTCACCTGGTGGTATCCTCTTCCTTTTATAGCCGTGTGTCTAACTTTTTCCACTTCTCTCTCCTCTATGTTGGCTTCTCTGTTCTTCCTTCTCGGACATAAAATTCAAATTGAGCTCTTTAACGTGCACTTATCCACACAATAAGATTTCATCCAATCTCCTCGCACCACGTCATCTAGTGGTTAGATTCTCGGTATCATTTGTTCCATTGTTAATTCATTGTCACCAACGTGAACATGCAAATCTATTTTATACATCCTTTTCATATCATCTGCCAATGTGTCCTTATCACCTTGAGCCTCATCCTTTACATTTTCGTTGCACCCCTTTTCTTAGGCTACGATCCCTCCAATATCCTTGTGTGCTTCTTTTAATTCTTTGTGCCTTCTTTCCTCTCAAAATTTTTTTGCACTCCCCTTTATTCTTTTTGCACCTTCTTATGTTAGTGCCTACTTGCATACTTTTGCCCCTTCAACTCCCAGGAAACTATTTTACAATGCTCCCCTGCACCTTCTTCATACTTGGATGCCATAATGGATGAATTTTCTCAACATGTCATCCTTATTCTTTGCGTATTTTTTCTTCTCTTTCTTGGCGGATCATGTCTTTTGGTTTTCTACCTTCAGCTCATGCCTTCATCCTTCTACGCCCTTCCAATCGTAATTCTCCTTGTTTGTTGCTAACTGTGCCTTTATTTGTGCATGTCTCTATCTTCTCTTGGTGTGTTCCTTTCAACCTTATTTCTATTCCACACATATATTTCTTGTGTTCCACTATTTGTATTATGTGTAATTCTCTCATGCATGCCCCTATGCACGTGACTTCAAGCCATTTATCCTTTCATCCTTGTCACTTTCTATGACAACCTTCATCACTTTTGGCCTACTTCTTACAACAATTTTCTCTTCTTGACTGGTTTTCCTCACAACTAGCATTCTGCCAGTCTTTCCTCTTCCTTCCTTTCGACATTATCATCCTTGTGCATCATTCTCAACCCCATGTGCCCTCTTTACTATGCATACATTTTCTTAAGTGGCTTGGGCCACTCCTCCTCCTCTTCATCTTCTCATCGCTCTCCTTACATGACCTTCAATATTTCTTTTGACAACTCCATATTTTATCGCGCATCTTCCTTGCGCTCTTCTTTCCTTCATCTATGTGCCCTCTATATCTCTCATGTGCACCTTCCTCCTTCAATATAGGTATTTGTTTCTAAGTCCCATGATATCCTTGCATCAATATGTGTATGTATGTATGTAATCATTTAAGTACAATACCATCACATAAAGGGAAATTATGGTAAAAAAAAAACCTAGTAATGAGTTATAAATCCAACAAATGTAACATAAACAAAGAAAAGTATCCAAGAAATAAAGGTACTAGGATTAATCCATTTGATACCCCTACGAAGCACCAAGTCAAGGGATCCTACTACGACTCTTGTTTCATGGCATTTTGTTCCCTGCATGAGAGCCTTCATGTACTGAGTGATATGATTGCCCATATGATGCTCTAGTGCCAATGGTCCTACTATGGTTGGCCTGTATCTATCCACTCACAACCACCTCATGATAACCAACTACCTATTTATGAAGTGTACCATTATCTTCCTAGAGATTATGGCATGTCATACGAATCTAGGATAACACATATGCTCTATGCCATGTAAGTGAAATTACATTTTATGGTGGCCCACATGCATTAGTAATCCCAAGTCCATAGTTAAGAAATCTCGTGACATGTCAGATGAGAAGGTGAATAATTCTAGGTTTTTCCATTGAATATTCTCTCATCACTCTATGGTGGTGGATTCAAACAACACACACACCACATAAATTAAGGAAAAAAACTAACAAATAATTAATTTAATGTAATATAATAACAAGAGAAGGAAATCTCGAGTTACTCACTTGAATCCCCATTAGTCTAGTATGAGTTAGAGGCTTCCTTGATGCCCTCAGTCTCCCCTTCCTCCTCCTCTAACTCACTACCCTTAGCCTCCTCCTCCTCCCCCAACTCATCACCATAGGCCTTCTCAACCTCCTCAATCTTCTCTCGAGATGATCTCCCTCTCCTTACAACTACTCATACAATATGAAGGAATCCTACTTATGTTCTCTTGGCCCTAACATCTTGTATATGTGTGCCTTGGGGATTTCCTATCGATACCTTAGGTACCATAGTTACATCCATCGTCGAATTTTTAACTGTCTATCTGTGATCTCTCTCACCCCTCTGTGTACGATTTGAATTACATGAAGAAAATAAATGCGGGGAGGCCAAATTATTATTGCAATCAATTCAAATGGGCCGCTTTCTCAAGACAATATCTCTATGGTTGCGTTAATAAAGGTATAATCCAAGAATCCACTCATGCTCCCTAGCTTGGATCCACCCGATGTATTCCACATATGTCATCAAAAAAGGAATGCATTAGAACATCGCAACAAAAATGAATCGATAAATCAAAAAAATCAACTTAAAGTGTTTTATTCCATTTTCCCCTTAAACATGGGTGGTTATTGCACAACTATTGTGGAAACTACACAATTGTCACGAAATTTATGCAACTTCTTCAACGATCGCGTCATAGGCTGCAACCAACCCCAATCCAAAAAAATGTAAAAAATATATTTATAACTACCCAAAATTAACAAAACTAAATTACATATTCCTAATCTGTACCACACAATGATCATTTTACCTATAAATTTGTGAAAATCACCCCTAGAGCATTTTTCAATAAAAAAACAACCTTGGGAAAGATATTAAAATGTTTGTAACCAACCTATCCCTAGGCTCCACCTGCCGTTACTATTCCCATTGCTATTATATCTAAATGCCATCTAATTTGATTGTATCCACACATGAAATGATCACCAAAAATCTAGAGCTCTAAAGATAGCAAGTATGAAAATGAAAATTGATTTCCAAAAATAACAATAATTTGATATATATTGTATTTTCAATGCAAGTAATGTGTTTTTGTATTCTAACACTTTTATCGAGGTGTGAAACACTAGAGAGAATCAAGAAAGTGATATTTTATCCCCCTCTCAGATGGTAAGTAATTGTGCCTCTTCATTTTAAAATGTTTACTGGTTTTATTATACTACTGCACTCGATTCCTATTTTTTTATCGTAGTGATGAAGTGTTTCGATTGGAATCACTTCACCAAAAGAGTGGCTCTGATAACTTTTATAACCCTCCCATTTTGGGATATGCCATACTTAGGTTCACTCCTATTAACGGAAATAACACCACTCCAAGGGGCAATACATACGCACCTAAAAATTACACAATGCAACATTTGATAAAACATGTCTTTGATGATGATAGAGTTGCTTCCAAAATAAGAAAAATACCCAAATCCCTCCAATTTTTCTTTTGCACACTCCCTTTGACTTTGCAAAACTCTCACTTCGTGTTTTTAGGCTTTAAACTTCGTTATTTTCCTAAGTGGGGAAATACTCGGTCTTCATGTATTAGTGGTTATGCAACTGTCATAGTGGTTACATAATTTATAGTGTTGAAATATTGGAGGTTTCAGAACTACCAATATGTCGACATAAATGCTTTCATCCCCATCGAAATCAAATTTAAAACACATTTTTTGAACTCATGTTTTATTGTGATTCAATTTTCTCTTATTTTACTTTATCAAATTCACTAAGAATAGGATTTTTGAATCTGTCTTCACTTACCCTTTCACCTTTTCTAAAATAGTCATTTGACTTATTCCACATGTGGTAAGTTATTCCTTCTAAATTTACAAGTGTAGTCCGATTTCTTCTTTCCTAACAACTTACAAATACTCCTCATTTGAACATTTGATGGGTTGGTTTTTTTGAGTTATAGAGGTATTTTGTTGCTTAATTTTTGAGAGGTTACTTTGCGGAAAATTAATTTTCTATCTTAGATTTCTTGTTAGTTTCATTCCAACCACCATTTTAATACCAAAACAACTAGCTCTCTTTTTTTGGTTCTTCATTTCCATTTCTTACTATGCCCATTGGATCAATTGGATTTTGCACCTTGGAAGGACCTTGAAGCTGGGGAGATAAATAAAACATCACCAACAACTTTAGAACAAACTACTACAACACTATAGTGGCTAGGTTGGAGGTGTCTTAAATTTCTTTAATCTTTGTTACAATATTTTGCTTCCATCGTGAAAAGCTTGTTTTATGTAGAATTAAGAAAAGAAAATTTATATTTGTTTGTGCATTGATCATTCAAAACTAATTTCTTGCAAATATCTTATGTATATTTCTTTAGCTTCCTTCATTTTTTAAATTTGGCTAAAATCTTCCACTACAGATAATCATTTCCCAACCTATTCCTGTGGATCTTCTCGGGGAAATATTGGAGGTAGAAGGGTAAAACCTGCATATCTACTTTCATTTCTTTTACCTTCAATTTAAATAGAGGTAGTGTTGCTAGGGAAAGTTTTTCGGAAGAGGGGAAATAACTTCTAAGAAACTTCCCTTCCCAACAAGCCAGAGGAAGAAGCCTTATCATTGGAGGTTTTATTCTGTTAATTATTAAAGCCACATTTATATTCTAAAAAACATTTTTGTTAGTTAAATATCCAAAACAGTGCAACATAAGAATAACCATACTCATTTATTCTCTATTTTAATGTGTTTTCCCATTTAAAATATGCAATAGATTAGTTCTCATTTATCTATTTGTTTATTTAATTTGTTATATTTTTTTTATTATTCCCATGTACAATGGCCTTCATGATAATGTTGACTGAAAAATGTGGATCGTCGACTAGTGAGGTAAATGTATGTATAGATCCCTTAGGTGAATCATAAAACCAATCAAGAATATAGTCCTTCAAGATTCTTGGAAATAGTTTTTTCATTAACTAGTCATCATGTGCCAAGTCTAATTTAGAGACACAAAACGTGCTAAGTGAGATGGATTTTCTCACTTGTAGATTTTGATTATTTTGTGAAACTTTTCGTTTCACTTTTTCCCATTTTCTCGATCTCTAACACAAAATTTGCATCATGTGATGCTACAATTTGTGTCAAGATTTTGGTGAAATTTTTCAAAAATAGCTATCTCAGCAAAAATATGATTGTGACGTGCATTGCATTAGTGCTTCTATGTGGCATAATTTGAGCATCATATTTTGCATTAGCACATGCTAATTCTTCCCATTTAAATATCTTACCAAGTCATTATTGAAACATTTACTCTAAAAGTGATGTGTTTGCATATGGAGTTGCAACACGATCTTGTACAAAACACACAAAAAATTACTGGTCATTATTGGGGGAGAAGAAAGTATACAATCTCATCAAACATAAGTATATTTCCCCATCTTTATAGATCTAACTTTATTTGTACTTTGAACTTATTATAATAATGAAAAGTAGAAGAGTTCAAGAAAATTAAACTAAGTTACACTAACATTGAAGAATTCAGTTCTCTATGAAATAATCAAATGGTTTTTTTAATTTGAAATATAGATTCATCATTTCATTACAGTAATTTGTGTAAATATTAAAAATGAATATGAAAATCATACATTCATATGTGATATGTTTGGAAGAGGAAAAAGCTAGAAAAAGTGAGGGACGAGTGAATCAAGGTCATATAAAGGCCAACAAGGAGTATTATTCTTGTAAGTGATGTCATATATAATCAAATCAAAATAAGTTTCAATATTGGCAGGGGTTGATCATGTAAGTATCTATAATACCATATAACCATTATTGTGTTTAAGTAAATATACATGAAAAATGAAGTAAATTATGTAATCCATGTGTGTGTCATTTACACAGGTTATTGAAAATGTTACACTTGCATCGAATGGATACACCAAATTCACCCTACAACCCATGTAGTTTTGCATCTTAATAATATCAAAAAAAGATGTAAAAAACTTATCAAAACATGTAGTTTTGAATGGTGGAAGAAGTATAAGGAAGTTAATGAGGAAACTAATCCTACTTATTTTCGTTATCAATGAGTCAAAGTTAGAAGAAAATACACAAAACTATGTTGATATCATGTTCATGATTACTTCATTACACAAATATTATCAATTCTAAAATTAATAACACTTATTTTAGGTTAGACATGAATAATAAGAAAAGTTATGTTAAAATTCAAAAACAAACCACAAGACATGAAATCCTAAAACAAGATGCCGGCCATTGTTTCGGCTTATTTGATGGTACATGAGATTTTGGCTTCCAGAATGCATCTACTCATTCTTCGTTGACATTTTCACTCAAATCCTAATCCTAATGTTATTTCAACAACGTGGGGTACTCTGTACAATCCATATTTATCCAAAAATTAGTAATAATATATGTGTAGTGCTAACCAAGTCCAGAGACAAGACCATCTGCTGACGTGGGAAGTTGGAAAAACCATCACTCCACCTAAAACAATGAAAATAGACAAGATTCCGTTCATTGAGTGCACAATTTATCCACAAGCCAATTTCCACACAAACTCAAGTCAAGATTGATTTCTGTATTATATATCAATATATGCATTATCAAACATCGTAGCATAATTATTTTTTAATCAAAGGGTAGTTATATTTTCTAGCACGTCAGTTTGACCTCCTCAATTCTGAGTTTTGGCGTGCCACTTGCCAATTGGAGATGCATGGAAGTAACCTGGCCAGTCCAAAGAAAATGAAGCTATTTTCTTAAGGTTCATGATAAGATGGAGCTTAAAATATAGGTGTTTTGAGTTGGTCAATGGTTAAATTTCTTGTATATTTAATATTTTTGTCTGTTTATATATGTTATTTTGTGGTCTGTCCATAAAAATATTAAATAATATATAATTTATTTTCATCGTTTAGATCATTTTGTATTCTCAATATACAAGAAACGTTTAATTGTACTTTAAATACAAACAATGATAAGCACCATGAAAATTATCGTAAATCTTCTTGTTTACAACCAACCACTCCAAAACAAGTCTGCCCCACATCTGTCCTTGTTGTAGTTGTCTGGGTGATGACAACTTCCTTATCTTCTTTGAAATTACACGATGAAGCTGTTGAATAGGAATGCAGTAGGTTTTTTCCACTAACATAATCTAGTTAGTTTCCATCCTTCAATATATGTGTAAATAACAATTCTAGTTCTTGTTCTTGTTATCTAGTTCTTGTCACATTTTCTTGTAAGTCTTTCTGTGGTATTTATAAACAGGCCCAGCCATGGATGGCTACACGGGAGTTGTGCCATATCTTTATAAAGCTTTTGTCAGGTACCGCAAGAATCGCCATTATCACAGGCCTGGATTTCAATACTATGAAGAAGAAAAGAATCATTTTCTGTCGACCAAAATGGAGAGCTTTTGGATTAGGATTTGGAGGAATGACAGGAGGAGAAGAGTTCTTTGAGAATGAGCATAAGTCACTGGTGCGTTCCGGCTGTCTTTCCACGGGTTAACATTAATCCACGCAAAAAAAATGTTAAACATGTTGCGTGGATAAGCGTTATCCGGAGATTTATGTCTGAACACACTGGTTCGATAAGTTTCTCCGTTCTTTGATGTCCAGGTGTAAATATGGTGAGATTTGTGTTGGGTACTAAAATGGGTATTGTAATAAAGAGACCAGTAATCTATAGTCACAAGATATGGATTAATGGGTTCCCTGCTGTAGTGAATGTTTGGAGGCTTGTATCTGGTGTTTTGTAATGTCCATGTCTCAATGAAATTGTATAAAATTGTGTTAATAATAATATTTATATTGTATGTATTGGTTTTGGAGAACTATATATCTGAAAAAACAGATGTATTGTAAACAAGAGCAAAACTTGATGTAGAGAGAAATGGATTTGAGCAATAACGAAAAGCCCAGGTTTTTCCACGTTGTGTAGACAGAGCAAATCTGTTTTCTTAGAGATTGAAGAATCATGACTAATACCATTTACAGCTCAAATATGTTTCTTTCTTATTCATTTCTCATTGAATAACTTGCTATGATAAATATGACTTAATTTATCATGTAATTTACTCTGTATATGTTATTTGCCAATGGAAAATAGCCTGAACACCCTAGCAGGAGAGCGTCTTCTATTTCTGTACTAAAAGGATATTAGATGTATGGAACTACAGGATGCATTTCTATAGACGGGGTATTGCTTGTTTGAGGAGAAGTTAGAAATGTAAAATAGAGTTAAACAAATTATTTTCTGTGAAATGTAAAATGTCTGGAAATCTAAAATAGGATTAGACAAAATCATTTCCGTAAAAAGTGTTAAAAACTTTGAGTTAGTTGAGAATTTTGCAGTCCAATAACGAGATTTTTTAGTTAGCTATGATATCAAATACATTGTAATCCTTAAAAAAAAGTTTAAGAGGGTAAAAAACTTGTTTTCCATAGTAATCATTTGGTTGTAAATAGCTCCACAAAATTCTTCAACACCTACTAAGATGTTTCATGTCGAAACATTTCATAGACCATTACTTAAGTGAAAAGCACATTAATCCTATAATTGTGAGGTAGGAACACTTCTGCAAAGATTTAATAACCGAATAAAAATGAGAGGTTTAATGATATGAAGGACACCCATAACAATTGTGGTCATGTACAAACTCTACCACTTGAGGGAAAAGATTAAAGGGTTTGAAACCCATTAACACATTTTATAAATCTGGATGAAAATTTAAGAGGGTTTAAGAAGCACACACGAAAACATTATCTACAATTAAGTAGAAGGGTGAGAAAGGAAGGCCCTATAATTTGCATTTATGTGTTTATGTTTAGAAAAGTTTGAGCACCCAAAATTGGAGTGGCAATCAAAAAGACATTAATAGTGGAAATGGGAAGTGAAAAGATACATGTAGGTGTGGCCTTTAGTGGAAAAAGGAAGTAAGAAAAATTAGAAGATGTATGCAAGTATGGTCTTTTCATTAAATTTAGAAATATAAAAGTAACATGAACGCTTTCTTCTTCTTTCATTTGCATAAATTAATAGGGTTAGGGGTTTAAGAGTGCATGCCTTCAAGTTAGGGGTATAAGAGTGTATGCCTTCAATTTCTTGAAACCTTATTGATAAGTTCTAACATAAAATTAAGGAGGAAGAGGAGAGAAAATAAAGAATTCAAAGGTTCTCAAGTGTGCACTTATGTAAATGCAAATCAATCCATGATCTACCCCCCAATAATTCACTTGTTCTACAAGGTAATAATTTGCAAACAATGGTTTGAGTGTGGGAGTGTTTAATCCCTCTCATAAATGTGTACACAAGTAAACAAATATGGCCTTCAAATTTTTTAAAGGGTGAAAGAGACAACTTCTTGAAACATGACACTTGTGTCTCTAGTGGAACACGCTTAGATCCACTAAGAACTGGTAGACTTGTTGCTAATCCAAGAAATATGGATGTTTATGGAACTTCGTGTCTCCTAACAACAAGATTCATGAGAGAGGAATTATCTTTTCCAACGAAGGAATATAGGCCTAATATATGACAAGAGAAGCCATTTCTTAAGTCAAACAAGTCTCCTTCTCCCACCATATATATATAGGGCAAACCTTGTCTATATATATAGGGATCATACACAAATAGGGGCCTTGCATACCTGAATTTTTGGTAAATAATTTATCTAGCCTATTCATCGTGACCTCCTTTTTGCAAGGAGGTGCCCCCTTCTCTTGAAGTTACAGATCTATATTTTTTAGCACTTTAGATAAAGTTGTTGCATGCCCAAGATATTTTCCACCTACCTATTTATGCCATCTTTGTGTATAGGTATCCATTTGTTGATGTGATATCTTTGTTGGTAAATATCATGTGTTTGCATTTAATGTAAACCAATCCTATATGGCCCCTTAGATCATTCTTTACTGGTGTGCCTTGGGATCCATCATAGGTTAGGATATGATCGATGATAAACTATTTTACATAGTATTCCTTGGGATTATTTTATAAAAAACCTAATAGGTTGTATGTTTGTGATACCTTAGGATCTAGGTTTCTTTGGGTGTACCCTAGTATGGTAGATTCGTCGTAGCCTACATTAATTATGTATAGTAGGAAGTTAATGTGGGCTACAACCAAAAAAGATGAGGTGACTATTCTTGCATAAATGAGTGAGTATTTTCCCTCATATTTAATTGTGTCGAGTGATTTTTTTGATAAAGTAATTATCTCCAACACATTATGTGTACCATCCATATCGTGCATTCTCTTGTGTTATCCTCTATATATTATTATCATGAATTATAACATTGATTTTGGGAGTTAGTCAAACTTGAAGCACTACAATATTAGGGAAAAAAACGTTCAATTGTTAGGTTGAGATGTTTTGGTGTTTTCATCCAAAAATTTTATTTCCTTAATCTTCATGGACATTAAATATTTAAATAATACACCAAAAAACATGTGTTTTTTGCAATGGAGCTAGGGTTTTTTTAAAATTTCTTTAGGTGCACAAATCTGATCTACTTTTCTGAGAGGATGGAGTGGAGGCAACATTTACCTACAGTTGGTACATCTATTGAGGTAGTGCAAAAAGATTCTTCTAGTTGGTTGAAAGCTCATAATGATGTCTCGACTCCAGGTCAGTCAGGGGAAGAAATATTACATCATAGGGAAGTTAAAAATTTCAAATATCTCATCCTACATGTAGAATATCATGGTGATGATAAATTGCATCATTTGAAGTTCATAGCCTTCTAATCAATAGATTTGTACAAAGGAATAAATTTTCTCCTATAGGAAAATTTTTGGGGGATTGTCCAAACATTAATGTCATTCGCCAATGGGCTGCTCAAAAATGGAATATCGTAGGGCATTTTGGAGATCTCTGTGATGTCTAAAGGATTCTTTCTCACAAGTTTTAACATTGAAGAGGACTTCTCTAGAGCCTTGGTTGGAGTTCCATGGTTTTTGGGGACCATGGGACTTTTTCTAAGGAAATGGAAACTTCCTTTTGATCCTGATAAGGTGGATACTAACATGGTGTCATTTGGGTATTATGCCAGGTCTCCCCCTTAAATTCTAAGTGGAGGATTTAATTATAAGTAATTTTTAAAAAAATTGCACGTTTATAGATTTAGATGGACTACTAAGGCTAGATTTAGATTGATACATGCTAGATTTTATGTTAATATTTTTACCAACCGTGATCTTCCAAATTTAATTTCACTGCATTTAAAATTTGGGACATGGGTCGAAAAGGTTAAATATGAGGATTTTATTCACATATGCAAAATGTGCTACAAGTTGGGTCATGTGGCTAGATTTGGTACCTCAGAAACCCCTAGAAATAAGGAAGAAAACAAGATTTGGAAGAGGAAGATTGCAAAAAAGGCTAAGGACAACTTTGTAAAGCTTTGGATGCTAAGATTATTTAGGGAGAAGGGGAGTTACATGATTCTGGGGAATGATGTGGAGAGTGAGAAATAAAATATGGATATAGGAGCAAAGGAAGAAGGGGAACTTCCAAAGGAGGAAGTGGAAGTTTTAGGAAACAGTGAAGAAGAAGATTCAAAAGATGAATTTCAAACTAAAGATGATCAAGAAGATGAATTTCATATTGATGAGGAACAAGGAGTTGAATATCCAAAGGATGAAGATTAGGAAAGTTAAAAGGTTGAGAAGTAACCACTTTTAAAATATGATGAGAAGAGAGAGTTGTAGAATAAAAAATATGCTTGTTACCATGAGGAGAAGGTGATGATTAAGGAAGGATATCAAGAGTAAAACAAAGGAAGAACAATTATACATTTTTTTTTCTCTCGTTTCAGGTTTGAATATAGATCTAGATGGATGAACGTTTTGAATTTTTGGGAAGGTGATTGTTTCAAAAACCACCAAAGGGTCATGTTTGAATGAGGATTTATTTAGAGAAACTCCTAAGGAGGAAAGGTGGTCTCAATTAATTTGTAAAAGGAATAATCAGATTGTGTGAAGGAGTTCTCCTCCTAGAACAAGAAGTTCCTGCAAGTAGTTTGGATTACAGCTCTTGATGCAAGCCTTGTTGACTTTCTGTTTTCATGTTGTTGTGATTTTTTGTTTCCTTTAGGTTGATGTTCTATTTTGTTTATGTTTGTCTTGTACTGGTCTTTTGGCTATACCTGGGTGTTGTAACCCTTGTTTTTACTATAACAGGTTTGTGCCCCTACTAATTTTCCCCTTTTACTAATAATTATAAAAAAATATCAATGTCTTATTATTAACATAAAAAATACACATTAATTCTATATTAATTTCATTTTTTGGTATTCACTCTAATTTTATATTTTTCCCTGTCAATGTTCAAGGATGTTATATTTTCTATGTTCATCCATAAACTATTGGAGACATCAAAATTTTGACGTCTAAGACAACTTAAAATGCAAAAACCATGTTTGGGTTTTACGCTAGCTAAAACTCATGCACATCACAAACAAATTGGACACTCTACTCTACCATATCATTCAAGTATAATCACTCACGAGCTCAAAAAATACATGAAGAAAATTAAGATTAGGAGAGATTGTGAAAATATTTGACATGTGTACTTTGATAATAGATCCCACCATGCACACTTATATAGATTAAGGATTCATAGAAACATAATGGAATCGCATAGATCACATCCATGCAAATAAAAAAAATGTAAATGAATCAAACATGTTCTCCATTAGTGGTGGTAGAAAAAACATCTATGTATAAAAACCACTTGCATAGTTAAATACAATTGCCCAACATATTATATAGCTATTTAGTAAATAGTTATCAATAGCCAAGTAACATTAAGGGTAGGGGACGATTTATGTATAAATCCAAACCAGCTAAGTTGCATGCATTACTTGACCACTTAACTAATAGTTCTAGATATTAAATGGTTTCCTCGCCTATAAATCAATTTTTTTATATTGCACCTCCTACATAATAAACCATTTATTATTTATCATGAATAAATTGAAAAACTTGGTGTAGACCTTGAGAGAGAGGTTGTTCAAGTTATTATGTTTATTATAAAAATTTAGTAGACCCACACATATTCCTTTGTGTAAGTTTTGCACTTAGCCAATGACCTTGGAAATTTATTCCTCATGTGTCTTATGTCACACCATCTAAAATTTTGCATTATGTGTAAAATAGCTTATTTTATTCTCTATTTAATTTGTGTCATGGGGCCTAGGATGCCATTATGGGGGAAATCTCCATAACTTAGCTAGAAAAATGTAGGTTATAAAATATACAATAGATACATTAACACAAATAAAATAATACACATTCAAATGTGCAAGATATTTCCAAAATAATGTAAATTCTATCCAAAGAGAAATATTATGGTAGAGTACAATGGTTTACAATGTACAACAATGTGGAAATTACATTCATATGATCAAAATGGGGGAATACACTTTCTAACGTATCTTCCTAGACTATAATGTGATTACAAAGATAAAGTGATGTTAGACACTAAGGGAATCCTTGTATTTGAGAGATATAACCATGTCCATTAATTTCATTTTCCATTGGCATCAAATAGATATTTATATTCAAAACTTCAAGAAGGCTACTACAGTAGACGATTGTTACGAAAGAGGATGGTTACAATAATGGTTCATCTTTTCCTCAAGTAATGGTTGATATTCTTTCATGCGTTGTGATTATATTTATAGCGGTGCAGTATATAGAAAATTTATATGATATGGAGTGCATGTGGAAGGTGTCACTAAGCATTTATCCAAGCACCACGAATTTCCACATGGTTTAAGAATTGTGATGTCTTGTGCAGAACCTAATTTATATAGGGTATGCTGCAAAATGTGGTGTTAATTTCCATATGTGTGAGGTTTTGTGCATGCATAAATTCAAAATAATTATGGGAAACACTAACGATCTATGTGGAAGTTTGTAGAATGTCTAGACACTAAAATATGTACTTATTACTATAACATTACACTTTTAGTATGTTATATTGTATATATGATTTTCGAGCAAGAGGATTATATATTAATAATACAAGTCTTGGTTTTCTATTGCTTTTGAATTATCCAAGTGTTAATCCTTCTCATTTTTGAATTTATTTCTCCACTTTTGGTTGTGCCATAGGGATCCCTATCACCATGTATTAATTATTTTGTTTTCCAATATTAGTGGACCAAAGCATACAAAATAGACCATAGCTCCCATACGTTATGGGCCATTCCATAGACTTTGGTCCAACCTTATTTTCCTCTGAGTATTTTTCATTAGTATTCTCCATCACTCTTATATTATTTGAATTTTTTAGATTTTGCTTAGGAGTTTTGTGTCATTAGTGTCGAAATTTGAGCAAAAAACTCATATATATACTTAGCTTACTAAGAAAATTAAGCAGGAAACTATTACTATCTACTATCATCCTTTAAGGAAAAGAATATGTTAATAATTATATTTGGAATGTATTAACATGGCATTAGAAGATTATATATTCTTAATTTTATACCACATATGCATTGGGGAAAAATGAGTGCAACCCTCTATATGGTGTGACGTGTATAAGGTAAATCCTAACTTCAAAAAGACACACACGCATGCACACACACACGCGCGCGTGCGCGTGTGCATGCACATGCACACACACACACACACACCAGAACTACAAAGATTCTAAAATGTAGTGCAGTGCTTGGTGTAATCACAGTGGGGTGACCGTTAAGAACAATTTGACTCAAGCATGTGCCTTCCTTTTTTAGAATAATGCGTGCTTGTGTATTGTGCAGAATAGGTAGGGTTTGTTTTACAGGAACATGTGTGAAGATTAGGGTTTCTAGTAAGGTCAGAGTGACAAAAGTGCAAAGTAGGGAATAAAGAACTAGATTGCATAGGAACTAGATCTGAATATTCTAAAGGGACAAAAGCATACAGAAAGGGCCACAATATGGGTACACTTTGGGCCATACCATACACTTTACTCCAAGAATTTTTTCAAGGCACGGTTTCAGTAACAAGGCTCTATCATATCATTTTCAACCTTTTCAAGTCATCAAGTTAACCTAGGTTAACACACAATTCAAAATACAAACTAATTCTTATTCTCTACCTCATTGGTAGTACTTGGTTGCATTGTTCATCATTATTTAGCTTTATTCAAAGATTATTCCTGATATTTCCAATTATATTTGGAAATTAATTGATCATGATAATCTACCATCAGTTACTACTATATAAATATTAACCATTTAGGTTACATCAGAAATTTACAATAGTGCAAGTGGGTACCATTAGTCACTATACATGGTGTGAGATGTTGTGAAGCTAAGGACATCATGAATATCTATGGGTGGCAAGAGATGTTGTGGCCTAAGGA
This sequence comes from Taxus chinensis, assembly GCA_019776745.2. Lineage (NCBI taxonomy): Eukaryota > Viridiplantae > Streptophyta > Pinopsida > Cupressales > Taxaceae > Taxus > Taxus chinensis. The sequence continues at coordinate 68,433 of JAHRHJ020003426.1, forward strand.
ACATTGTGTATACTAGTGTGGATACATGCATATCATTGTCCTTTTATTAAGGATAAATGGTCCCCATTGTGTAGGAATTTCTAGAAAACAAACTTGAATTGTTTAAGATTGTACAACTTATCTTAATCTACATATTTTCTTATCTTGACCACTCATAACAACTTATGTGTTCCTTGGAAAGTGCATGCTATTGTCACTTCAATGATATTATCCTTTGATGTGTTGGAATAATTTTCATTGATGTCAAAGGAAGCTGAAAGAGCTGGAAGACATAACAGATTGATTAGATTCATTGATTTCAAAGGAAGTTGAAGGAGTTGAAAGACATAACAAATTTATTGGATTTATTGATGTTAAATTATGTTGAAGGATCTAGCTGAAAGAGTATATTTTTGAAATATTTTTCACTAATGAAATTCTACAACTTTAGAGTCTCTTGTTTTAGGTTCAAAGTATCTATATGTAGCTTCAGAGTCTTTATATGTAGCTTAAGAGTCTCTATCTATAGCTTCAAAGTCTCTGATTTTAGCTTAAGAGTCTCATATTGTAGCTTCGGAGTCTATTCCTAGAGCTTTGGAATTTGATTGGAGTTGGTGTTTTGTTTGGTTTAGATCTAGTAGTTTTGAGCCAACTATAGTAATACATTCTTAAGATACTCTTATGAATGCTTTAGAGAAAAATGATCAATATGTCTAGAGTAAAAAGAGTACATGACTGTGTGAGTAGAAAGAAAATTATTTTTGAATAGAATGAAGTTTAGTTGTGTGCCAGATACCACTAATTTTTGTCCAAACATAATCATTTTTTGAATATCCATTATTCAGGGAAAATTGCATCATTCCATGATAGAGAAGATAATTTTTATGATCATGTTTGGCTGACCTTTCAAGGCATGAAAAACATGTTTATAATCTTAAAAGATTAATGGTTGATCTCATGTGTTTTGGCATTAATCTGTTTTGTGCTAACCATGACCGACCTTCATCTTGTAGAGAATGCATGAATATAAAAGTTGATGTAGAATCATTATGTGTAAGTATGGTGAAGATGAATGAGTGGATAGAATGGAACATGAGTAGAGAGAATATGTGAAGGGAGTGTTCCTACATGGAGAAAATGAAAAGTAGAGAAGGAAGTTGTGGAGTTGTATCATGGGGATGAAATTGTTAAAGCTCAGTTCTATGTATGGAGTATGAAGTAATGATGAATTGCTAAAGTGAATGGAAGAGAAAACTCAAGCATATTGAAATGTCGAATTACAGAACAAGGAGGAGTGAAGACAAAGACAATAAATAAGAAAGCGAACAATGACATAACTCATAAGAGGTGAACAGGTGCGTGTGTAGTGAAGAATGGAGCGAGCTGTGATTTGAGAAGAGGTGGAGTAACATTATGAAGAAATCATTAAAAGTATATTTCTTAGTGGAAGAATAGGTGTGAGTGGAGCGATTAGATGAAGGTGTGAACAATAGATAAGAGCATAAATATAAAGAGATTTGATTTCATTAATAGGACTAATGTCCATGTTAGAAATATAAGGTTGATTTGTTTGTATAAAGAAAAGCATAATTTTCATCATCATGTTGAAGACAACTATAGAAGGTGGATTGATGTTTTGTTGAGGTCAGTGCCTCACATTTTGGGGATTGGTGTCTCCATTGGGTTGGTACTCGTGAATTAGCTAAGTTGGTGCTCATGATTGGGGATTGATGACTCTAATAGGTTGGTGCCTATGAATTATTTGAGTTGGTGTTCGACATTGGGGATTGGTGTCTCCAGTGAGTCAGTGCTAACGAACTAGTTGAGTTGGTGCTCAACATTGGGGATTGACACCTCCGGTAGGTTGGTGCATACGAATGTATATTGAAATATGTTGGGGCTGGATTTGGACAGTATATCCAGGTAGTCTTTTCTTTGTGGTTTTCTCCTGAAATGGTTTCCACATAGATCTTGTGTTATATAGTTGTGCAATTTTTATATCCTATGTGATTATTTTTGTTATGGTTGTTAATGTTTTAAATAATTAAAAGTTTATATAATACTAATTTACCCCCCTGCCAGTATTAGTGTGTGCTCTTTATGATGTAGTGTATAAGTTTTTAGGGTCTAGGTATAATGGAATTTGAGTTCTTTTTGGCTCAAGATAATATGGAATGGCTGAAGGAATTCAACATGCAACATTAGATGTATAACTGAGTTTGATTATAGATCAATAAAAAATATTTTCTTTCCATATATGTATATTTTGTTATAGGGACCATAGTATATAGGCCTTATATTTTGTAGTAGAAACTTGAAGCATTCCTTTTAAATATGTAAGTAAAATTTATTGTCTAACTTGAATTTGTGAGGTGTAAAATGTATGTCATGTTACTCATTATACTTATGTTACGTGTATGAGAGTATATGTAAACCTTGTTACTGAAAAGTCTAGATGTGGGGTAGAATCTTGTGAACCTTTCCCACTTCCCTTTCATATGCACACAACTCTATGCTAGATGATGCATGGTAGGATATGTCTAGGGTTATCATTGGTTGGAACCCAAGAAATAATTAATGACATATTCCCCGTAGAATTTTGCAAAGTTATATTTTAGGTATGTTGGATGTTAGGTAAATTATCATCCCAAGTACAGTGTGGATGTATAATGTTAGACATGAGAAACAAGTGTACTTGAATTTTTTCATTGATTACTCTATTTTTCTAAGGTAAAATTTTATAGACTAATTCAATTATGTATCTACCATTTCCCACAAGGCTTGCTAGAAATGGTTGACAAAACATATTCAGAATTAGACATAATGGATGTTAAGAGTCCAAAGTGAGCCTAAACATGGATAAATAATAATCTCATAGTTTCCACCATGTTTAGGATCTTTTTGCAAATAACCATAATGGCCATATTTGAAAACCTTCCAATATAATGAAAAAATTCATTATGGTGCTTCTCCATAGGTGGTATAGTTAGGAAATCCTTGTTTCAATACATTCCATTGGTTTAGATGGAACTATAATAGTTATGTAAATTCCCAATTTCCTCTTCATGGGCTTGGTGATGCAATAAGGAATATAATACTTTATGTGTTGTTCAATGCTTTTTGTGTATGTAAGGTTAGTAAAAGTGTTGTTGTATTATTTATAGTGTCTTGGAAGCATTAAAGTGTTATAATATCATGGTGTGGTGTGCTTCCTAGATGATTTGTTGGTGTTATAGTATCACGGTGTGGTGTGCTTCCTGCATGCATTAGAATTATTTATAAACATCAATATGGTTTAAGTGGATACAATAATTAACTCACATGGATTGTAAGTGGATCTAGGAAGAAAATATAAAATTAGAGAAGACTCAACGTAAAACTAGGAATATTTATTATGAATTTCAAAGTACTAAGAACCTTCTAGACACTACTAGTAGACTCAAACTCCTATAGTAATTGACACTGTTTAAATTTATCAACAATTTTTATGAGCTTGGAACTCTTATATACTATTAACGTGTGCTCACCTTAATCTATATTTGTAAATTTTTGCTTCAAATGTTTTAAGTTTTGTACAAATAAAAATAGAATTTCTTATCTTAATACATATACCTACTAGAACACTTGAATGAAGGATCAACACACAAAAAGGGTTAACATTTTGGGTTAAAATAACCCAACCACCCTCCAATGGTTGAATTTTATCTACATACTAATACTTCAAAGAGGATTTAATCCACATAGTTCTCCCTTCTAGATTTATGTGTTCTAAATTATCCTAAAGCAAGTTTAAATACAAATTTACTTAAGTCCTCATTTGGTACAAACATGTAATGACATATGTGATCGGATTTATTCCCTTAAAATTTTCATATTTGTTCTCAAGTATATGTATACAATAGAAATCACCTAAGTTAATCTCTTCTTAGTTGAATGGGTAATGTCTAAAATTCCTTTAGTGAATTTACATATGTAATATTCTTAAGTTTGAATTAGGAACCTATTTACACACAAATTATGACATGAAAAGAACAAAAACTATTACCATGCTAGGAAACTACCAAAAAACTCATAAATTATCAGTAACTAGGATTATCCCGAGCATAAAAATAAGAGTAGACGTGGACAAGATAATCCATCTATCCATGTGACAAATTGATAAACTAAGAGAGATGAAAAATATAAGGGTGTATGACCAAGTTGATAAGAAAAAAGAGAAAAGGGACAAGAATAAGTTCATTAATAAGTTTCAAATTTGGAATGAGAGTTGATATGTGTGAAGTCAAATAAAAATCATTGTGTAAACAATACTTGTACCAAATTATATAACTTTTCGGAACCTTGTTGTAAGATAAGAAGTTGAGCTTGTAAATCTTGAATTTTATGGGTGTATGTAGCTATGGAAGTATTTCTAACCACGTGCGTTAAAAATTGGAATGCACCACATTATTGGGGGATGAAGCATGTAAGAAAGGTATAACTCTAGTATTGATTGTAAAAGGAGCAAGAGAAAAAACATGTTGCATAGGAATAGCCATAATGACTTAATGAAGAGGCTATAGTGCCCCCATACTAGGAATACACGGGGTAGAAAACATTTTGGAAGTTGTAAATGGACACATTAGTATATTTAATAGATGTATTGGTTTGAGAACCTAATGTGGAAAGAGAATCCTCTAAAATAAGGATTAACATCAAACAATGGTTCAACTTGTGTTTCCTCGGGTGTGGGGTTCCTAGTGAGTGTTTTCTTAACACATTGTTCCCAATAAGACTCTAATAAGATAACTAGTACCCCCTCAATATCCTTAGGGGTTTGCACTAATATTTCATAAAATTGAGAAAGCCTATCTAATTCAATAAAATTTAAAATATTTTACTGAAATCTGAATTTAGAAAACTGCTATAATAATGTACAACAAGATACAAAATGCTAAGAATTTTTTTAGTAATGGGATTATTAAATAAAATGAGAGGGATATGGCACTTACCTTGATTTCACTTATCCCGAAATATGTTTGAACTGGAAAAATTGATGAAACAACAACTTAGAGTATCACAACCGTACCTAAAAATGGAGAAGTATCAGGAGTGTCAGGACACGGGTGCCTGGCTAGGAGCGAGGGCGCCTGCGGGCACCCTAGACCTCTGTGGGGCACTAAATTCTGCCAAAAAGGTCAGAATAACCCTTAAACCACATCAAATCCTAAAAAATAAAGATGCAAAATGAGGGGTCAGACTGTCCTTGGTTGTCAACAAAGTGAACTTACGACCGAGCGTTGCACTACATCTCAGACCCAATGTAGTTCTATGTGCTTGTGTGTGCAATAGTGCTCCTAGGTTTCCCTCACACTGATGATGCCAAGATAGCGGGTGGTAGCTAGATAGAATGCAAATGTGTGGATGGAAAAATGAACTTCCCCTTCCTATGTAGTGTGTATGCAGAGTAATAAGCCCAAGATGTAGTCCCTTTGATATGTAGATAGATAGCCCTTGATAGAAATTTCCCTCCATTATAATGGTATGTATGTTGTGTTTATATAGGGATCTCTTGCTTGAATTTTGACACTAATGACATGACATGCCAACTAGGACCTCATGGGATAGGAGTAAGAAAACTGAAAAGGCTGACCAAAAATGTCAAAAATGTGAACAAGAACAAAGAAGGACATGAGTGCCCAGGATGGACAGGAGCGCCTGGGTGCTAGTGTCTAGTCCTGGGTGCTAGTGTCCAGAGACAACTGATGACAAATGTGTGAAGACTGACAGACAGGGATCCCTGTGACCTAACCAGACATGGGTGTATGAGTGACAGATGTGAGAGATAAAAACAATAGAAACAACCAAAGCAAGCAGATGGACTAGGAAGTGTGTCACTAGTGAATACTTTTCTTACACAAGATCCATATATAAAACAACATACTTGGTGGTATAGTAAATAGTAGTAAGTGTGTGATTTTGTGTCTACATTTCCCCCCCTTTATGCTATTTGAATGAAATTCAAGTAGTGTAAAGGAAGTAAGGAACATACCTGAAAGAAGTCTGGAGAAGTCCTGTTGCAGAAGTGTGTGCATGATAAGAGTATATAGTGTGGTGAACCATGGATCTGTGTGTCGATCCATGTGGCGTAAATAGAGATGGTGAACCGTTGTAAGGAGCACTTGGAGAAATTGATGATTTGATTTTGAGTGATTTGGAGATTTCAAATTGTTGCTTGATGGAGATTTGATGGGGTAGGGAGTGATCAATTCCCAACCCAATTTTGTATGTGTGAAAAACTAAGGATTTGGGCATCCTTCTACTAGAGGAAGAGTGTTAGGGAGAGAGGTCTAGTTTTACCCTCCAACTATGACTACATCCTCAAAAGGTCTAGCCGTTGCAGACAAGAAAGACCAAATTTTGTTCATTTTGATCCAACAAGAATAACCCATATAGGAGCAGTATAGGAAAGGAAATGATGTCTCATTTCCCCCACTCCAAGGGTGTTGATTGATGATGTATGGCTTCCATGTTAGGTCATCTGGAAGTGATAGAAAATGTAAAGTGACTTCCCATGTTAGGTCATCTGGGAAAGTAGTGATGTAACTCCCAAGTTAGGTCATCTGGGAGGAGTAGTAAAATACGTTGTGTTGTGTTGATTGATTGATTTGATTTGAGTAGTAGAAAATTGTGTTGAGATTGAATGTGTATGATAGATTACTCATGGAGATATTTTTCACTTGTTGCCACTAAATTAGGTCATTAGGGGGAATCACTAGAAAGTGGTATGAAATGTTGCATAATGTGCGAGAAATTTTTGATAATGATAAATTAGATACATGAAATGATCATGTAGGAGTGTGAGGGGGATCATAGAGTGATCCTGATTGTATGCCCCCCTTTCGGTGAAAGGGGGAGTGATAGTAAGAACAAACATTGAACCAAAAAGATGTGAAATGATGCAAGAGTGAAAAAATGCAAAGTGTAGTAGATATCACAAAAGTGTGTGTATATCAAGTTGAAGATGTGCAGAGATGAGAATATAACATTGTGGAATGTGTACAATATGATAGTAGGAGAAATTATGAAGAATGACATAGAGGGGGATAAAATGGAGTAGCGAAGCTCAAGATATGAGAAAAATCATGTGTGTGTATTAGTTGGAAGAATAGTGCAAATAGAACATATAAATAGACAATTATTAAAAGTTGCTATATATAGTAATAGTAAAAGGTGAATAGTAACTTCATTTGAACCTTGAGTGAGTGTGATTTTGAGCTCTGAGCTTGTGAAGATGCCACAAATTAGAGCAGTGAGATTGAGTTGATTTGAGATGGTGGTGGTGGTCGTGGCATTACACATGACAGCTGAGTTGGTAAGTATGATTATTTTCAAAAAATGTGTAGAAATGAGCTCATTTTTGTGAATTTTTGCAAAATTTGTGTTTTTGAATTTCTAGGCATTTCTGACCTGGGCAAGAGTGGCCAAGGTGCTAACATCCCTTGGGATGCCAGCGCCCAGCTCTAGGCATTGGTGACCTACTCTGGGCACCCGCATCCTGCTCCTAGGTGCTGGTGACCCTAGAGGTTGTTTGAGCCCAGAATGTGATGAATGTGAAAATTGATGATCTTTGATGTTGGCAGTAATTATTTTTTGTGTGTATATGAGGTGTTAATGTCATGTTTTTTGTTGTTGTTTTGTGTTGTGCAGAGGGATATCCATTCGAGAGAGTTCTGTGGAGGTCGACACTTGAGTACATTGTTGGGATTGGGTTTATCATACGATGAGTGGGACATACTAGACCATGTCGGCTTGTGACACATAGTGAGGATGGGGGATGTACCCCATAATATGTCGATGATTACTGCATTGTGTGAGAGATGGTGTGCAGACACTTGTACTTTTTGGTTTCCTACCAGGGAGATGACTGTGACCCTGGAGGATGTATATCACATATTGTGACTACCAGTTGTGGGTGAGAGAGTCCAGGTGATGGTAGTAGAGGATGCACAGAGATAGATGAGAGCAGCTAGGTGGTATTTTATAGGGACATGGGTACATACTGAGACCCATATTAGCTTGGATGTCATACTGAGATCAGGTGTTCCGATTGCATAAATTTTATTGTTCATTTTTGCAGTTTGATTCATCAGTGGCAGTGGAGGGTGGTGGTGTAGGCATCTTATAAAAGATGTATGATATTTGTTGCGTATAGAGGAGGATGGTACTAGGTATGCATGGGCATGATGTGTATTGGTGCATTTGTATCAAGATCTATATAGGTTTACATAGGAGGACCATGGGGGTGGGCCTAGGAGCCACCACATTATTAGATGTATGGGCATATGAGCATATTGTGATATTGAGACCACTTGGTGGGCCACATGCAGAGTGGGCGAGACCAGAGATATTTAGTATGAGATGGGTAGGTGTCCAGAGTAGGAGGATGGACACCGATACTTATAGATCGATGTTGGATCGTATGGGGCCAGGGGCCATTATATGGAGGCCATATCTAGCCTATGGAGGGTGGCCAGAGGATGGAGTAGAGCTACGATGTATCTATCGTACTATGTGGTTAGAGGATCAGATTTCTAGGGGTGGCTGAGTTATTTCAGGTAGAGTGTGTATCACATGATAGTTTGGTATGGCTCAGGATGTGCCCCAGAGCCATATGTATGGGTACGATCCATGAGAGCACTAAGGAGGAGACCTAGGAGTGAGACCAGGACCCACAGGAGCACAACTAGTGCCCCCTTGGTCCAGATGAGATAGATGTGGCCATAGAGCCTGATACAGGTGGATGATGCAGGATGTACTGAGGCATATAGTGCATGGTGGGAATGCACCGATGGGTGCTATTATTTTTAGTTGTTGTAGATGGTAGGAGCACCACCAGTTGGAGGAGTAGAGGGGTAGGCACCTACCCCTGATGGTGATGGTATAACAATAGCAATAGTGAAGTGTGAGTATTTGTTTGTTGATAGTTGTGGTTTGTTACTTAGATGTTTGATTGTGGATTTCAAGTGTAGTAACTAATGTTATGATATATGGATGGTTGTAGGGGATGCTTATTGGTCACTGATTATTGATACATCGATCCACACATTGACATGGAATGTGCCTATGGATGTGCTCATTGAGGTGGATGTTGGAGTGAGTAGATGCCACTGCGGGTGAGCATGCCCACTTGTTTGAGCCAGTGGTGATAGTAGAGGTGAAATGTACCATTTTTTTGAGTGAGCATGATGAGGCGTGAGTGGAGACTCAATGAGCTAGGGAGGTTGTAGGTGGAGGATCCCTAGCAGGATGTGTTTCATGAAGTATGTGGAGTTACAAAGGTGATTTTAGAGTAGTCAGTTGAGTTGGCATTATTACGTAGGTAGATGGAGAGATATAGGGGCCACGACCAGTGGCGTAGATTACACGGTGAAGCATCTAGTTCTAGAGCTCCCACAGTTGTATATAGTGATAGTGATGATGATGTGTGACATGTATTGATGTAGTGTTGATACATGGGGGCTTACCACCCAACGATTGTATTTTTGTCACTATGATTTTTTTATATGATATATATATATATATATGATTGATGATGATTGTATTGTGTTATATGTTTATTGATGTGTGATGTGATGATGATGGTTGTATATTGATGCTTGTGATTTGATTTTTTGTATTTTATAAATGATGATATAATGAATGTATGATGATGATGATGATAATTTGATTATATATAGATAGATAGTGATGATGTAAATTATGTATCATGTATGAATGAATAGATGAGATGATAGGAAATATATAATGAATGATGTGAAAGAGTAATGTGAATGAAAATGATGTATAATGATGTATGTAATCATGTGTAAGTATGATGAAGAGGGGGGGAGAATAGAGATGCCCCCAACATATGTGTAGGAAGATGAGGTTCATTTATATAAGACCCATCAACAGTCAAGAATGAACCATAGAACAAGAGTACATCATCAGGAAATGGTTTGATAGTGTATGCTAGATAGATATATCAATGAAGTGTATAGCATAAAGATGGAGCGTGGTTCTTATTGTAACATATCCCTCAACAGTCATGTAAGAACCATGAGAACATGAGTGTGTCATTGGGTGGTGAGGTGAGAAAATCACCTACTAAAGATTAAGTGTGTGGAGCAGTGGAAGCATGTGAAGTGGAAGCAACATGAGTGTATGAACCAAACTGAATGTCTGAATAGATGGTACCAATGATGGGAGATGAAATGGTGGGAAGCACAAATGTCGAAGACTTAGGAAGCCAATGTGAAATGGGAGCATTATATGGTGGATGAGATGGTGCAATGATGGATGAGTGAGGTGGAGGTTGTGCATGAATAATTACTTTAGGTGGTGGAAGAATAATGACGTTAGAAGTAGAAGGAGGATATAAGTGAACTGGAGTAGTAGCACACTTGCGTGGAATTAGATAAATAGACCTCTCATGAGAGTGAGAGTCAAAAAAAATGACACCCTTGTCTTCTAATTGTTGTAATTTTTCATGAAGGGTGTAACAATCATTGTCACGATGACCATTGATGTGATGATAATTACAATAAGGATGATCACTTTGGATGATTGCAAGTGATGAGGAGGATGATGTTGATTAGAAGGAAAGTGAATCAAGTGCTTATCAATAAAAGCACACAACACATCATGAGGCTTAGCAGATGTGAAAAATGCAATGGCTCCTGAGTAGGAGATGCAGAAGACTTAGGTGGAGATGATGCAGTGGAGGAGATGAAGGATGCTTATGCAATGGAGGAGAGATGGAATATGCTTGTGGGGTGGAGGAGATGGAGACCTTGAGGATGCATAGTAGATGGAAGAGGAGAAGAAGTAGAAGATGATGCAACTGTATCAGAAATAGTAGGAGGATCTATAACATGTGTAGCAATTAGATCTTGTTCTAGATCAATGACCTTATAGCATAAGAGTGTAAATGATTCACATGTGTCATATTGTAAGCATTCTTTTAAAGAAGGAATCAAGCCACGAAAAAGATGAATTGCTTTTCTAAATCAATGGGCTGAAATACTAGCTGATGCATGCAAGCATTGAAATGTAGAATATAATCAAGAATATGTTCTTTCTTTCCTTGATGTAAGTTAGGTAAGTGATTATGTGTGACTCTAGGACCATTGTTAAGCATAAATCATCTAAGAAAGGCATATTCCATCTTATAATAGGTACTAATAGATCCAAAAGGTAGATGAGTGTACCATTGAAGAGCATCATCAATAGACTATGATGAAAATATTTTAAGCAATAATTGATCATTTGAGTAAGAAGCCATAGCTAAATGATAATGTTTGAGATGTAGATATGGATTGTCAGTTCCGTTAAAGCATGAAAATGTAGCCATGATGAAATCCTTAGGAAATGATGAATTGTGAATTTTCTTTGGAATGGGATTGCCATGAAAGAATTGTTATCAATAGAAGCATAATAGGATTTTCTTTCAAGATTGAGAGATTGGACTTGAGATTGTAATTGTCCAACAACATGCATGAGTGATAGAATATCATGTGAAGGAATCAGTAGAAGATGTGAGAGGCACATTGAGTGATTGAAGCTTACAATTATGAGTGATTATAGGAATGTCAGAAGAAGAAGTGGAGGATGAAGATGCTATAGGGCACACTAGATGTAGGTGGATGAAGAAGAAGTAATATGAATAATTCAAAGTGAAGAAGGATGGAATATGATAGAAGCATGGAATATAACATAGGAGTAACATGAAGGAGTGATAAGAGATGAAGCAATAGAAGGAGAAGAATCATCATGCATGTTATTAGATACAACCTCAGAAGTAGATGAAAGTGGAGTAAAATTCACATTCAACAGTATGAAGAGAAGTAGAATCATTACTAACATGTTCATGCTCAGAAATATCATCAGTATCAGACAAAGTTTCACATGCAAGTATTTCATCAAGTGTATCATCAACATATAATGAAGTAGGAGAAGAACTATCATGAGATGTATCTTTACAATTATTAGAAAAACTTTCAGAAATGCAAGGAGTATGAGATACAACTTTACAATCATCCTGACTAGTATGAGAAATAACATCATGCACATGTACATTTTCATCATGATTTTTATCTACAGTATCACAATCAAGACCAAGCATATAATCAATAATAGCATCATCAAGAGTTTCAGCAGAAATAGAAGAAGGTGGAGTAGTCCTAGTGCCTATATAATAACAAGGAGTACAACCTAGAAATGTTTTTCTCTTAGAAACAATGTTGCTGCAAGAAGAATGTTCAAAACTAGTAGGAATGTTGCATTCATTGGCCAAAAGAAATCTTTGAAATTATCATCAAATTGAGGATTATGATAAAGATCAAGCTTAAATTCAGCCTCAACAACATCATCAAGGATAGGATTAACACTCTCATGATGCATAGCTTTCCTAGGAGAAGAAGATATACTTTTATCCATTTAGGGTTTTAGTGGATCCTAGGGAAAGGAGTTCTAAGCTATGGGTTCACCAAAATGATTCAATAAAATATGATATATTTTATTAAAATATGAATTTAGAAAATTGCTATAATGATATACAATAAGATACAAATGCTAAGAAATTTTTATAGATGTAACTATGAAAGAAAATGAGAGAGATAGGGAACTTATCTTGATTTCACTTATCCCAAAGTGTATCTGAACTAGAAGAACTGATGAAAAGGAAAACTCAGAGTGTCGCAAATACTCAAAAAATGCAGAAGTGTCAAAATGCCTATGGACATGGGTGCCTGGGTAGGGGCGAGGGTGCCTGCGGGTGCCCTACACCTCTGTGGGGCACTGGAGTCTATAAAAAATGTTAGAATCTTGTTTTTTCACTGTCGCTAGGGTTTCACACTTGTTCACCGATGATCACTTGTATGTCACACTTGGATCACTGAGGTACCTGTAAATCTGCAACACAAATAATCTCCTGTAAAACCCTCAAACTACATCAAATCCTAAAAAATAAAGATGCAAAATGAGGGGTCAGACTATCCTCATTTGTCAATAAAGTGAACTTATGACTGAGTGTTGCACTACATCTCAGACCCAATGTAGTTCTATGTGCTTGTGTGTGCAATAGTGCTCCTAGGTTTCCCTCATGCTGATGATGCCAAGATAATGGTGGTAGCTAGATAGAATGCAAATGTGTGGATGGAAAAATGAACTTCCCCTTCCTATGCAGTGTGTATGCAAAGTAATAAGCCCAAGATGCAGTCCCTTTGATATGTAGATAGATAGCCCTTGATAGAAATTTCCCACCATTATAATGGTATGTATGTTGTGTTTATATAGGGATCTCTTGCTTGAATTTTGACACTAATGACATGACATGCCGACTAGGACCTCGGGATAGGAGTAAGAAAACCAAAAAATGTGAACCACAAATGTCAAAAATGTGAACAAGAACAAAGAGGACATGAGTGCCCAGGATGGACAGGAGTGCCTGGGTGCTAGTGTCCAGTCCTGGGCGCTAGTGTCCAGAGACAACTGATGACAAATGTGTGAAGACTGATAGATAGGGATCCCTGTGACCTGACTAGAAATGGGTGTAGAAGTGACAGATGTGAGAGATAAAAACAATAGAAACAATCAAAACAAGAAGATGGACTAGGTAGTGTGTCATCAGTGAATACTTTTCTTACACAAGATCCATATATAAAACAACGGTATAGTAAATAGTAGTAAGTGCATGATTTTGTGTCTATAATGAATCAACGTATTAAACAATGCATTACAACTAGAGGATAAAATAATAATGTTGTTGGTTATGAACAATTCGAAGTTGAATTATTGATTGTTAACGACGTAAGGATGATTTTCCACAACAAAATTATGGAAAAAAATAGTTCTTGTCAATGGTGCACTTGGATATGTTCGAAGCATTGTCTACAAACTAGCAAAGGGGCCGCCTGAACCACCTACACCTATACTGATTCAATTACACCAGTACTCCTTTTGTTCATGCAACTCCTTGGAGAAAATTTTCAATTAACCCTATAAAGATCCACAGATCACAAGGTCTAATACTAACAAAATGCCATAATTGATGTAAGATCTACAAAAAGACACATTTAGCCAATTGAAAGATAGGAGCAAATGACTTCAAGTGGGTCACAACTACACTCCTCATCCACACATGCTATAGACTTCAAAGGATTACCTTCACTCCTCATTAGTCCAGTTAGTATGTGGCGAGCACTCTATAATTCATGATACCCCCCATGCTTCTTAAAACAACCATACAAATGATCATATGCGTTTAGCGTCCATATGTAGAAGCTCCGTAAACAAATTGCAATGTTTTCTTCTCGTTTTTTAATTCAAAAATTTGATTTTCCTACGTGACAATACATCTTTTTCACTTATTGGCCACAAATTCGTTCCTATTTTCACATATTTGCCAAAAAAAAAATCTAAGCGAGATTTTAGTAAGCACTTTTTTAATTTTTCTCTTGTTTGTGCCAATACTACACTTGAATATGTTCAAACCATTGTCTACAAATGAAAGAAGACACCACCTAAACCACTTACATCCAACCACAATTCCCATCAGCCTTCAAAAAAAATTCACAAATCACAAGACATAACATTAAAAACAATGCCAAAAACAAAACACACATGAAGCCAATTCAAAAAGAGAAGCAAATGACTTCATGTGGGTCCACACTCACACATGTTATAACTTCAAATGATTATCCCCCACTCCTCTTCAGTCCACCAGCATTAAGATCACTCTCTAATCCATTAAGAGCACTCTCTAAGAGCATTAAGATGTTCTTGATGCAAACGACCCCATGAAAATGAGAAGGCAGAGGTAAATAACGGGTGCATTGAATTATGGAAAACCTCAAAAGACATGGCCCATCGGAAATAACTTCCAAGAAAGGCTTTTTTGGCACAGTAATCAAGCAATTATTTAATGGGGAGAGCTTTGTCTGACTCAACCCATGTGAGAGTTCCTTTAAATTCTAACAAATAATATTCTCCAAAAAAATAATGCAAACGTAGGACCGAGGAAGAGTACTAGAATGGTTAGAGGGTCCGTCCAAATAATTTTGTTTCTTCTGCACTGAAAATAATGGCAGCCTTCGTATACGAGAATCTCTGTTATATCTATCTCGTTCGTATATCAAGAAAAATAAGTTTCTACTAATCCCACTCTTCACTGTTGTTCAGTTTGTAATTTAATGAAATTAGGTATTAGGTATACTTGCCTACAGTGAAATGTCTTATTATAATATATATTTGGCTCTGCAATTTGGAAGAGGAATCATGAGAATGTTGCTGCTCCTTTTGAACTCACAGTGCATCTGGACGATGAAGATTTCTGACAAAATTAGATATTTCTTCCATTAACATACTCCTAGTTTATTAAGTACTCTATGGATATATATAGTTCATTAATTATTGGAATTATGGTGCAATAAAAAAGAAGGTTTAGGTCTCTCTTTGTTTTCGGGAGTGATCTGGATTAGCTCACACTTGTGATTAGGGCTCTAAAATTCGTGATGAGTTGAGGACCATGTCCAAAGTTCAGTTTCTAAACAAAGCTATCAAAATTTAGCTTCGTTTTTTTTTTTGTTTTTTTGGTTTAATGAATGATTGGATTTTGGCTTTGATTACTGAGAATTAAGTCTTTTTCCTCTAAATTTTAGTTGGGAAATGGAATTAAAATTATAAAGAAAACAAAAGGTGTTTTACCACAGAATAGTTAACAGTTAATTACGCCGAAGGCGTTCCCTCTATGGGAAAGGGCCCTGCGGACATTTCTTCGACTGTGTTAAATTTGACGGTTTGACGGCCATCTTGACGTTTGTGTTTTTCCTCCTTATTTTAACTTTTCTCTACTTTTTTTAATAATTTTATTTCTAATAATTAACAATTTTAGCTTTTGTTTTTAATTAACAACAATTTTAACTTTTATTTTTAATAATTTTATTTCTAATAATTAACAATTTTAGCTTTTGTTTTTTATTAGGCTGAGCTGAAAATAGAAATATATACTATTTTTAATAATTTGGTTTCTAATAATTAACAATTTTAGCTTTTTTTTTAATTAGGATGAACTGAAAATAGAAATCTCTACTATTTTTAATAATTTTGTTTCTAATAATTAACAATTGTAGCTTTTATTTTTAATTAACAACAATTTTAGCTTTTAATTTTAATAATTTTGTTTCTAATAATCAACAATTTTAGTCTTTGTTTTTAATTAACAATTTTAGCTTTTGTTTTTAATTTGAATGATTAAATATAACATTTTTTCTTTAAATAAATTATAATTGCATCCATCTAATTAATATTTAATATATTTAATTTTAGAAAGAAAATTAATGATTTTTTGATGGGGCCTCTAAGGGGTACCCTGGGATTGTGGCAGGGGGAGGATCGATACGGGATCATAAAGGTAATCTGATTGCTACGTATGCTGGGAAAATGGGAATTCAAACCAATCATTTTTCCTAAAGCATTATTTGCTTTATGGGGTCTGAGAATTTCCCAGACTCAAAATATCTAGAACCTCATTATTGAAGGGCACTCCCTAAATATCATTAATCTTATTAAACAATGCTCATCTCCAAGTTGGAGCATCAAGGATTTTATTGCTGAGTCCATAAGTATCTAGTAAAACTTTCAATAACATCAGGATCGTGCATACTTACAGGGAGGGTAATAAATTGGCGGATGTGTTAGAAAATTTTGGCATTAATATTAATCACTTAGTGTTTGGGACAATAATAGCATCCATAAATAGCTTCAAAACAACATTCATGCAGACTTCTATACGCAAGCAATATCTAGAAATGAGTTATGATTTTTGGGTGTGGATCAACTATCAAAAATACTCCCACTCGTGTTGAATTAAAATACTATGGTTTATGAAAATCCTATCTAATATTTAAGATAGTGTGAATCATATGGGGAATTTCAAGTGGAGGTACTTTGATTTGAAAATCACACATGCGGGCTGCATTATGTTTGCTAAAATTTGTATACAAACCTCCACGGATACCGAAGGTGGCGATAAAGTGATTGATGATAGGGAGTGGGTAGCAAAAAGGTCATTATTCTCACATGCATTTTTCAGCAGGCTCAGATTAGCAAACACGCGGCCATTCATGGGAAAAGAAACGGCTCTCATTTCCAATATTGTGCGGATTACTATAGCAAAAAATGGACTGGATTCAGTGATCAAGGATTTTGGAATTTGTTGCAATCAGTTCAGTAGCAGTGAAGATGGGCGGTCCCCCTTGTCAAATTGAACCTAGTGTGGACCCAGACTGGAAAGATAATATTGAGTTGTGGAGCATTACTTAGCAAGGGTGGCATAACAAACTTCATGGAAAAGTTTTAAGGGCATGATCAAAGTATCTCTGTGCATTTTGTGAAGGATTGGAAAGAGAGGACTGTGGAATATGGGGGGTAGAAGGTCTTAGTCAATGAAGAACTTGTTGCTGAAGCGACCGGTCTTAGCTTGGAGGGCTTCCATTTTTTCAACAAAAGGGTCAATAGAGATGTTGAAGAGAGGAGATTTGTGGAGGGTTCTGAGAAGCTGATCTACATAATAGTGGACCTGCTTGTTAGCTCGATCCCTCTGCCATATGATGAAGTTACCTCACATGATGATAAGGTTCATTTCTTTTGAAGGAAGGTTTGTCACTGTTCCTGCGAAACATCTTATCTTTCTCAATCACTTCTGTAGGAATCATTTGGTTTGTTTCCCCCATTACTTGCTGAACTCTCTTGAACACTCCATTCTAGAGTTTCAAAAGCATACCCAGGCGGTCCCTTTACACCAAGGTCTTATTTTGTTGCTGCACAAATGCTTTCTCCTCAAGTTTCCTGGTCTCCCATCCTCTCCTGGCTCGTTTCCCCCTCTTCTGGGCTCTGCTGCTGCCAGCCCCATTTCTCCACTCTCTGCCCCCGCCACTGTTGCTGTCACCCCCTGCTAGCCAGCCGTTCAGGATTCATTCTCCATTATCCCTGCTGTTGCTCCCACCCCCCACTTAGCCTTCCACCTCGGCAGAAACCAGTCACCAAGGCTTCTAGGAAGGCTGAACCTCAAGACTCTTGCTACGGAGAAGGGTTCTCATGAAATTGAAATTGCTCATGACCTTTTGAATATCAATAGTGCCAGTCCCCGGGATGTGCACTATGGAAAGCTCTTCTAGAAGGTTGGAATCCTTGGAGGCTGATATGAAACTGTATGAAGGATGAAGTTAAAAACTTTCAAAACAGAAAGGAAAGAGGAAGAAGGAGGAGGAGGAATGGATGTCGATAACTTCCAGATTGAAGATATTTACAAGAAGCTGACATTCCTTAGACTCCCGCTTAGGGAAGGCCAAAAATCGTCATGACTACAACATAGCCATTTTTAGTGCGATTGAGGAGTTCATTGAGCAACATGTCAAAAGTGTCTCCAACCTAAGCGAGGTTCCGGCAACACTCTGGGGTAATGATAAGGAAAGTAGAAGGACCTTGGAGCAGCTGGATAAACTGATGCTGCCCACATGACTACTTTGGGAATGTTCAAATCCTAGAAGAATATCAAAACCACCATTGAAAAAGCTATTAAAAAGTAGTTTTAAATGCTTCGGTTGTCTCTTGTTTGTTTTCTTGTTTTTTTGCGGTTTCTTTACTGCTTTTTTGCAGGGTAATTTTGTTGTTTTGTCCTGTCTTGGGTAGCTGTTTTTTGGCTACTTTGGAACTTCATTGTCACATTTGGATTCTGATCCTTTTCTCTCTGGTTCTCTTGCTTATTCTGGCTTCTAGGCCTTCTTTTGTAAACAAGGGTATAGTCCCTTTCAAAAAACTATTTGCCAATAATAAAAAAAAATAAAATATTTAGATCTAAAAATTATTATACTTAAATTCCACATAAACCTAAGGGATTCACAAGGTTAGGGTATGTTTTTATTTTCTTACACAATATATGACATGCTTATTTCATTCATAAATAGTGAAATAGACCAATGTTTTAGGCCATGGGTCTACTATAAAGGATTCCATCCTGTATCTCGAAACAACACTAACCGATCTCTAAGGTATGAAGAGAGTAACTTCTTAGGGAAAACTATTTACTAAGTGCATGACAAAACAAATAGTTGAAAGAATTACTATGTGGAAAAAAAGAAAAAAACCTAGGCACTTCCTATTTATCGTGATGTACATGGAAACTAAAATATGTACATAACCACTTGCCTAATGGCTTGAATGTTAGATAGGGTAACCAACCCATCACATCAAATATTAGATAATATTTATTACTTCTTTTCCTATAATGACATGTCACGAGGTTTTAAGCAACCCTAAGAACATGGTTATACCTATAGGAGATCATAAAAAATACCCAAATATAAACCAGTAGTACCCAAATGCTTTCAACGATATCTTGATCAACAATAAATATTACCACAAAGGTGCAAGATGGAACATAAGTTGTGGTTCATTGTAGTAGGCCACTTAATCTTGATAGAAATTTTATAAAAAGAATGAAAAACTTAAAAAAAATCCGTTGAATTTTACCTAGAGATCAAAACACTAAAAATTGTAGCTATGATATGTAAACTTTAGAAAAAGACTAAAAATTACAAATCTAATGTGCAAACTTGTATGCAACATGAGGTAAATTTTTTTTTTTCTTTGATTTCATAATTTTTTTGGTATTCTCCGTGATAAGCTTGTATAGGAACAACCATAAGACAAACACCCACACACATGCATATATAATAAATCAATAAAATCTTAAAGAAAATACACACAATTTTTCTTATCAAGGGTACTATGAATACCATAATTTTATTAAGAAGATATAGCTTGAATTCTGCAAAGAAAGAATAAATCTCTTCCACAATGGATTGCTTCACACACTAGTTTTATACTCTTATAAAGGAAAGCTAAGAGACTAGGGTTTGAAGAGTATTTTCTTGCAAAACAATTCTTAGAAAAAACTTAATAATGGAAGTCAAACAAGTTAATAACTTGGTTGATACTCTTATCTCTTAATATATGTTTGGATAAATGTGCACCAGGTTTGGATGACTTATCTACATATTAAATTTTAAATAATACTATAATTCCATCTTAAAATCATACAATAATGTATATGAAAATTAAATATACTAATAATTTTGACGTATTGTTTTGGGTTTCATCTTTGATTCATTTATGTGAGTGTTTTTTTTGGGGGGGGGGGGTATATACATGTTTGTGAAATTTTAGCACATTGTGTGTACATCCTCATATAGAAATCATTGATGGATCATTTTATGTACCTAATTTAAGAACTCTACCCAGGTAAATGGTAATGAAGCCAGTTTGTAGGACCAATACATCACATTGTGTTGACCAAAAAATTTGAGGCATACTTACAGGTTTATTGACCATGGAACATGAGTGAGACACAATGAATGAAATCAACTAATAAATGGAAATCTGGATTAAAAAATGTGGAAAAACAAGATTTACTAATGTAATTTCATGATCAAGGATCTTGAAGAGAGGAATGTGTGTACCAACTGTATGCCTATAGAAATATATGGCAGGAGAATACTAATAGGAACATCCATTGGAGAAAGACTTATATATAACTTAAAATTAAGATGAGTCACTTATGATACTTTTGTAACTTGGTGTAGTAATAGGTACAGCACTTCTTGTAATCCAAAATTATGATAATGATAAATAAAATTCAGAGGTGGAAGATTATTGCATAGCCCTAGGCAGTACTCGGAGCGTGCGCCCCCCTCCCACCCGGGACCAACGACCCACCTGTATATGAATTTTTTTTAAAACAATTATAGACTTAGTATAACTCTTGACACATTTTATTAAATCTATAAAGGTTTTTTTCTTGCCTTTGCCATAGCAAAACTATCAATGACATCATCATAATTTATTGTTGTAGCAATGTCACGTTCAATTGTCAAAATAGAAAGGCTATTCAATCTAGTTTCACCCATTGTTGACCTTAAATTGCTTTTTACTCTTGTTAGAGTGGAAAATGCTCTCTCAGAACTACAATTTCCAACAGGAATGCAAAGAAACATTCGTATTGCAACATCTAAATTTGGGAACGTGGTGTCTAGTCCACTTTTTCTTAAATATTTTGACATTGATGATATACTTGTCAAGTTTTCACGTCTTGCTAATGCCTGGAAATGGATGCATTCAATGTCAAGGGAGGTTTCCAAGTCTGTGTTATATGTTTTTACTAAAGAATTAGAGCATTTCAATATTGTCTCATTATCAAGATCTTTTAAATTGTTCAAAAATCCAAACCTATCATTTAACACACTATATGCTTCATTTCTTCTTGATAATTCCCTTATTAAGTTGTCTATAATAACATAGAATACCTCCACCCTCATACGATCCCTTCCTGTTTGTGGAATTTCGACATCTCTCGTTTCATCAAAGAGAACTTTTCTTTTTCTTTTTCTTTTATTATCAATTTCGTACTCTTCTTTTCCACTAATGATCTTAGCATGTTGCTCATATGTATCGAAATTCTCTCTAATATTTTGAATATAATCTATCAATGAATTATACTGAGTCACAACCATGGTTAAGTCAATGTCTACCTTTTGTAGATATTTGCTCGTTGCATCCATTCTTTCAAGAATACTATGCCAAATACAACACATCACACAAGTTTCTAACTTGTCTAGTTTTTCGTGAATACACTTTGCTTCATGTCGCGTGGTAGTTGTTTGATTTTTGTCTTGTGCTATATTTAGGAAAACATCTTGAATTTTACTATATCCCAAGAAAAGTGCTTTAACTGCATCAGCTCTAGCTGACCATCTTGTTTCAGAAAGAGATTTTACAACGGGACAAATTCCATCCAAAAAATTTAATAAAATTTCCCACCGATAAGTTGAGGCACTTAGGAAAGTGTAAATAAGTTGAAGTACTGAAAAAAAATCTATAGTTGTTGTACAACATTCTGCAGCTAAAGATCCAACAAGATTTAAGGAATGCCCTGAACAAGGTACAAACTCAGCCATACAGTTGTGATTTTTAATCCTATTTTGTAGACCTGTGTATTTTCCAGACATGTTACTTGCATTATCATATGCTTGCCCCCGACAATCTTTGATATTAATGTCATAGTCATCTAGTGTTGTAAGTACAGAAGCTTCTAAATCACATGATTTGTGTCCAACCGAAGGAATGTATTTTAAAAATCGTTCAACTGGAATTCCTTCTTGAGAAACATACCTTACCACAAATGCTAACTGGTCAGTGTGAGATACATCAGGTGTTGAGTCAACAATAATTGAAAAATATTTTGCGTTGTGGAGTTCTTCAACTATTTTGTTTATAACTTTTTGTGCCATAAGGTCAATAAATTCATTACATGTTGTCGTAGATAAATAAGATGGAACTCCTTTTCCTCCATTTCCATATTGTGAAATGTGATTTGCCAAAAATGGGTCAAACTCTGCAATAAGTTCTAAACACCCTAAAAAATTTCCATTTCTAGAAGATCCTAATAAATTGTCACCACCACGAAAGGCAATACCTCTAGTAGCAAGGAATTTCACAGTTGCAACAATACGCTTTAAAACATTCCTCCAATACTCTACTTCATTTTGGTATTGACTTGCAAGTGTAGAATCAACTCTTCCCAAAACATTACTTCGAGTGATGAAATTAAGAATTGAAGTCCTGTGATCAGGGGAATCCTCATGCTCTCTTAAACTAGCCGATGCATTTTTCCAATCATTAAATCCAATTTTGGAAAATGTGGTTGATTTTGCTTGAAAAAGGCGACAAGGAATGCAATAAACAACTCCTTTTGACTCTGAGTAAAGCAACCATTCTCTTAATTTTCGTTCATTGTTTAAAAGTTTCCGTTGAAACAAATCTTTAGAAACATATCTAAAACAATCTGAGTATTGGCGTTTTGAATTTGAAAAATCAACATTCATATCTTGTTTTGGCGTATTTAAAATTATATATTCTATTGTATTGTTGTCTATTACCCATTTTGCAGGATCAGGATCAACAATGAAATGTTCATTAACGATGGGTTGAACAATAGTATTTTCATTGTTCTCCTCTTGTTGTGTGTTCTCCTTCTCTTGTGTGTTTTCATCTCCTATTGACTTTGATTGTGTATTTTTGTCACTAACCGAAGAATAATTCTCATTTTCATTAAAAACTACATTTGACTTTAAATTTTCATTTGATGCACTTAAAAATATATTTATTTTAGGTATCTTTTTCAAAAGGTTTTTTTCCTCCTCAATTTTTTGTTTAGCTTTTTTTCGAAATTGAGCACCACTTAATTTTTTAGTTTTATCCATTTGAACTAAACAATTATCAAGTTACAATAACTACCCTGAATACTTGTTGTCGTTGATAATGATGTTGATATAAATTATAATCAATACTATTCCAAAAATGAAATAATATAAATACAATCAATTACATAATAAGAATAATTAAAAATTTAAATCAAAATGTAATGATATAATTGATGCAATTGAGAACCAAATTAATGCAACATCAAATGTAAGATGCTAGAGCAGTTAGGGTTTGATCACTTAGCTTTATGTTCTTCCCCCAAGACGAATGATGATCTACCAGATCCGGTGTTGAACTTGATTTAAAAGGAACTTTAGGCTTTGGAATTTGGAGAAAGATCTGATGCAAGCGCCTATTGAATTTTGCAATCTTCCTCCCACCGGCGAGTGGCGGCCAGGCAGTCCGGACCAACTGAAGTCTGAAATTTTAATATGGTAATACCTGATAAATTTTAGTTCCCGAATCCCTTCAGGCTTCACAGTTCATGTGCTCAATGTTCACAGTTCAGCGTCGCAGCGAAGCTCAATTTCCACAGTCCACTGTCCACAACTTACAACTTACAAGTAGATTAAGATATATAATTTTCCTTTCTGAATCCCAATACAGAAAGGCAAAGCATACAATCGTGATCAGTGCCTCGGCCCTCAGCGTGTGCAGTGCATTTGATTCTTGAAAAGAAATAGATTCTCGAATCTCATTCAACTTTCAAGGTAACCGTAAGTTGTACTTGTAGTCTTGTAATAGTGGACTATCTTAGACTCTTAGCCTTAGTTTGTCACTCTGTGTAACTGTGTTGAGTGCTAGTGGGATTGTAGTCTCTGTCTAGACTCTACTATCTGTGGACAGACTACAGTGGCCCATGGATGGTGGGAGTCTGCCTCAGAGCCTCTGGAGATTAGATACAGCCACAGGCATACAGCCTGCCGCCTGGGAGTGGCCCGTGGGACTCGGAAGATTAAGATATTGTATACAGAGTAACAGAAACTATAGTACTAGTCTGTGAACAGTGAATGATGAATCGTGATCACTATCACTGCTATACTGATAGTAATACAACCTGGGGCTGGGAGACTGAGTGGGAGTGGCCCGTGGGCCCTGGGGACTGAGCGGCGGGGTCGGGGTTTGAGACTTGAGTGGCACTGGCCCGTGCGGTTGGGGAGATCCAAGAAGTTAAGAACTCAGTTAACTGTTACAATTTACTCACTCAGCACTGACAGTGACTCAGAAGTCTGAAGTAACAAGTTGCATTGTAATGTGGGCCGTGGCATGCCGCATGCATGATGTAGTCTTGTTTTGTAGACAGTAGCAGTCACTGTGTCTGTAGTCTGTAGTTGAGTTCGTTGGAGCCTGCAGAGAGACTGGAGAAGTCAGAAGTGGAGAAAAGTAGACTAAGTCTCTGTCTCATGTCTGAGCCTGAGGAGAGCCACGCCACTGCCCGCACGGAGGAGTCTGGAGACTGTCACTGAAGTCTGAGTCCAACACTGTCCAAGGGCAAGCCGCAAGTGCCAAGTTTTTATATTAATCGTTGTTTCAAATTACACTGTAGTCTGTACAGTCGCTAAAAGTTGAATTTGAAAGTATAAACAACGATTGAAATTTGAGATTCCATCATTCCTCGGACCCCGTTTACGGTTTAATAGCAATTGTTTTGGTAAAATTTCAAAGCCGACTGCCTAGGCCCTTGAGTCGCCGACCTGCCGGACCTTGAATTTAGAATTTTTTTTTTGAAAATTTGGCGCCCTTTGTTTTGTCCGCCCTAGGCAACTGCCTAGGTTGCCTAGGGCAATTGACAATGCCTTCCATAATGTGTGCCACAAAATGTTACACAAATATTGAATAACAATACATTCAATCTTACAACATCCGTGATAAATTTAAATTATCTATATGTATAATTCAAGTCTTCTAACAAGCAATAAATGATCCATTTTTAAAAATAATCCATCAAAATAATTATAGAACCACAGATTTTTAGATATGTTTCAGTATACCTTTTTTGTTAATCTAAATTAAATACATTATAAATATTAATATATTTATGTGCATTTATATCAAATTTCTTTCACTTAAATGTGTTAAAGCCAAGTTCATTTCTATGATTGTGTCAATTAAAATTTTCACCTCTAACGAAATCAAACCCTAATGATTATGTGATATAAAACCCTAACGGTGAATCACTTCAAAATGGTGAGAGTGATTTTAGAGAATAATGAATGTGGACATATACATAAAAAAAGAAACTGAATAAATACAAAAACATTTTTAAAAAAAAGTTGCGTATACCTAGTACTCGACTAATGTTTAAAGCTTTTAATATCTACCGTTTTTTCCTCTATAATTTTTTAAATAATTATTTTTTTTATTTTTTTATATGTTTAATTGTTTAATAATTTTATTGCGTTCTATTTCATGAATTAATTTATTATGCCGAAGGCATTCTCCCTATGGGAAAGGCACCTGCGGATGTTTTATGACTGTCTTAAATTTGAAGGTTTGACGACCGTCTTGACATTTGTGTTTTTCCTCCTATTTTAAGTTTTCTCTATCATTTTTAAGAATTTTGTTTCTAATAATTAACAATTTTAGCTTTTGTTTTTAATTAACAACAATTTTAGCTTTTATTTTTAATAATTTTGTTTCTAATAATTAACAATTTTAGCTTTTATTTTTAATTAACAATGTCATTCTTTAAATAAGAAATCTCTACTATTTTTAATAATTTTGTTAACGTTTGTGCTTTTCCTCCCTATTAACTTTTCTCTATTATTTTAATAACAATTTTTTAAGGGTAATTAACAATTTTAACTTTTGTTTTTAATTAGGCTGAGCTGAAAATAAGAAATCTCTACTATTTTTAATAATTTTGTTTCTAACAATAACAATTTTAGCTTTTAGCCCTTAATTAGGCAGAGTTGAAAATAGAAATCTTACTATTTTTAATAAGTTTGTTTCTAACAATTAACAATTTTGCTTTTGTTTTTAATAATGCAACAATTTTCAAAACTTTGCTATTTTTAATACTTTTGTTTCTAATAATTAACATTTTTTTATGCTGAAGGCATCCCCCCTATGGGAAAGGCACCTGCAAACGTTTCTACGATTGTGTTAAATTTGACGGTTTGATGGCCATCTTGCTCAAAACCTCACGTTATCATGCTTTACATCACTCTCCTAAACTTTTCTCTATTATTATAAATAATTTTGCCATTCTAATAATTAACAATTTTAGCATTTGTTTTTAATTAAAACAATGAACTTAAGCTTTTATTTTTAATAATTTTGTTTTTAATTAACAATTTTAGCTTTTATTTTTAATTAACAATTTTAGCTTTTTAGCTTAATTAGGCTAAGCTAAAAATAGAAATTCTACTATTTTAAAAAAGTACTGTTTCTAATAATTAACAATTTTAGCTTTTGTTTTTAATTAAGTTGAAAATAGAAAGCTTTTATTTTTAATAATTTTGTTTCTAATAATTAACAATTTTAGCTTTTGTTTTTAATTAACAGACAATTTTAAAGCTTTTATTTTTAATAATTTTGTTTCTAATAATTAACAGGTTAACTGGAGTTAATTCCCCACATCTGGACTGACAATTTTTTACGCCAAGAAGGCATTCCCGTTATGGGAAAGGCACCTGTGGACATTTCGGACACCTTACGACTATTTTTAAGTTAATTTGTTGCATGTTTGACTAATCTTGACATTTATACTTTTTCTCCCTATTTTACAAAATTTTCTCTATTATTTTTAATAATTTTCTTTCTATTAATTAACAATTTTAGTTTTTGTTTTTAATTTGAGTTGAACAATAGAAAGTCTCTACTATTTTTAATAATTTTGTTTCTAATAATTAACAATTTTAGCTTTTATTTTTAATTAAAAATTATTAGCATTTTGATTTTTAATTAGTTGCTGCGCTGATCATTAGAAATCTCTACTATTTTTAATAATTTTGTTTCTAATAATTAACAATTTTAGATTTTGTTTTTAATTAACAACAATTTTAACTTTTATTTCACCAAATTCCTTAATTTTGTTTCTAATAATCAACATATTTTAACTTTTGTTTTTAATGGAACAATTTTAGCTTTTGATTTGTATTTAGGCTGAGCTGAAAATAGAAAAAGGGAGATCAATAATAGATTGCAAAAATATAAGGCTAGAAAGGAAAGTACACGCACACAGAAAAAAGGGAGATCAGAAGGAGATTCAGGAATTTAGAGTGACGCAGAGAATATACAGACACTGGAGAAATAAAAGAAAACAACAATGGAAGCACAAGAAGTCAGATTGATGTTTCAGACACTTCTTTTGGATTGGTAAGTTATGCTCCAGATGCCTTTACATAGTTCCTTGAAGAATTTGTGGATGATACTGTTAGGGTTTAATCATTGTTGTTTAAAATAATTTGTTTTTTGTATCCCACTAGTTATGCCATACTATATCTTGATAGCATTTTCATGTAATTAACAGCCATGAATCTATATCTGTATTATCAACATTGCAAGATCATAGTAATTGGCAGACATGAATCTCAGTTGTATTATCAACATTGTGAGAGCATGTTTCGTCTATCATTGGTTGGCAACTTGGTGTTTCATATGTAAAGTTGCTGCTGAATGGTATATGTTATTTGATTTAGAGGGATAGTTATTACTTTTGTAGTTGATGTTGATAAGGGTTGTGATTGATGTTGTACAGTGTAGAAATATAGATGAACCATTGGACCTACAGGTTCCCTTTTTTTGTTGTATTAGACCAGGTGGAAGTTCATCACAAGATTAATATTGGACCTACATTTATGCTTTTCCATGTTAACATGAGCTGGGATCATGCAAGAAAAGCATTTAAAGAGAACACAAACCCAATAATCATATTATACGTTTCATTTATCTATAATTATAGTTTTTGAATGCATGGATTCTCTTCATAGCTGCAACCTCTTACAATAGTCTATGTTCTACAAAAATAATTACAGAAAGACACCAAGGGCAATAATAACTTGCTCCTTCATTGAGAAAAAGATAAAATTAGGCATTGTTGATTAGTGAATGAATGTTGCAGGTTTTGTTTATGTTTGGAGAACATATGTGGATGTGGTTCATTAAAGATAAGTATTTAGGACTCTTTCCCTAAAGTTTAGCCGCCATGAGGGTAGGAGAAGGGCTTGTTCCATTGACATTGTCATGATCATAGTGTCTTCTAATTTCATGGTCCTCCATCATGGCATCCAACGTGGGAACTTTATCTTTCATCGTCTATTTAAATTGATGGAGACCTGTCACTTCAATAATTGCTGGAAGAAGAGGGTGCAAATCAAACCATGCATGCATTGGTGCATATGTCATCTTATCTATGATGACATTAAATATTGCTCACCCTTTATAACGTGGTACTTTGTTTTGATCTCAAAGTTGAAAATTGTATAACATAAGAGCACCCATGTGACTATAGGCAGTAAACATACATTCTGAGAGGCAAAGGAGGAAAACACAAAGGTAAGTGCAATCATAGTGATTTGAGATAGTAGTGATAGTAAAGCCAATGCAGGAGGTGGCATTCTTGAAATGAAGGTGATGACCATAATAATTAGGGTACTCTGGGGTGTGCACTATGTAGTTAATATTTTTAATCCCTTTTTTTGCACCCTTTTCCAATTTTTAATCCTCTTCAACTATCTTTGATCTACTTCAAACACACAAATATGTTTCAAAGCATATGCTCAAATAAAGTATTTAACCTCCATAGTGAATAATGGGAACTATTTAAGTCTATAAGAAATGACAAGAAACAAAATTAGTGAAAATATTACAATGTCAGAGCAACTCATAAAACTTTTTTTATTAACAAGACGATTTTTTACATTTTTGGATTATAAAATTTCATCGAATCAAAGAAATTCACAGAATAGTTTTAGGATTTTTGTGGTGATAAGGCCAATTTTTAAGTGAAAGAAATTAATTTGTAAGCCATGATGACTTTAATCATCAGCATTCAAGATTCTAGTCCACAAACTTGAGATGAGGGATGCATGTTTATTGGATAACCACATATGACTTAGCTCTATGAAGTGTGACATTGATTAATCAAAGTTGTGCAATAAGTTTCACGTCATTATAAACAAATTATATGCCTTCTGACAACATTTACACCCCTACCATGCCCATAATAAGCAAAGTTAAAATAGAACCAAAAATACGTGACTCAAATAATGCCCCCTCCAATTAGAATTAGTAGGAAAACCCAAATAAGTGGCATTTGGCCTTTTGAACGTAAGATAAAAACTAGAATTTGACATCCTAGGAATTATGTTTTTCCATGTTTTATAAAATCAAATTGATTTTTTAGAGCACCACCAAGCTAAGTCACCACATAGTGAGTGACTTAATGGAAAGTTTTTCTTCACTATAGCAATTACGAAACATTATCAACATGGAAATGCCCAGTGAGAATTATCAATTTACTCCATTGTGGAAATGTAGGAATACCGTAAGGCTTTGAACAATCTGGCAAGATCCGTACAAACTCTCTTTTCCAGTGACAACTTAATGCTTTGGCTTATTATTTCAAAAACTCCCTCTTTCAATGCTTTCAGAAATGATCTTGTCAAACAAATAGCTCTTTGAATAAATAAAAGATTGGATAGTAAAGAGGAAGATGAGGTGAAAATATGGTTAAATGAGAGGTTGATCGAGAATAAGTTCGCTCTGTTTCTTGATGATGTTTGGGAAACAAGTGCAAATTCCTTGTTAGCCGAGTTATGTGTGCCTCTCATCTCTCCACACCACAACTCGAACATCATCATTGCCACTTCCAGAAGTAGCAGTGTGCTTGTTATAGGTGAGAGTTCTAGCTCCATCCATCATCCAAGTGCAAGAGTTGAGGGAAGAAGACAGCTGGCAGTTGTTTTGTTTGCATGCCTTTCGACACAGTGATGGAATTTTACCGACGAGCATTGATGTAAAAAACAACAAGGCTTGTGTTTAATGAGTGCGGAGGACTTCCCTTGGCTCTCAAAGTGATAGGGCAGGCGATGGCAGGCGTCACCGACTTAAATGAATGGAAATTTGCTTTGAAGAGGTTGCAGAACACAGAGATATACGGTGATGTTACAGACAAGCTCTTTGTTAGGTTAAGATTGAGCTATGACGCTTTGGCCGATTTTGACATTGCTTTACAGTTGTGCTTTCTCTACCTCTCTGCCTTCCCAGAAGATGAAGTTATCTTTACTGGATATGTCAGTCAGTTATGGATTGGAGAAGGGTTTGTGACTGGACAGGATCCTCTCCAAACAGGACAATGATTCGTCAATTTGTTAGCCGATCGCTGCCTTATTGAGCCACTCCTGAAGGATTCTGACGGAAAGGTAGTCTTTTTCAGGGTGCATGATATGTTGCATGATTTAGCACAACAAATTGCTGAGAAGGAAGAGAAATGCTTCTTTCGTGCAGGGAGAAATTTGCAAGAGTTTCCAGCTGATGATTGTTTGACACACTTCAGAATTTCATTGATGGGTAATAGTTTAACTAATGTTCCAAATACTTTTGAATCTTCTCATAACCGCTCCTGGTTAATGCGTAACAATCTTGATTTGACAAAAATTCCCCAACAGGTGATTGGGAGTATGATCTCTCTGAGGGTTCTGGATTTGTCCAGGACTGTCATCCTGTCATTGCCAAAAAGCATACAATGTTTGAAGCATTTAGTTTGCCTCAGGTTAGGCTCTACAGCCATCAAGAGACTCCCCAACTCTATCCCTACTCTTACAAACCTTCAAATACTTGATCTTAATAGCTCTCATATTATAGAACTCCCATCCAACATTTCTAAGTTAACTTCCCTTAAACTTTTGGACATCAATAATTGTAGAGCATCTGCAGTCCATACCTTATGGGATTTCACAGCTTGACGTCTCTGAATACCTGAGTGTCAATGGTTTCCAAATGGTTTTGGTGTAGACAGGAAGGAATAACAAGGACATGCTACTCCCAATAAATGATTTGGGCACCTTAAAACAACTCAAAAGGTTGGAGCTTGAAAACAATGGTGAAACAATTCGACAAGGAATGTTAGAAAGAATGAAGGAAATGGAGTCTTTGACCTTGAAACTCACACAGATGGAAATCCTACCTCATGACATGATTACCATGTCAAATTAAGGAAAATCCGCTTAGTATGCCCTCAATTACTTTCAATAGATGATTCATTTTGTGGATTTCAAAATTTGAGCAACATTAATTTTGCAAATGTGAGGCATGTTGAAACAATTACCTGCCTTGCACAAACTTGTGAGTCTTAGAAAGCACCTAGAGATCCTTTCTTGCTCCAATATAGAGAAATTACCAGAGGAATTTGGTGAGAGTGGAGCATTTCCTAAGCTGGAGGTATTTTTAATGTTTCAGCTGGATAAACTAGAGGAGCTACTAGTAGTGGAGGAAGGAGCTATGCCTTCTCTTAAAACAATGACAATCATGAAATGTGAGGCTTTGCAGATGCTATCAGAGAGTTACTGTAATTTGAAGAATGTGGAAAAGATAAGAGTGTATGGTTGCACGATGGTTCTCAATACAATTGAAATACCAATAATGACCAAGGTGCAAACAGTAGCATTATCTACCATAGACACTCAAGCATGACAAGACCGCTTTCAAGAAATGATAGACAAGGATGAAGATATGCTTTATAGTGAATTTTGGAGTAATGAGTTGTTACATGAATGGAAGATCTTTGCACAACTTTTCTGGGAATGGCCTGACGAGTCTTGATAGTCTTGAAATGTTGGGGAAATGTAACTTATGACATACATAATAATTGGAAGGGATCTGAAATTTTCCTTGATTGCTAACAGCTTACTTTCATCAGACATCGAGATGAGAAAATTCAAACATAATTTAACAGTTGGAAAATTTATCTTAACACACTATTTAAAAAACTAGCTTATTGCCACTGGGAACAATAGATAGCTCTTACACATGGACCATACTAACCATTCAGCTCCCCTCAACATAAGCCTTCTGATATATCTCTCACTAAATTTGATAATTCAAGGGAACATGAATCTGTGCACATCCTCCAAATAATTTCTAGGATTTGAAATACTTTGTGGTTACATTCCAACAGTTTCATCAATCCACTATCTCCATCAGAAAGCAAAAAACAATATTCAGTTGGAACATTCAAAATTTCTGTTGTGCAAACAACAAAAGGCCATGCTTATTGAAAATTTATGGGTTGAACGTAGGCCTCATAAATGGTGCTACAGGAACAATCAACGACATTGTCTGCGACGCATCAATGCCACCACCAACATTACCTTTATTTGTTGTTGTCAAATTTGATAGATACAAGGCCCATGCTGGGATACCTCCAACCCGTTACATATTCCCATACCCCCTATTTCGAGAGGGAATCGAAGACAATTGCCGATTAAAATGGCTTAGGAGTTAACCATCTACAAATCCCAGGGACCTACTTTGTATAAAGCAACTCTTGACATTGGAACCACTAAAAGCCAGGGTCTGACATTCACATCTTTCTCTAGAGTTCCCTCACTTGCAAATTTGCACATTTCACCTCCTTTTTCATTCAAAAGGTACTCAAAAATGGCGCATGTACCAACACTTGGAGCAAGAAGAAAGGAGGAGTCAAGACTACTATCCCTCAACCCTTCGTAAATACTACCCTCTACTTTGATAGCACCTCCACTACTACTTTACTCAACACTTCTTGTATCCAAAGTGGCAGTGTGGTTTTCAAATAGGACTTTTTAGAAGAGCAACAGTCAGGGGACAAGAAGTCCCTCCTCTTTAATGGGAGAGGTTCCCTTATTCAGAAACGAACTTATTTACAAATGTACAGAACATTATTTTATGGTCGAACTTGGATATTACGAAAGTGTTTTTCACAAGGATTATCAATTACACAAGGACTGAGGAAAGGGAATGAGAAGATGAGCAGAATAGCAACATTCAGAATTATAGATAGCAGAATAATTCTTTATGTATGCGAAGCTTCAAGGAATTTAAGACAAGATCGTTTGCATTAGACGAACAACATGAGATTTCCAGACACAAAGTTCTGTAAATAACCTTCTTCAGATTCATCAATCAAGGACACAAAGTTCCTTCTTGGTTTTACAAGATCACTATATTCGCAATGTTTGAAAAATCATGCAATTAGTGAGACTAATGAACTATAAACAAATGATCTTCACGAGATTAAACGAAAACACAGAGATAACAGAGACAGATAGACGATGAACGGAAAGCCCTTTTGTATTGATTTCTTTCTGATCTATTTACACTTTCGGTAAGTATGCCAAGTTCTTCCTCCTTTCAAAATGGCGTGGAAAGGCCATTATATAGCTTACAAGTCAGTTACTCTTCGTAACCGTTTCTTTTAACTAAAGAATAGTTAAGGATCGCAAATTGCAATACCTTAACTAATTACAAAGAATACGAAAAGAATGGGAAGAAGAGAAAAGAAAGAGACAGGTGGCCAGCTACTGGGAGGGACCCACTGTCTTCAGAATCCGCTGCCTGAATCTCTTCAACGCCTCAGCTATGTCTCTGCCACGTGGAACTGACGTGTTGGCTGCAGACTGAGTCCAAAATCCCAGACACTTCTCCATCTCTTTATCAAACTCGACGTGAGTATGATAATCTTTATTTGCTTCTTCAATGGCAGTTTGAAGAGAACAAATTTCCTTCATCTTTTCCTTAGAGATGGAGCTTTCCTTGAATAGATTATCTTTGACAAAAGCTCTGAACTGAGCTTTGATTTCTTGCAAGGACAGGGAAACACCAGAGTTTTCATCCTGAAGATGACAATGTATATCTTTGAAAGCAGCAACCGCCAGAGTCTTGAAAGCTTCTCCCTTCTGCCAGCTGTTCTTCATTTCTCCCAAAGCCTCCTCCAAAACTCTGATCTTCCACTCCACGCTGTAGACCCAGGATTTTGATAGATTGTCTTTGGCATCATCGAAAATCTTATTCGCCAGTAAGATGTTCTCATCTGTCTGTCCCATGAGGCGAAGGTCTACTATGCAACTGCTCCAGATTTTGAGTTCTTTATCCATGGTATTGATAGTGGAGGAGAGCTTCAGTTGCACATTACTCACCTTTTCGTGAAGTTTGAAAGCTTCATCAATGAAGTTTAATCCAGCAACAAGCATATCATCCACCATGGCTTCAATAGCTCTGCCATAGACAGAATACTTGTGCATATCTTTGATACTTCGCACTTCATCTTGGCTTAGAATTACAGGAGGTGGAAGAGTAGTCAATGGGGTAGGGTCCAAGACTTTATCCTTAGATAAAAGAGACTTGATGAAACCTGTGAGAACTTGGGCTTGCTCTTCCAGCTGTTCAATAGTTTGCTGTCCTTTTTCTACCCTCCCGATGACTCTTGTGACTGTTTCCTGGAGGTTGTGGATCTCACCTTCAGGAGTAGACTCTCCCATAGGGATTCTCGAAAGCTCCAAGTAAGATGCCAGCAAGTCTGATTCGGATTTGTCTACTGTAGGCTTAGCAATCTCCAAGAATTGCTGACCTTGGGCATCAGACACTATTCTGGAGGTGGTTCTGGCTTTCTTGGCACGAGAAGGAGTGGTGCCCAACAAGGCTGCAACAGCATCGAAATTTGGTCCCAAGCTTTGAGAGGAGGATTTTCTCTTCCTTTTGTCAACCAAAGGTTGCACCCAAGCAAAAGAGGAAGAAGAATCTGCAGGAGAAGCAAGGGGACCAAGAGACAGGGAGCTCATGACACTCAGGGTCTGTGCAGCTGTTGACTCAAGCTGAGATGTGAGTGGGGCACTGGTGGCAACGGCGGTAGAAGAATCAGTAGCACCCGGAAGTTCAGTGCTCTGGACCTCCTTGTCTTTATCTGCTGGATCTTCAGGAACACTTGCAGGAGTTGGCATCTCACTATCTTCACTTTCACTGAGAACAATGATGTTCTCTGGCCCTATAGGCAACTCTGCCTGTTTTCTTGGAGGGTCATTCTCTGCAGGCTCCTTCTTTACCTCTTTGAGTTTCTTCTTATAGACCTGGGTAGATGAAGAGGGAGTAGATTCTGTGGGTCCTTGTGTTGATGAGGCAGGAGGGGTTTTCACTGGTGTTCCAGACTCTGGAACTGATGCCTCTCTTATTGGCGTCGAATCACCCTTGGAGCTGGATTCTCCTGAGTGCCTCTTGAATTCTCAGATCTTCTTACTGAACCAGACCCTAGTCCTGACTAAGACTGGAGCAAGAATCTCAGCCAGATCATCTTTCTCTTTCCTGTTCCAATCCAGGTCCTCCAGAGGGGTGTGCTTAATCACATTTTCATACTCATACGAGTATAGATCAGAATTGTCATCCTGGAGACCTTCAGGAACTTGGTACAGACTGAGTTCTTGGATCAATTGCAGGGGGAACCTGCCACAATGCCTTCTTCTGGCTTCAAAATCATCTGCACAGTCAGCCCAGTAGTCTTCTGTATCTGCCCTATGATGATAGATTATCTTGATGTTCTGTTCAATAAACTTCTTCAAGTCAAAACAGGTTCTTGGCTTGAAAAAATGAACAGTGATAGGGACCAGGGCTCTTTCTATGTTCTGAGCATCCAGAGCTGTTTTGCATGTGTAGTTTCCCAGAGAGATGGGAAAGTGTAAGCCAGAAATCTTCTTGTCTCTGCAAGTTCTGTGCAACTTGTCTAGTTGCCTGCATATTTCTATCAAGGCCATTTTATCATTGCAGAACATGGGAAGCCGTAGAGGAGTGCTCTCATAGCCAGCAAGCCTGATATAGGAAAATTTTCTGAATTGGATGAAATAGGCGCCATACTGCGATATCAGGTTCATGGCTTCATCTGAAAACCTTCTAGCAGTATCACCTTCGAGCAATCTGACCACGTACATGGTGAAAGCATCATTGACCCTTCTGAAATTCCGATTGCTGGTCTCCAGGGTGAACTGCGGGCAGTAAGCATATACTGGATCATCTTTGTGTGCATCAATGTAGGAAAAGCCAAACCATTGCCGTGACGCTGCCAGAGTATACATCAAGTACGAAGTCATGTAGAATTTCTTCGTTTGCTGCACATTGGACAGTTGCTCCGTCAGATTCATGCTTATGATTTCTGCCCAATTGATGTTTTGCGTTCCCTCGCACACCATGCTGATGAGCGGGCACATCCAGAAATGAAACTCGTTGGTAGAGGGCAGGCCCATAACCCGAGCCAGCAGGATTATGAAGTCTGACAATTCTTCATTGAAATCTGCTCAGAAGAGGGTTTTGGTCAGACGAGAAGCTCCCTTCCTAGGGTTTTTAAGCCAGGACTTCGCCACTCGTGCCTTGTATTTGTCACTGTCTTGGTTGAACATAGCCTGTGCTTGATCTCGGGAAACGACTATGGCGTTATCCATCTCTGGAATTCTCAGAGCGGTGCTAATGGCAGCAGCATCTAGTTTGGCGATGAGTTCTCCATGTATATTGGTCAATTCGCTTGAAACTGGGTCAAAGTGAGCTCCGCATGAAAGCACTGTATCAGCACACTGTACTGAGATTGGGAAACCTCCGGCAAAAGCCAAACCACTATCATGAATCATCTGCGCCATTGGTGTAGGGTTTGCATCTGTCATCCTTGCCCAAAAATCACCGAAGTCGAGATGACGAGCTTCGCTGTCCCCAATATTGCTAACAGCAGACTCAAGTGGAGAAATTTGTTCCTGTCCCTGAAATTTGATCTTCATATTGATAGTCTCTAGGGGAACAGAACTGCAAACCAGACTCGGAAGGAAATTTACAGAGGTAGGGGAACACGCGTAGGTTTGCAAATTGCAAAGGTTTCGAGCACAAGATAGCATGGAAGTAGTGCAAAAAATGCAAAGGGGAAATGCTCGTTATATAGCCGTTTGGGGAGAGGAATGAATTTAATGCGCATTTAATACACAACCACCAATTTGAATAGCAACATACTCGGAATGAGCGGGAAAAACTAAGCATGAATGACACTTGGTACACTTGGGACATGTGAGACGCGAATGCGCGAAACACGTGGCTCGGCTGGTTCGGGCGAAACAGGGAGAGGACGCACAAATGCATTTGGGACAAATGGGACGAAAATGTGCGAAGTACGCGATTCGGGTGTTTCGGCCGAAATTGGAACAAAGGGCCCGTTTGGACTTGGGACATTCGGGACAAAAAGTTCCGGAGTACGCGACTTGACCGGCTCGGCCGAAATTGGAACGGAGCGCACAATTTGAAAATGGGACAGTTGGGACGAAAACGCGCGAAGGACGCGTTTCGGGCAAATCGGCCGAAATTGGAACAGTTTGCATTTTTCGATTTGGGACAAGGAGCTCTGAAGTACGCGACTCGGGAGTTTCGGCCGAAAATGGGAAAGCTCGCACTTTTTAACTTTGGGACATTTGAGACATGAAAGTGCGAAGTACGCGGTTCGGGTGTTTCGGCCGAAATTGGAACAACTCGCACAATAAGTTTTGGGACACTTGGGACAAAATTTTCCGACGGGCCCGAAAATGGGACAGCTTTGGGGATTTCGGCCGATCGGGGAACAGAATGCACTTTCGTACTTGGGACAGTTGGGACAAAAAGTTCCGACAGGCCCGAAAATCACACAAAATGACCCAAAACACAGATTTTTTAATTTCACGACTTAGGCACTTCAGAGAAAAACACTTAAACTCAAAATTTTGAAATTCTTACTCTTATCAGAGCGGGGAATTTTGAGTGGACAACAGCTGGCTCCTTCTGGGGATGACTTGGTATAAATTCGAGGAATGAGACAAGGAAAGAACTTAGACAAACTCGGTGAAGCAGACCAGTGCCTTATCCATTGGGCAAAGGAGTCAAAAACAAACCAATACAGAGGGCAACACACACAACAACAGAAGGAAAACACACCAAAAGTAGAAAAGCAAAAACACTGTACAGAATATACAAAGGGACTCCCTAGTCACCTAGGACTTGAACAACTTCAAATACTGCCCACTATAAGGAAGTGGGAGGGGAGAACCATCCATGTAATCAAGATAGAAAGAGTTCTTACCAGCAAAGTGTCTTATCTTGAAAGGTCCGAGCCACAGGGAATCAAATTTTCCATGGCTGCCACGAGGTTCATGTCTTTTGTCCCATAATAGCACGGTATCTCCAACTTGGAACTCTCTGAACCTAGCTTTCTTGTCAAACAGAACCTTTACCTTCTGCTGGTGAGCAGATATCCTATCAGCGACCTCCAATCTATCCTCGTTCAGTTTGTGTAGGTACATGATTCTTTTATCCAGAGCATCACTGAAACTAGTATCTTCGATGGCCTTCATCAGGTGCAAGGCTGGCAGTTCCACTGTCACTGGCAATTGAGCTTCCACTCCATACACCACTTGAAAAGGAGACATTCCAATGGCTCTTTTAGGTGTGATCCTGTCTGCCCAAAGAGCATCATAAAGCTTCTTGTGCCAGTTTCGCTGAGACTCATTGACCAACTTCCTTATGATAGTCACCAGATTTTTGTTGGTGGATTCTGCTTGTCCATTTCCCTGGGGATAATAATCTGAAGAATGAGCCAGAGAGATGCCATACCCGTAGCAGAAATCCATTATCTCAGTTGAGGAAAAGTTCGAAGCATTGTGTGTTACAATCTTGTTAGGTACACCATACCTTACCAAGATGTTCTCTTTGATGAAGTTGCATACCACTTCAGAAGTTGTGCTCTTGACTGGAATAGCTTCCACCCATTTGGTGAAGTAGTCAGTGGCAGTTAGCACATGAGTGTGACCAGCACTAGAAACAGGGTTGAGTGCACCAATGAAGTCCAGACCCCACTGTTGAAAAGGTTCCTCGATCATAACTGGCTTGAGAGGCAAAGCGGCCAGTTTGGGTCTTCCCACAAAGGTCTGACAAGCCTCACATTTATCCACCCACTTGGATGCATCTCTGAACAAGGAAGGCCAGTAATATCCTCCCCGGAGTATCTTGTGAGCTGTGACCGTTGATGAATAGTGCCCTCCACATGCCTGATCATGAAAAGCTGAGAGCAACTTTCTCTGTTGTTCCTTGTCCACGCACTTCAGAAATCTCCCATCTAAGCCACGCTTGAACAAGGCATTTTCCCACAGTACATATTGCGCTGACCTCAATTTAACAGTCCTCTTTTCCTTGGCAGTTAAATGAGAGGGGCATTCCCCATAGGTGAGAAAATGGGCGATGTCAGAATACCATTCATCGACTGAACTAAGGAATAGAACAGTAGGAATGTCAGCTTTCTCCTCCAGCAACTCATGTTTGGCTCCTTCAGCAATGAGCTCACAAAGACCTTTTCCACGAACCAGCTTGGTAGGTTTGATATCAATGTCATACTCCTGGACCTTAGCCACCCAGTTCCCTCTCTTGGATCCAAATTCTTGCTGTGTAAGAATTGACTTAACAGTTGTATCTGGAACCAGCACCATAGAGTGAGAGTTGAGGATATAGAAACGGAACTGCTTGACAGCTTTGACTACTGCAAAAGCATGCTTCTCC
Organism: Taxus chinensis; assembly: GCA_019776745.2. Taxonomy (NCBI): domain Eukaryota; kingdom Viridiplantae; phylum Streptophyta; class Pinopsida; order Cupressales; family Taxaceae; genus Taxus; species Taxus chinensis. The sequence goes on from JAHRHJ020003426.1 coordinate 108,273, forward strand.
ATCATGGTGTACTTTAGCTCATGATTCTTCAGGATATAGCTCATGAAGGCAATTGGTAGCTCATGTTTATCAGAGTCTTCCTGGGTCAAGACAGCAGCCAGGGTATTATCTGTAGCATAGCAATAGATGATGAAATCTTTGCTGAAATCAGGACAGGCCAAAACTGGAGTTTTAGCAATAGCTTTCTTGATACCCTCAAAGGATTCCTTTCCTTCCAGAAGACCAACCAAACGTTTGCTTCCCTTTCATCATCTGAGAAATGTTCAAAGTTAATTCAGCAAAATCAGGGATGAATCTTCTTAAAAAATTGATCTTACCGAAGAAGGAATGCACGCCTTTTTTACTGGTTGGGAGAGGAATTTGCTGGATGGCTTGAACTCATTCAGGATCAATCTTAATACCGTCCTTGGAAACAATGTGCCCTAATAGTTTTCCCTCTGTAACACAGAAGACAGATTTTTTAGGATTCAGAGAAATCCCATGCTCTCGGCATCTTAGCAGAACTGTTTCCAGGTGATCAAAATGATCTGCTCTTGTCTTGGAAAACACAGTCAGGTCATCAAGATATATGACAATACATTTCCCTTTCAAGCTTCCAAAATCCAGATCCATAGCTCTCTGGAAAGTGGCACCAGCATTAATAAGCCCAAAAGGCATTCTCTTGTAGGCAAAGGTACCCCAAGGAGTGGTGAAGGCTGTCTTGTGTTGATCTGCAGTATCAACCTCTACCTGATTGTATCCCGAGAATCCATCAAGCATAGATAACATTTCAGATCCTGTTACTGCTTGCAATATTTGATCCATCATAGGCAAAGGGTAGTTATCTTTCAGAGAAGCCTGATTCAGGTTCCTGAAATCAACACAGATGCGGATCTCACCATTCTTCTTCCTAACAGGCACAATGTTTGCAATCCATGTTGAATGGTGAATGGGAAAAATAATTTTAGCCTTCAACAACTTCTGGATCTCCTGAAAGATGGTGTCAGCAATTTTTGGATTATACTGCCTCTGCTTCTGCTTGAAAGGCTTAATTCCTGGTTTGAGAGGAATAGAATGCTGCATATCTTTTGGCTTGAAAGCTTTTAGATCTTCATAAGAATAAGCAAGAACATCCTTATACTTTCTTAGAAGATCAATTGCTTTTCTCCTCTCATCAGTTGTGCAACATTTTCCAATATTTACTAGCTTGGGGTCAGTAGAACTCCCTATATCAATCTTATCATACTCAGTTGATTGCCGAGGTCCAGTAGAAGCTTTAGATTTCACATATCTGTCATGCTTATCAAACAACTCCTCTAAACTCACCAAACCTTTGGGAATCTTGTTTCCTTTGAGTTTAATGCACCCTTCCTGATCTGTTTCTTCTCCTTGGGTGATGGCTTGGTCAGAGGATACACTCTCACGAGGCAGGCTGTCACTTCCCTCAAAATATAGTTGCTCGAAATTACCCTTGAGTTCCAGGAAGGAAAGCAAATGCTGGTCATCGTTGAAAACTTGCCAGTTATTGGTATTGTCAGGTACACTAGGCCGGTGGACCATTTCAATAGTGAACTTATCCTGAGAGAATTCAGGATGGGGAATCAGTAGTGACCCTGAGACCGCCAGTGAATCAGCCCTGCTGTTCTTTTCTCTAGGTATTGCTTCAATGGAGAAAGCATCAAGGAATTCAATTGAATCCCAAACCTGATTCCGGTAGTGCTTCAGCCTCCCATTTTTTACCTGAAAAAGGCTTTTGACTTGCTTCACAATCAGCTCTGCATCACCACGAGCCAGAAGATTTTTTACACCTCGTTCTTTGGCTACTTGCAGTCTAAGAATGAGAGCCTCATACTCTGCTGTATTGTTAGTGTTTTCGAACTGCAACTTAAATGAAAAAGGGTGTAGGCATCCTTCAGGTGACACTAGCAGGACACCAGCTCCAGAACCAGCTGAGGAACAACTTCCATCAAATTCTAAAATCCAAACACCATTGGGATCTTTAGGTGATACTTTGGAGGGTTGTATTTCATCAGGGGACAGAATCATGTAATTACCATGACCTATGTCTTCATAGAGTATTTGTGCCTTAGGATCATCTGTTTTCTGCACAATATACTCAGATTGTTTCTCAGGCAGCAGCTTCTTCATGTGTCCATTGACAAGTATGAGTGCGTGTGACCAATCCATTTGAATCTCTCCACCCACATCTTTGCAGAAGTTCCTACTTAGCAACATTCCATAAGAAGGAGGAATGTCTGCTACTAGGATGGTAGCCAAGACTTTCTTTTTAGGTAAAGCAGCAAAAGCCACTTGTGCATCTTTAATCCTTCCAACCAAAGGCACTTCCTTACTTTCCATGGAGTAGCAAGATCCATAAGTACGAGTGAGGGTCAAGCCTAAAGCATGAGCTACTTTAGCAGGCATCACATTATCTGAGGCTCCGGAATCTATGACACAGTTACTGAGCCTATGGCCAGCTATAAGAAGTGTTACATAAAAAGGCTTGATTTTGTCTCCAGGCGAGGTGACAGCAGCTACCAGACTAGGCTGTGGTGCAGAAGGAGGAGTGGGAAAAAGGCCTTTAGAGGTGGTCTTGGAATGGGAATTAACAAATTGGATCATCTTGGCAAAAGCTTTGGGATGGGTTTGGTAGTATTCAGCTTCTGAAATTTGAACCTTGGTCCTTTTTAGGTGATCAACAATATCAAAGGATCCAGAGGTGGATGGGCCATCATCATTTGAAATTCTAGGCTTATCAATTTTGGGAGAAAAAGAAGAAGAAGCAACTTTGGTAGCAGGATTGACAGTACTTACCTTTGGTGCAGATGAGGTAGGAAGAGGAGATCCTCTTTTTGCAATTACTGGGATAGTTGCCGGCTGCTCCTTAGACTTTTTAGGGGCTGTGTCACTTTTTCCCTCTGATGTGTCTGTTCTCGAGTCATGACAGCGAATGACTCGCTGTTCATGTCTGCTACCACTTCATCATAGTCATCTCCATCATCAATGCCTTCAGTGGTAAAGAAATTAACTCGAGATCCCTCAAGTTCTTCCGCCTCATCATCAAATTCCTCCGGGAACTCCTCACAAGCTTCATTGTCCACATAATCATCTGGCTCTTCAACTTCACAGGTTGCATTCACAGGAACCTTGACAGGAGGTCCTTCAAGTGCCAGTCTTGTGTGGGGAGCAGGAAAACGGTTTTTGGGCTGAAAATTTCTTCTGGGAACGTCTGTATATGGGGCATGCTGAGCTAGTTGTTTATTTATAGCGACGAGATCATTTGCAAGTTTCTGGACTAATGGATCAGTATTGGGTCCAGGGGTGGAAGAGGAAGAAGCAACAGATTTAGATTTGGGAGGATCTCTTCTCAACTTCCCTGACATGATCAAGTCATCCTCGACACTAACAGCCAGTTCTTGATCCAGAATTAACGTTCCGAGATTAGCCCTTCTTAGAGCATAACTGACTTTGGGCATTTGAGCATTTAGAAAGAAACATTTTTGAATTTGATTCATATACCGAGTCGAGTCTTGTACAGGGATCTTGTTAATCAATCTTATTGAACTCGAGCCACAAATTCTCTCACGAGATCTTGATGGTTATTTCTTGATCTGAGAAATCTAGGCTAGCAAAGCATGCACATCTTCTACAAGTTTAAAATGGTTTTCGAAATATAGTTCTCATGGTAATCCAATCGAGTGATGACACCTGGTAGGGAGATGATAAAACCAATCTACCAGCATTTTCCTGCAAAGTCTCTACAAAAAGCCTCACAAAGACATCCTCATGTTCAACTCCTAAGGACTCCACACGCAACTATGAAGGCTGCAATGTGTTCATTAGGGTGTACCTTACCATCACCTCTTAACTTGGGAAAGTTCTTTTTGTTACCCCTGGGTAACTCATGCAAAAGTTGAGGGAGGGAAAAAGGCCCAACTCATTGACCCTAAGGTAATGGAACTGCCATACTTGGAAAAATTGCTTCAAGTGGAATTGAAACACCAGTAAGAATTAAATTGCAAATATTGGAGACTAGCAGTTGTTCTTGAAGGTATACCACTCCCAAAGGACTTCTTTCTTCAACATGAGGTGTGCTCGTAGAAAATGAGTTCATTCTATTTCTCCTTGTTGAAGGGAAGGGGAAAACCATGCTGCTCCAGGAGTTGAAATTGTGAATCTTTAACTACCAATATCCCTTCTTCCATCGAGTGAAATGCTTAGAGTCGCTAGATCAAAGGAATGATCGAAGAAATATGTTCTTTTGAAAAATGGAATTCATTGAAATGAATCCCCAGCGGAGTACCCAAAAATTATTGGTTTTAAAATTAGGACTTTAATGAAAAGCAACATTCATGGGATAGAAAGTCCCTCCTCTTTAATGGGAGAGGTGCCCTTATTGAAAGCAAAGAGAAAAAGAATTTACAAATGTACAACTTTATTGTTTTAATGAGTCAAACTCTGGATATCATGAAAGTGTTTTAATGAAAAATTGGATCATCAATTACAAAATAACAAAAGAACTAAGGGGATAAAAAGATGAGCACATATAACAAAATCCCGAGAAATATAGACAGCAAAATAGTTCCTTATAAATGCGTTGCTGCAAAGGATGATATATAGAACATAGATCATTTGCATATCAAACCACAAGATATAAATTTCATAGACCCAAAGTTCTAGAAATGACCTTCTTCAGATTCATTCATCAAGAATACAAAGTTCCTTCTTGGTTATACAAGATCGCTGTATTTGCAAAACTAGACAGTATGCAATCAGAGACACTAACGAATTAAGAACAAAATGATCTTCGCAATATTAATGGTAATAACATCAGAGATGACAAGAATTAGATAGACAAATGAAGGGAAAGCCCTTAATTTGTATTGATAGCTTTCAAGATTCTATTTACAATTTCAGAAAATATCAAAGTTCTTCCTCCTTTCAAAATGGCGAGGAGGCTTTTCTATGAATTGTAAGTCGGTTCTCGTTGGTAAATCTTATCTTTATACTTTGCTTGACTGCCACTCCAAGTACCTATCTTTATATTTTTGAGATCCAAAACTAGAATAGAAGTGTTTGGCTTATCCATTCTTCTTCCTACGCTCATTATTTTCCAACTTCAGGACGCGCAAACCACTATTCTCATTCGATGCACTGAACGTCCTTCATGTGCCATTCTTCTACAATTCATCTTGTGCGCAGTGAGAACCTTTGTTCTCTAGGACTTAGTCATTTTACATGCTCAACACTATTTATCATAAATAATTTGTGTAGTGCTCAATTCCTGAGCCTCTCTAAAATAAACTAAGAGTCTACTCAACCACATTCCTTATGTGCATGTTAATGTATAGGATTCATATTCAGCTTTAGCAGATGATAAAGTAACTATAGCTATCGAAGAAATTGACATGGATCTACTGGTTCAAAGAATGCACATCTGAGCTTTGATGCGAGACATGGAAGTGTTTCAAGACAAAACAATACACACATACAAAACTACAAATATCAAAAACACAAGAGAGATAATTGCAATAACTTCCAAAACTAGCTCCAACTCAGGTTACAATCAATACTGAAATAGAATAATGCATGATATGTACATATAGGAGATGAATGCGTAACCTCCTCCTAGATCAGTGGGGAATAAATCTCACTAACTGATACTACAAGTAGATGGTTGACTCCACATAATGGCAGTAAGTTAACTCAACATAACTGATAAACTAACTCAACATAACTCTGTACACCTAAGCAAGCATATCTCATGAGTTGTAGGAAAGCTCCAAGTAAATAAAAAAATACAAGGAAAATGAATATCCTACACTAACAATAGCTTGAAGTTTTTATGGACATGAAACCAAACCACTTCTCAATGTGACTCGATGTTTTCAATAACATGAAGTAGGTTTACCTGGTCATGGAGAAGACATCCTCCCTAATCTAGTTAGACATAACAAACTTTCTATTCGGTGTTGAAACAAATATCATGATTATAATTAAATATTACATTTTTAAAAACTCTTTTCTTCCCACTCATAACTAGTTTGGTGATAGATTGCCCATAAATCTAGTAAACTAGTTAAACCATATGAACTCTTAAGTTTATTATTGTAGACTCAATTAGTCCTCCAATGGCATATTTATCAATTATCGGATGAATAATAGTATGTGTATAGTTCTTCTCAATTTAATCCATCTCTTTTTTCGTAGCATTGGTACCAATATTTCTTTTGAATAGATTTTGCATAACTTCTAGGTTCAACAACCATAAATGGCAATATAAACATAATATTTCATCATAAATTTCGTCAAACAAATTACCTTCTTGATGATTAAAGCCTTGTGATATTCTTCTCTCAAGGTCTAATTTCCTGATCCAACTTTTGATGTTAATGCTGATATACCACTATATTAATATGGATTCATGCCAAAACACTTGTGTTTACTTAATGTTAATGTAGATGCAAGACTATCATTCTTGTCTCTGCAAGTTAGAATGCAATTGTCTTGTTGCCTGCATATTTCAATGCAAGGACTTTGTCATTGCAGAACAAAATATTCTTCATAGCCAGGCAACCCCTATCACTTATGAAAATTTTTTTTAAAATTTGAAATTTGATCCATACATGCGATAGAATCAATTCATGGCTAGTCATCTTAAAACCTTGTATTCTTAATCACTTTCGATTAGAATGACCACTATGGTGAAATCATGTGTTTCCCTTCTTACCATCACGAAGGTAATTGCTTGTTCTCCAGGGAGTAAACTGCTTCACCCTTGTAAGCATATACTCGATCATATTTTTTATATGCAATATTAGTATTAAAGTAAACCATTCATGTTAGCTGAAATATGGTATACATCCTGTTGAAGTAATATATAGAATATTCTTAATATAGATTGAACTTGGACTATATTGTTCAATCCTAAAATAATTTATGCTAATGATTAATCTGCTCAGAAATATAATTTTTAAATAAAATTCGCACACCATGAATAATTCAGCGAGCACATCCAGACACTTGTTAAATGTTTTTAAAATGTGCTAACAAATTACATAAGATTAATTAATAATACTTAATATACATATATACATACATATATGCATAGAGAAAATAACATCTTTCAAAAAATAAATTGACTTGACCTTTTAAGTTATGTTTAGGCCAGGACTTCGAGGTCTACCTTATACTTGTCACTGTCTACATTAGAAAATAAAAGTAATTTATTATTATTTCAAGAGCTGTCTAAATTCACATATCAAGTGAAAGAGATTCAAAACTCAACCCATATCTTTATGTAAATTTAAAATTATTTTTTAATAGTTATTATTATGCCCGAATTCGTCTCGAAGCTATGGTAAAGTGACCTCCCATGAAACGTGGTTCTGCACACTGTATTAAAGTTGGGAAACAGCCATCTGGACCAAACCACTATCATTAATCATTTTTACCTATTGGTGTAGGGTAGGCTTGTCATTCTTGCTTTTTTCTGTATTCAGAGAACTCTGAGATGACGAGCTTCGCTACTCCAATATTGTAGGCATGCAGGGACTCAAGTGCAGAAATTTGTTCTGTCCCTGTAAACTTGATCTTCAGTTGAAATCCACGCCCGAACAAAAACTGCAAAGACATCTGGAAGGAATTACAGTGTTTTGACTTTTCGTCAGGTTGTCGCGTGCGTCAGCGGTTACGTGTGCAGCTTTAGCGTGGAATTTATCGAAAACTGCAAGGGGCGTAAATGCTCGAATATGAGTTGGTTTGCATATGGCATGGAATTAATTAAGCATTTATACTTAAAAAAAAGATTTGTTAGACATCATACCACGTTTACAATATAATGGGATTATGGGACACAAATAAGGTTCGTAATTACACTTGGTAACGGCAGGGTTGGGACATGTGAGAATGTACATGCGCGACAATTACTTTTTTTCAGCCTTGATTCCTTTTCAAACAGGTTGATAAAAGTTATCAAATTATTTTTATGGGTTGAAATTTTCGTAAAATGCTTTCAAGTTTGATTGTTTAATCCAAAATGTAAATATCTTCTTTCTTGGGATCACTTGACAATATTTAATTTGACATTTTTTCGACTTAAATCTTAACAAAATAAGCACATGCGCAAAGTTGAGATTTGATATGGGCATTTGCATTATGATGCAGAAGATTGACCGTTTTGCATTATTGGGTTTTTTGAAATTATGGATAAACCAAACATACCTTTTTTTATTCCCTGTGTTTAGTGGGTTTGTTAGAAGAAATGTCAATAGAAGTTGTGGTTCTTGTTTTCTTTATGGGTTTATTGAAAAATGCACACAACTGTGAAACATGCCGCCATGCCTTCCTTCTATATACTATGGTACAATATTTCCGTAACGGGCCATGTAAAGTGGGACACTTTCGGTGGATGTTGAGCCGACTCGCAAATATCACCGAAGGGGCACTAACAACTTGTGGAAATTTGAATTATTTCGAAATGCCCGAACAAGCTTCAATAGTGACCCAATCACAGGCATTTTTTCAATATTCACGCTACTTAGGCATTTAGTGAAAAACATCTTCCAACTTTCTACTGGCTTTTGAAAATCTTTTTTCTGATCAGAGTCTATTGTGGTTGTATTTTGAGTGATATTCAACCCCAATCTTAAAGCAAGACACTGACATCCTTAGCCTTCATCCTTCTTGAAAACTCGTGAAAATGCAAATCTCGTAAGAAATTAAGCCTCATTAGGTCTCTGTTTGCACCTACAACATGACTGTCAAATATTTCTTCGTCTCCCTTTCCGGGCACAATATGAAAACAATCCTGAGTCGTGTCCATCCTGTCATCTTTGCACAGTCCATCAATAATTGCATTAAATGTCACTTCATTCAGAAAAGGACCAAATTCCTCCATTTGTACAAACAAATTGTAGGCTTCATATATACATGCATGTCAATGGAAGTATTCATGTATTCATGTTTAGCTCAGAATAAATTTTCCTCCGCATAACACTACCACTCATGGTATAAGATTTGCAAAAAAAATGCCCACAAAACACTACCACTCATGATAAAAAATTTGCACATGTATGGAAGTCTTCATCTATTCATGTTAAGTTCAAACAACCTACTTCACAAAATGCAACCACTCATGATATAAAATATGCAAATGTATATGTACAAATTTGTAACAAATTTGAAATATAGAAATAGAACCTTTAAATGCAATGCTTCATTTATATTCCTACACTTACAAAATCAATCACCCCCATTATCAATATCAACTAGAAAAGATGCGCTAACTGATCCCATCTAAATCAACTAACATATACCGTTCGAGGTTCTACATTGCATTGTACACATCTCACATTTTGTTGTTAAGGGACCATAATCAATGTAGGGATTGAGGACCCAGTCCATTTTATGGGGATGTGCCCATGAAACAAAGTATACCTCCATCACATGAGTTCATATTAGGGTTTTAAATATTTTTCAAAATATAATGGAGACCCAATAGGATTCCCCATACAACATCGGGTATAGAGGATTTAAATTATAAAGGTTATCTCATTAAAACTATGCAATAAGACATGATGCTACATACTTTCCTCATGTCTTGAGATGGTCGAACACATATGTTAGATTTAATTTAGAGATATTCTTCAGTACTCCATATTTGTGGTTGAAGTTAATAAGGGGTGTGATTTATTATTGTAAGTGTAGGACATTTTTCCATGTAGCATTACATGCGTAAAGGTATCCGTCAGTGACCTGTACACTATCCACCATGTCGAGGATGAATTCATCATGAATTTTGTCGTACGATGGCGAAATATGATAATTCAATTGTCTTTTCCACTACCTCAAACTGATCTCATCGAGCTCTTCCCACACTCTTGAGCCAAGCATATTTCCTCCACCTTACTGTAGACACCTAAAATTGGTTACTCAATTTAGTGTCCCTCTCATCCATTTACTTGCTTAGGTAACCTAAGGCACGTTTATGTCACCAACTATCCCCTTGGGATATTATCCAATTTGTGATTTAATCACTTATTCCAAATTTAATTCATCCCATCACATCTTACCCATGAGTGATTAAATATTAAATATTTAATTACGCTTCTTCCCATGCATCTTAATCACTTATCCACCCCAAATTTATTCTATCTATGTATCGTATCTATTTTTAATCTTCCCTAAGCGGGATATTTTCCCGTAGTCGGGATAAGTCTTATCTTTCTCGAAATCGATCATTTTTGGCCACCTCGGGAGTCTTTTCCGCGATCGGCGCCGACCCATATGGTCGGCGCCGATTTTCTAGGAGCGGCGCCGATTATAAAAGCAAGCCTAGAACTCAGTTCTTAGGACCGACAGAGACCCGAAAAAGAGACCACGAACGAGCGAAGAAGTGCAAACAGACGAAAAAAGGAAGCACTTACGCACGAACAGAGAGCGAGAGAGATAGAGGTTGTGAGAAAGAGAGATCTTTTTAGCATCAATTGTATCAAGATTAGGTGCAGATCCTGTCCAAATCAATCCCTGAGAGGAGCACCGTTACTCTGTCCTACCACATCAACATCGCACATCTCCATCTATCATTTGGTGACTCTGTTCCAGTGTCTCTTGCCAACTTCGGCTTCTGCATCCAGCAGACCACATTCGTCTTCTTCCCAAATCATTATTGCACGATTCCCTGAATCTTGATCGCACTCTATCTCCAGATTGACGCCGATCTATCTCCAGTCGACGCCGATCTTAACCAGTCGACGCTGATCCAATCTACATAATCGACACCGATTCTACCAAATCGACGCCGATTTCCCTGCAGATAGGTAAAAGGACACAGGTAACACAAATCCAGCATTTATTTCATAGTTCCCTGTTTTCTGTACTTTCTGTCTGCTGTTTAGATTCGGTCTTATTACTGCAATCAGAAAATCTAGTCCTTTATTTACATCTTTTATCATGTATGCTTCTTTTCTTAATTGAAAACGTGGACTGACATCCACCGAGGAAGCTTATCGCTTCCCGGACCCGCTTCTCGGGCAGTCCACCTAAATATCTTTTAACGTGGTCTTTTTCTGTCAAGCATCGGTGTCTTGCAGGTTACTTGGATCTATTATGCAGAATTGCTCGTGTGCGCCCGTCTTATCTACATCGGCTTCCTCATCCGTCTACATCTTCAGATCTTGTCCATCAGGTATCGATTTCATTGGAGTTTTTCAGGGTTTTTGTGTTTAGTTTGGTGCATTAACTTGGACAGGTAACAAGCGCGAAATTCTTGATCTACATTCTGGCACGCCCGGTGGGACCAACCAAAGTCCCTTATTGGTAAGTTCATTTCTTTTCTAGTTTTGAGCTTTGTTCTTTTTTCTTCACTGATTCCTATCAGTTCTGCTTGAGCATTTCCTTTCATCATTTTAGTCTTGCTCTTTTTGTGAAATTTTTGTTTCCTTGGAATTTTCCTAGTTCCTTGAAATAGAAATTTCCGTTTCACCATTATCTGGATATATCTTTCTGGGTTTTGTTTGCTGTTTGCTTAACTTCTTCTTGTGGAGCACTTTGCTTGTTCGTGGGATTGTTCGAGGGGAAGAGCTCAACAACGCGCTTTTTGAAGTCCACACACCTTGGAGAGCTAAATCTACAGGTATTCCTCTTTTACGGTGTTTTCTCCTGTTTTTAGGATTTCTTTGTCGGTTGCCTATCACATCCAAACACTTCGATTTTTGGTGCTTAAAAAGAACTTAATCGCATTTGGGAAAGAATCTGTTTGACTTGTCTTCATCGAAATCAAACACTTCATTTTTAAGTGCTTAAAAAGAAATTTTCCTTTGTCATTGCTGCATGCTTTTCATCTAGTTTTAATTAGGCTGGAAAATTGATCAAAATCGGTAGTGACACTATTTGATTTTTATTTTTCACCCTTGCACACAAAGCCAAAATCACTAGGTATAAAGCATTTAAACAAAACTCCTTCCCTGGCCTCGCCTACTTGGAAGTGATATCCAAGAGGAAGAGCCTACGCGGTACTCGGGCCGCACTATAAATTCACGGAAGATTTTGGTATATATTGGCAAAGCACCCGACTCCCTTATCGCAGCGGTGTGTGAAGTGCGGGGGTAGGCCCCTATATCAAGCCATGTACCGGTCTTTTACTGAAGTGCCTTCGGGACTCCTCACCAAACATTACCCAAACCATCCTTAGTTTGGCTATCTGAGTAGTTCCTGTTCTAAAAAGCCTTCCCTAACATTTTCTTTTCTTAAAAGCATCAAAATTTAAAGGAGATAATCACTTGCGCTGCTTGAATTATCTGTGCATTAGTTAGATCAATCTTCTTTTCTGCGTGTTTATGACGGTTATCACTCGGTCACAATCTAGAAGAATGGCTCAACTGGTTCCTTCTTCCTCCGAGATCACCACTAGTGTGGAGGTTTCGGCACCCCCCCAATCTTCCTCGGGACCGCTGTTAGTTGGTTCCCCATCCTGGTCATATAATCCTTTCTATCAAGCCAAAGCAATCCCATCACGTCCAGCTTCCCCTAGTCCTTCGGAAATATCATCTGGCTCGGAGTATGTTCCCCGCGGGGATCCTGAATTCCAGGCATTCCTCGACTGCAATCCGATAGCCCTCATGGACTACCTAGTACACAAGTCTATTCAAATATCTGATCAAGGACCACCAATCCAACAAGTGTACGATTACCCTCGTGGATCATCCCAAGCCTTTGTAGAGCAGTTTGCATCGTCGCTCTTGCCTCGAGCCACGGAAGAAGGGCGAGGCCCCTATGCCTCCCTTTTCTCTTCCACCTACCATATCGACTAGTTCTCAAATAGTCTTACCTATTCCTAACACCGCAGTTACCTCGAATATTCCACAACCTACTTCTGAGAAGTCTTCTGCCCTGGCTATAATGAATGCGTCTGCACACCCGCATATTGCTGTTAATTCATCTATGCCCTCCATCGTGTCCCAAGGTCAGTACCTCTTCATGAGCCAACCCCCTCCGAATAGTCAGTTGGCTCCTACTTCTCGTCCTCTAGGGGGTCTTTCTTCCAATGTTCCAGCAACTGTGACCTTCGCCCATCAGCTAACATCGGCACCCTTAATACCTAACCCGGCAGTAGAAGGCCCCTTTCAGGTCTTGTTCCCCAACATGTCCAATCAAACCAACACCCATGTTCCTCAATCTGTCCCGATCCAATCAACAAACATAGGAGTCCACCAATCACAGGCTCCATCCGTCACTCAACCTTTATTTTCTCAACCACTTATTATCTCACAGCCTACCTATACGCAAGCTACCTCACAGCAAATACCCCACCCGGTGTCACCCAGAACACCTGGTTATTCCTCTTATCATCCTATCCATCAACAGATGAATCCCCCATTGACACCCTCAACAACATCCACCACTTACTTCTTATGTAGGACATACCAATGTACCTCCTCCTCAATCTGACGTGGTTCAAATTCTCTTCAAGAAAATCGCAGACTTGGAAGCCTCCACAAAAGGGGCTCGTCCTTCATACTCCTTTGAAGAAGTGTGTAATGAACCCATTCACCCCTCAGTAGCTTTCAAGCCTTATCCTCCCCAATGGGAACTTCCTAAGTTTTCAAAATTTCATAGTCGGGAAGACCCTCAACAACATTTGCGAGCATTCAAACATGCTTGCTACCTCATAGTCCAGGATCAGGAGCTTATGCTCCGTACCTTTCCTATGTCTCTAGCAGGTCCTGCTTTAGACTGGTACAATAACATTCCTCAACATTCCTTGTTTTCTTTCTCTCAATTGGCCCAAATGTTTGTTGAAAACTTTTCAATAAATATCGCACATAAGATCTCGATCACAGATCTTTATAACATTCGTCAATTCGATGATGAGTCTATTGCAGACTTTGTCGCTCGTTGGAGAGGGATAATCAACCAATTGTCTTTCTCCCTTCCTCAATCCCAACAAATCGAGTTGTTTACTCGATCTTGTGCTAATCACATTTCTTCCACTTTAAGGATCCAAACTTTTCATACCTTTGAAGAAGCCTTCACGATGGCACGCAAACTTGAATCTCGCGCCATTGAGCAAGGGAAGCTAAAACTTCACTCTAAATCTAAACCAGATTTTTCTCGGTTTACCAAACCAAATTCTTCCCCTTCTAAAGACAAAAATCAAGGATCCACCAACGCTATCGTATTAAAATCATCACGAGCCGATAATACTTCTAATCAAACACCACGAAGAGACACCTCATCTTCTCGAAAAGGGGCTTCATCATCTCGATCCTTCGCTCCATTGGGGGAATCATATGCCTCTATCTTAGAGAAAATGTTGGAAGTTTGCATGATCGAACTTCCCCCCATTAGGAATATTGATGAAAGCCAAGAACGTCCATTCTGGTATAGGGAAAATGATTTCTGTCATTATCATAGAACCAAAGGTCATGACATTGAACGATGTCAGACTTTCAAGAATCTTGTCCAAAAATTCATTGATAAAGGCGAGCTCATTCTAGATAACCCAAATGCTCCCCCAAATCAGGTGCTCGATGTTTTTAAACAACCTTTTCCCAATCATGCCCCGAACCATAATGCTTCAGAGTCTCAAAAACCAAACACTCATACCATCAACTTCATCTCTACCGAAGAATCTTCTTCTGAAACCAAGCCATCTGCAAACACATCAATCGAATCAGAACCTCCTTCCACTTCATCAATCACTCGGATTCCACCATCTTCAGATAGCCCGTCTTTGAATATTCCTACATTACTAAGCACGGAGTCACCTCTTTCTCCTTCTTCCTTTGTCTGACCTCTCCATCCATACCCGAGACAGTGTCATCCTCATCTGTCTCATCTTCAGACATTCTTTCAATACTCGAGGCAATTACATCCCTTCGAGTTTCCACTACAGGCACATCCACTTCTGTTGCTCCCATTCCCGCTGCAACTATGTCCTTGGTAAATGTACCTATAATTGTGCCGACTTCGACGGAAGCGTCTTCGATTTTGACCCTTCCTATCTCTTTTCCTACAGTAGTTTCACCCATGATTACTGCATCAGAAGTAGTCCCTTCGCAAGGAATTGCTTCTTCATCACCCCCTTCTTCCATCACCAATGTTACTTCGCCTATTAAGGAGAAATCAAAAGAAGTAGCACCAACACCTATACACTCGGTTCCTGAACCTAAACCGAGACAACCAAAATCTAACATTACACCATCAGTACCTCCCCATTTACTTCCCCCGAAAAGGTTACAATCACCTTATGCCGTGGAAGTTGTCACCATCCCTGAAAAAGGAAAGCCCATATTTCGGACCATCAAGACTCTTGGTGCTCTTCCACAAAAATCTCTCTCTACGCCTCATAAACGATTGGATTTGCCCGCTGAGAAGGCGTCTTCTTCTACACACTTATCAAAGCCATCATCTTCTTCTACAACACATTCTTCACCAATACCCCGAAAAGTAGACTTACCTACTAAAAAGACGTCACCTCTTCTATCAGGATCATCATCTTCATTACCAAAAACCAAGGCACCCTATCTTCCTCCGATTTCACCTACTTTGGGAGCTTCTTCCTCTTCTAAATCGACATTATCTAAATCATCAGTACATTCGACCAAGCAACCCCCTTTGTCTCCAAAGACCGCAAAATTTGTCACATCTCCATCATCTTCAAAATCTATTTTAGGGGCTCCTCCTCCACCAAAGTCAATCATGTCTGACTTACTTCCATCTCAAGTGCCCAAGACTGCTCCTCCAAATGTCCAAACAAATAAGAGGATCCCTAAAAAAACTGTTAAACCTAACATGCAAGTTCTCTTACCTCGGCAGTCGGTTAATAGTAAAAGAACCATCTTCATCATCTCTATCCTCATCTTCGTCTACCGGATTCTACACTGAAATCCTTCATCAACTTATCCAATCTTCATCCATAACCCTTCCTCCGATTAAACCTTATAACCCTAAAGGAGTGAAACCTACTTGGTTTAACTCTGATCTGATTTGTGCTTACCACCGTACCCCGGGTCATGACACTGAGGGATGTAAAGCTCTTCAAGCCGTTATCAAGAACCTTCTGGAAGAAAGTGACCTTTTGCTGGAGGAGGAGGAACAAGTACCTCCTGTCATCTTAGCCCCATCTGAGCCCTCAACCATCCACTCAGACCTCTAGTGGTGATTCCACTCCACTTGATCTTCCACCTTCTCAAATTGACACAATCCATATCGCCACTAGAACCCAACACTATGATAACCCATCTTCATCTTCAGCATCTCGACCACGGGTTGTCATTTCTGCAGCCCCTAAAGGAGTTTCTCCTTCCTCATCAGCACCACGACCTCAGGGTCTCTATTCGTGCTGCACCTCGGGCTCAAGTTCCCGTATCCGTTGAGGAGAGTGTTATGAAACAACTCACCCAGGCTCCGGTCAAAATGTCTCTTTTTGACCTCATCCAATCCTCTCCACAACATCGCCAGGCTCTAATTGATAATCTGCGTCGCATCGCAGTGAATTCAGATGAGCCCCAGCCCTTCGAGTTGGTTGTTGGATTGAATAGACCATCAACCGCCATTTCTTTTGAAGATTCCGAAATTCCTCCTCTTTCTTCAGAGGATTTGGAGGCTCCCCTCTTTATCACAGTCCAAATCAATAACACTACCTTAAAACGTGTCATGATCGATAGTGGAGCTGCACTCAACGTCATCTCCTCGCACACATTCGAGCAACTTAAGTTACCAAAGAATGTAGTGTCACCCCCGCCTTTCGCCCTTCGATCATTTAACGATCAACTAGCAGTTACTTTAGGAACTATGGTCTTACCCATTCGAGTAGGTAAGAAGCTGATTCATGAACTCTTCTACATTGTCGAAGGAAAGTTCCACTATAACATGATCCTCGGACGCTCCTGGATTCGCGCAATGCATTGTGTCCCATCCACCCTCCATCGATGCTTAAAATATCAATATGAGGGAAAAATATATACTCATCCAGGAGATCCTTTTCCTTCCGCACAATGCGACATGACCACAAGATCTGCCCCTTTAAAAGAAAATGCATGTTCTCCTGACGGGGCCTCATCTTCTTCCATACCTGCAACCAAACTACCGGATTTACAAAATCTAGAAGAGACATTGCAGCGTTTCTCACTAGGAGAGCTTCCTCTCTTTTCTTTCGATGCCCATCTCAAACCTAGTGAGTATGGTAGACCAGAAAAACAACCTGAATATCAACCAGGTCTCGGTCGCATCGTCACCATTGGTCTGCCCAATCAACAGACTAATTTCATCTACGGTGGTCTTGATACGCCTCACTATCACCCAGATTCTCCTCCTAGGACCAAACCTTACTTAACAGGGTTTGATTATCTACATAATCCCACGTTTGCAAAAACTTATCTATATCGATGCGCGTGGAAAGGATTTGGCCTGGGAAAATATGAACAAGGTATACATGACCTCAAGTCCATTCCTACTCTCATGCCACATCAGAAATTTGGTTTAGGATTTAAACCTCTTTCAAAAGCCACCGTCACTATTCTTGATGAGCCTCTTCCTACTGAAGAACCATCTTCCCCCACTAAGTCAGAAGCATCACTTGATGTGGACGATGACATTTCCATCCCACCTAACTTTTTTTTTTATCAATACCATTTCCTTAGGGCCGTTAGCCTATGAGACTAACAATCGGTCCGCTTCTATACCATTAATCTTCCCTGAAATAGTTGGAGACGACTCTCCTACTATCAACACTATCCACTGTGTGGATGATGATTCTGTCCTCACCTATCTGGGGGCAGAGGATTCTTATCTTCCCAAGACTATTCCTTCTGACACGTCTACGCTTCTCAACGAAGCCACTGTCGACCTTAATATAGGGACTTCTGAAGACCCTCGCATCATTAAGGTCGGCCAATCCCTTAATCCACAGGAATTAGGGGACTTTACCACTTTTCTTTCCAACCATCGTCAAGCCTTTGCTTGGTCATATGAGGATATGCCAGGACTCGATCCCGATATTGTGGTCCACAATATCGTTACCCTTCCCAATATCAAACCAGTTAAGCAAAAATTACGTAAAATGCACCCTAGAGTAGCCCTTCTTGTTAAAGAAGAATTGCAGCGCTTGCTCTCGGCTAACTTCATCCAACCCATCGATTATCCACAATGGGTTCCAATGTAGTACCAGTAACTAAGGCTACTGGGAAAATTCGAATTTGTACCGACTTCCGGGATCTTAATCTTGCCTGTCCAAAGGATGATTTTCCTCTACCTAATATCGACCAACTCGTAGATTTAACTGCGGGTCATGAGATGCTTTCTCTTATGGATGGTTTCTCGGGGTATAATCAAATCCTCATCGCACCAGAAGACCAACATAAGACTTCCTTCATAACTCCTTGGGGGACCTTTTGCTATCGTGTCATGCCTTTTGGTCTTAAGAACGCAGGAGCAACCTATCAACGAGCAATGACCTACATCTTCCATGATCTCTTACACAAAACTGTGGAAGATTATGTTGACGATCTCCTCGGCAAGTCCAAGCGTCGTCAGGATCATCTTTTCATCCTTGCACCTCTCTTTGAGAGGCTTATCCGCTTTTGTCTTCGTCTAAATCCATCTAAGTGCGTGTTTGGCGTTCTCACTGGTAAACTTTTAGGTTTTATCATTTCCATCAGGGGTATTGAAGTAGACCCCGCAAAAATAAAAGCTATCCTTGAGATGCCTCCCCCTTCTAACTTGAAGCAACTCCGCAGTCTCCAAGGACGTCTTCAATCAGTGCGTCATTTTATCTCACAATTTTCAGACCATTGTCAACCTTTTCATCATCTCCTCCGTAAGAATGTTCATTTTGAGTGGGATGAACATTGCCAAAAGGCCTTCAATGATCTCAAAGCTTATCTTCTTTCTCCACCTGTGCTTACACCTCCACGCGAGGGGGAGCCTTTCTATCTTTATATCTCTGTGACTGACCACGCTCTAGGAGCCATGATTTCGCATCGGGACGCTTGCGGTAAAGAACAAGCTATCTATTATATCAGTCGCACCCTCCATGAGTATGAAGCACGTTACTCCGAAGCTGAAAAACTATGTTGTACTCTCTTCTTTGCAACTTCTAAGCTTCTTCATTATCTCCTTAATCACAAAACTTACATTGTCATAAGTGTCAATCCCCTCAAGACAATTCATGCAAAAGCCTTATCACAATGATCGTATCACTCGTTGGCTCATGCTTATGACTGGAATTTGATCTCGAGTTTATCTCGCAAAAGTCTATCAAAGGTCAGGTTCATTGCAGATCAACTAGCTAATGCTCCTCTCCCAGACACTCAAGTGACCCCCTTGCTCAATTCCCCGATGAGTATATCTAACAAATTGATTTTGGTCTGTCTCCATTTAAAGTAAAGCTCTTCTTTGATGGATCCAAATGCCAGCAAGGGGGAGGCGCAAGTTTCATGATGATTCCTCCTTGGGGTACGCCTATCCCAGTCACACACAAATTGAACTTTGAGTGCACCAATAATATGGCTGAATACGAAGCTCTTGTCTTGGGTCCTCAAAATGCCATTAATCTCGGTGCTCATCATATTGACATCTTTGGTAATTCTAAACTCATCATTTAATCAGGTCACGGGTGTCTATCAATGCAGGAATGATATCCTTCAAAAATATTGTGACATCGTTCTTGCGTTCAACTCTAATCTTTCGATAAGTTCACGATCCAAGCTATTCCTCGTACTGCAAATCAATTCGCGGATACAATGGCTTCGTTAGCCTCACTTATCCCGCCTTTTACCGAGGACTCGCGAATTTATGTGGTTGTGCAATGATTAGATCAACCATGTCATCTTGGGCAACTAACGTCAATCCATGCTATCACAACCTATACTCAGGATGAGTGGTATCAATAGATCGTTGATTATCTATCTCATTCGGTACTTCCTCCAGATCTAACTCCCAATGGTAGAAGATCTTTTGTCCTACGTGCCAATCGCTATACTATTTTAGGCGGGATCCTCTACAAACGTGGCTTTGATGGCATTTTGCTTCGGTGCCTCAAATCCCATGAAGCATCTAAAGCCATCCAGGAGGTCCATGACGGTATCTGTGGTGGACATTTTAGTGGCTTGGCCGTAACCAAGCGCATCTTACGCTTGGGATATTATTGGCCTTCTCTTAACTCGAGATTGTTGTGAATACACTAAGAAAGTGCGTCAAGTGTCAGCAACATTCCAATCTCACGCACATCCCTAGTCAAGCATTACAACCTACAGCGGATTTGTGGCCTTTTTCGCATTGGGGTCTTGATCTTATTGGTCTCATCAATCCCCGTTCTTCACAACGTCATCATTCGATCATTACTGCCACTGAGTACTTTACTAAGTGGGTAGAAGCTATCCCTCTTTCTTCAACAAAGGCTAAACCCATAGTTGATTTCATCTATCAGCACATCATCTGTCGCTTTGGCGTTCTACACAAGCTAATTACAGATAACGATAAGTCCTTCAAGAACGCCGATTTGCAAAATCTCTGCGACACTTTCAATATCAAGCTCAGCTTTTCCTCTCCATACTATCCTCAAGCTAATGGTCAAGCCGAAGCTTCCAATAAAAATTTGCGTAATATCCTTGTAAAGGTAACTAGTTGAGCTGGTAGGGATTGACATTTACATATCCCTTTCACTCTCTGGGCTTATCGGAACTAGCATTCATACTCCTACTGGTGCTACTCCCTTCTCTCTCATCTATGGGTCTGAGGCTGTCCTTCCTTTGGAAGTCCAAATCCCATCTCTCTGTGTTTCTCTCAGAGAATTTGTCTCCGATGAGGACTATCATCAAAATTTTCTAGCACAACTTGAATTGTTAGATGAGCGGCATCTCAATGCTCTTGAGCATCATCAAGTCTATCTTGAGTGTGTCAAACGTGCTTATAACAAGCACTTGCCAGCACCATGACTTAAAAATTGGTGACCTTGTTCTTAAGGAAAATCAAAATGTCACTACACTCGAAAGGAGTCAGCGCGGTAAGTTTGCTCCCAACTGGATGGGCCCCGTATGTTATTACTCATAAATATGGGTCTGGAGCTTATCGTTTATCTTCCATGGATGGTATACCCTGAAGTAGAACCTCTTAATTCCTTGCATCTACGACCCTTCTACTGTTAAAATCTATCTTACACAAATCTAGTCGCAACTCAAGATCTTCCATCCGTCTAACAACCAATCATATACTTTCATGGTGATTTGAAATTGTGTGATTCTCCACCTATTGCCCTTGCTTACCTTAAATATGAGTATCGTGGCTCTACTCATAGCACGTTTCTTTTGGATATGTTTCTCCTCATGGCAGGAACACCTTAATCACTACTTCATCTGTCCCAAGTACTTATCTTAATCAGATCTGCTCGGGGCATGAGTACATGTGCTTTTATATGTTTTCCTCCCCTCTCATCTGATCTATCTAGGTCTAAACTCAACTTCTTCCAAAAAGCTTTTCAAAAAAACAAAAAAAGAGTTTTTCAGAGAGAGAAGAAAAAGAAAGAAAAAGATGTTATCCAAAAAAGATAGACTGATCCCTTGAAGGATAGCTATCCATACAATCAAATGAATCAAAAGATATAGACCATGCCCTCGAAGGATGGCTATCATTAAAATTCAAAATACAGACTGCTCCCTGGAAGGATGGCTGTTTCTCAAAGAAATATTCAAGGCTTCTTGCAATTGATCAGCCTTTCAGTCAGTTTATACACCTTTTAGCATCACTGAAAGACTTCCCGCATTGATCAGTCTTTCCATATCTAGCAAACTTCCCGCATTGATCAGTTTGCTTTTCTGCCAGAAATCATGAAGCTGAGATTAAGACCTTTTTGTCGATCATATGGAGAATCCTATTTTCCCAGTATGGACATGTATTCTGTCCCTTGTAAATTCCGACAAGATACTTACTTTTCTTTCCATTTCCCTCCTAAATCTGGTTTGCGACTAGTTAGTGTCAGATTTATTTTAACCTCATATAGGGCTTGTATGCTTGGTCTTTTGATTTCCTATCTGGATTCTATCTATGGTCGGTTGAGAGTCCAACTTATCATTTTTCTTTCTTCTGGAGTATTTCCTTTATTTCTAGTCAAGGTCATGTTTCATTACATCCTTGGCTCTCACAAAGAGTATTCCCCATATTCTTTGTTATTCATCCAGTCAAATTGACATTTCACATGTTAATTCAATCAAAATTTATCATCTATCTATCATCTTATCTATCAAAACATCATCTGTATTCATTCTCATTACAATTACATCCATATATCAAAACACATTGGATCTATCTATCAAAATTTGAAAAAATTAAATTAAGGTACATCTACATCTATCTATATCTAAATATCCATCAATCACATACATCTATCTATCTAATCCATCAAATATCTAAATCTGTCTATGTACATCCAATATTTAAACACAGGTACATCCAGTTACATCATATTTATAGTTCTATTTTTCATCAAAATTATATCCATCATATCAATCACATCAATCACATCATTCTATCCTCTATGTCAATGTTCTAATCACATCTATTTTTATCATCTATCGATCTATGTCTACATCCATCACATTTTACTATCTAGTATCCATCTATCCATGTATATCAAAATTAAAAGAAGGTAACAATCATATGACAAAAAAAATGAAATGATAAATATATATATATATATACATGTGTGTCTGTACAAAAAAAAATGGGTGGCTCTCAATCAAGCCATCTATACAATGCCTTCCAATCGAGGCTACATCATACACTATACAAATACAATCAATCCCTATATCGTCTCTATATGGTAAAATCTGATGCATGGAGGACACTATCTCCTCCACCCTCCTCTAGCACCAGGCTGTCTCTCCTGGCCGCCGCCTATCGAGCTAGATGCACCTGCTACTGGAGGTCTCGGCCCACCTCGATCTCTCCCAGTGCTCCCTCCACCTGAGGCCCCGCTCGCTGTGGCCGTCGCTGATCTCCTCCTCGCCCCGTAACCGAGGCACATCTGGGGCATGCTGCACTAAGGCATCCTCATAGTATCTCACCTCAGTGAGGAGAGACTGGTATGTGCTCAGGCTCACCATGGTACCCGGTGCTCGTAAATGGTGCTGCTGGGGCTGCTGGTTGCTGTGGTGGTGCCCTCCTAGGGTGTGCCCTGTGTACCAGACTCTGATGTGGTACCAGTCTCCCCGTATTTGGCCCTGAGGGCCTCCCTGTGTCGAAGGTAGCGATCCCTCTGCTGGATCGCTGTATCTCGATCCTCCTGGTGAGCGGTGTCTCTCTCCAAAATCAGGGCATCCCTCTCCTCTGTCAAGAGCTCTGATCTCCTCAAGAGCTACCTGATGTGTCTGCGTCAAGGTGGCATGCTCTCCCTCTAGTCTCTCCAGCACCATAGCTATGTCCTCCTCGTCGGCATCTATAGATGGCGGGAGATGTCGTGGAAGCTCTGTCGTCGTACCATGCAACATAACCATCATCCACCCCAGCATCATCATCATTGTCTGTGGAGGGTGGGGCCTCTCTCAATGGGTCTACCGGGATCAAAATCGGTAAATCAGTCTCCTGCTATCTCGCCTATAAGGCCGTGTAGGTGGTCGGCACTGTCTGTACTAGGCCAAAACTGCCTCAATACCCGCATAAACGGGACTCGCTCCCACATATCAGGCTTGCGGCCCCTAACCACCCTGCTCCGCCTCAATGCCACCAAATGAGCATCCTGACTGGCCCATGTCGGAAATACTCTGATATGGTCTCCAAATGACCTGCTCTGGTGTCAGCGTCCTGAAACGCTCAGTATACCAATCTACAGATCTACCTGTATCTCCCGGGGCCATATCAGCCCGCCATCGCCAGAATCCGTAATCAATAGCTCCCACTGTTGCTGGCATCCAAGGAAGCCCGAATGGCCTGATCACTGCTATATGCTCATATGCCCAACAATGGAGTACAAAACTAACATCGATACCTGTCCTCCGGCCAGTGGTATACATCCATAACTCATGATATATCTGAGCTATCAAGGCATCAGCAAAAGGCGAACACCTGTCTGAACTACAAGGATGTCACAAATGCAATCTAGTAACAACAATGGGAATCTCCCACCTCCTGAATCTAGTAGAGCAAAATAGGAGATCGTCATCTGAATCAAAACTATCCATCTACTCCTGGGCACATTCTGTTTATACTGCGAGGCGATCCTCACTCCGCCAGACACTATCTCTGAATCATCTGCCCTATCTCCATACAATCGAACTGGGCTCTCTACTGCTGCTCTTGTGGCGTAATCTCTATCGGGTCCCCAGTGATCGGCAGCCTTAAAATCCTATATATATCCTCATGGGTGATGGTAATCTCACTCGTCCTGAACCAAAAAGTGCAAGTCTGGCTATCCCATCGTCGCACTAGTGCTTGCATCAACTCTACATCTCGCGGTACTCATCTGTAGTACCGAAAGCCCCCGAGCCCGGCTAATTCTAAGTGGTGCCAATATGCGTCAGTGAAATCTAGGAGAATGCTCTCCAGTAACTCGGGAATAGAATCCCTCATGTGTAGTAACTCTCGTGCCTACATCCACGACATCAAGAGAAATATTAGCTCTTATATTTACCCAAATCAGAACATCCAAAACAACAAATTTTATTCCATTCTCATCAACATGATCTATATAATCGGCGTTGATTAAATACAATCAGTGTCATTTAAATAAGTGGTCGACACCGATTAACTGATCAATCAGCTCCGCTTACATTAGAATCGGCATCGATTTTACCAATCGACGCCGATTGTCTAGGCCAGGATGTAGAACACACTCTGGCCTCACACACGGAAAATAGAACCAAAAAAAAAATAATAAATAATAATAATAAAATAAAGTAAAACGACGGGTTCAACGAAGAACCACTTACCTCAGGTCGTGTCCTCCTCCACTTCTGACTGCTTCCAGAGGCTTCCATGGTGCTCAAATCCAATTTTTGACTCTCTCTGATTCAATCGTCATGATGTAAATAAATCGTTCACGTTTTCCGTTCACATATTTATAAGTGCTTTCAACGGTCGACACTGACTATTTTGGGTCGACGCCATTTATTTGGATCGGCGCCGCTTAGTTATGATTACCACCAATTTTCCATATCTCTTTGACATAGTGTTGATGCTTGGCTTATTTATCTATCTGGTCATTATTGTGCACTGAATGTTGCCTTTTGGCACATATTTTTGATATCACCATCCATTTCGAGGTTTGTTCCCTTTGCGTGGGGCACTCGTACTTTATGGCAACTTAGAGTTAACAGGTCTGTAGGCACTAACGTCGTCTGCTTTATAGACCATCTGGTTGTCCCTACCAATGTGTCTCTCTTTAGATGTTGACTATTTTGTTGCTCTCCTTACACTCATGGGTCTGTAGGTACTAACGTCGTCTCATGAGGAGACCGTCTAGTCTGCCCTACCAATGTGAGTTCCTTAGGTGGCTGCCTCTTTATTCATCTTTATGTGCATCATTAATGATCAGATCTACTCTAGACATCCAACTGGAGCATCCCACGTTTTCATCTACCTTTTTTTTCAAACTTGGGATCGTTTCTTCTATCACCCATCCCATCCCTAGTTTGAGGGGTAGCGCATCATCACTTTTTCTTCCTTTCTTCCATCTCCTTGTTTTTGTCTCATAACCTTGCTTATCGCAAGTTACTTCGAAAAAAAGCGGCAAAATGTAGACACCTAAAATTTGGTTATCCAATCTAGTGTCCCTCGTGCGCATTTGCTCTCTCAGGTAACCTGGGGCACGTTTATATCACCACTATCCCCCTTGGGGTATTATTCGATTTATGATTTAAACACCTATCCTAAGTTTAATTCACCCCATTATGTTTTACCCATGAGTAATTAAATATTAACTATTTAATTACACCTTTTCACATGTATCCTAACCACTTATCTACCCCATATCTATCCTATCCATATATCCCCCCTATTTCTCCTCCTCACAATCAAGCAGCGGGATATTTCCCGTATTTGAGGTGGAGGGATCACTCTTATCTTTCCAGAAATCGCTCATTCTAGCCATCTTGGGAGTCTATTCCGTGATCGGCGTCGACCGGTACTCGGTCAACGCCATTTTTTCAAAGCAGCGCTGATTATAAATAGAGGCCCAAAACTCAGTTCTGGGACATGAAAGGGACGGGAGGATGATAGGATTGATGAGATAGAGACACAGATTGTGAAAGAGAGAGAACGAGAGATCTTTGCGCATCTGAGCGTGAGCACTATCTATCGAATGAGAGCAAATCTTGTCCAAATCAATCCCTGAGAGGAGCACCGTTACTCTACTCTTATCACATCAACATCACATGTCTCCATTGATTTTTTGCTGACTCTGTTCCTGCACCCAGCATTGGTGCAGTCTTTCCAGTATCTCTCCGGCTTCTACAGATCCAGCAGACATTGACGATATTTCCTTCATTTACGATCTTGCCTTCATTTTCCGATTTCCAAATCCTGTCGCACTTTGTCTCCGATTGATGCCAATCTAAATAATCGACGACGATTTTAACCAGTTGACGCCAATTTTAAAAAGCGACGCCGATCTACATAATCGACGCCGATTTTAACTAGTCGACGCCGATTCTACATAATCGACACCGATCATCCTACAGACAGGTAAAAGGACACAGGTAACACAAATCTAGCTTTGTTTTCACAGTTCCCTGTCTTCGGTTGCTTTCTGTCTGCTGTTTAGATTCTGTTTATTACTTTGATCAGAAAATCTAGTCTTGTACGTACATATTTTATCATGTATACTTCTTTACTTAATTGAAAACGTGGACTGACATCCGCCAAGGGATCCTATCGCTTCCCGGATCCGCTTCTCAGGCAGTCCACCTAAATATCTTTTAACGTGGTCTTTTTCTGTCAAGCATCAGTGTCTCGCAGGTTACTTGAATCTACTGTGTAGAATTGCTCGTGTGCGCCCTTCTTATCTACATCGACTTCCTTATCCATCTACATCTTCAGATCTTGTCCATCAGGTATCAATTTCATTGGAGTTTTTCAGGGTTTTTGTGTTTAGTTTGGTGCATTAACTTGGACAGGTAACAAGCACGAAATTCTTGATCTACAAGTAGCATTAGGATTATAAGGCTGAAATGGTCTACTAGCAGGAGGTTGTCCTTGGTTCTGATTAGAAACTTGAGTGGGTGGCCTATTTGGCTGGTATGGAGGTCTATTGGGTTGATTTTGAGGCTGATGATCTAAAATTTTGAGCTTTCTGCCTCTTAATTGTCACCAATTCATTTCCTAAGTTTTGCAACTGCTTCATGACTTCTTAGAACTCATTTGAGGTTCTAGAAGAAGAAGAAGTAGAAGCTTCATTAGAACTCTGATTTTTTGGGGTAGGAATGGGAGCTAATGTAGGTACTTGATTGGAGCTTGGATTCCCAAATTCTAGATAAAGAGACATAGGTGGTCTAGGTGCAAGTTTACCAGATTGAATCAAATAATTTTCAGCTCTAATAATGATGTTATAGGCTGCAAGAAAATTTGTAACTCCCATAGATTGTATCATCATGGCTATATCAAATTTTAAATCTTTTAGGAAGTAGAGAAAAACACCTTAAGCTATTGGTCTTATGGAAATTGGAATCTTATCCCATGTCCTTTGAAATACGAAGTTGAAATCATCCATTTTCTCATTTAGTGCTCTCTTGATTGTGGTTAATTGCTCCGACATATATACGTTATTTTATTTTTCTCCAAACTGGCCATAAAGATTTGTGCACAATTGATCCCAATTATTAATATATCAGATGGAGATCTCTAAACTTTTCTTTCCAACTTGCTTCCTCTTAACCTGAAACAGATAGCTGGTTGATTAGAGAAAATTCCTACCAAAGGTGTTGACAAGGTTCTGTTCAATGGAATGGAGATCTCTAAACCTTCTTCCTCTTCCTTAACCACATACTAAAAAAAAACCTTGCTATAAACCGGATTTGAATTCTTCTCATGAACTTGGAAAAATAGGGTTTCTAAAACCAATGAATTATTCCCTTTGGAGTCATTAGATGTGTTGTTACAAGGCCTCTTAAAGGCTGAAATTTAAAACAAGAGCACACCAATCTTGCTATAGTAAAATTGAAGACTTGTTGTGGTCCCATCAGACATGCCATGACTGTTATCACCAAATCACAACACCCTTTGATTTCTTAGCATGTGAGTGTGTTAAGGAAAATAGTGTGACTGGGTAACATGGGTATTATCTCTCATGTTATGGGACTTGCTACCCGAGATAGACCCCCAGAGAAGTCTGGTTCCTCTTCCTAATCTAATGTAACAACTATTCTAATGAAGGAAATATACTAACTACCTCCATTTTAAAACTTCCAAGGGAGTAGGGAGAGGAAAATAACATGAAAATGAAAGAAATATACTCTAATAGAGGTGATGCACCAATAAAAAGGGGTGTGGGAAAAATCTCCAATGTGTGAAAATGAGAAGAGATGCTGATTAGAGAGGGTGAGAACATTATCCACATTCCAAAAACAACATTTACAACACCATTTCCATGAAAAGACAACACTAATAAACACTATAATGTGAATAAGGAGACACAATACACCTGTAATTGGAATAAAGAGGCAAGGAGAATGTAATAAACACAGAGAAGGGAAGAAAATATCCACAAATTTACATCTATTACTTCATTGATATGTACAGTTCATTTACAAAGTAAGAGAAAATCCTAGATCAACATACAAGAAGTCCAATATTAAGGCTTGCAACACATTGGTGTCCTAAAAAATATGGCAGAGTTTTATTACAAGAGTGAATCCCCCCTCTCAAATGAGAGGTCACTTCAATTTATAGAAAATGAGGGAGAGGAGAGAAAAGAAGTAAAACTTAGCTTTTTCCTTCCACTTGCTTAACAATTACCAAAAGTAGGTGAAAATTATGATGGGTCACCTAAACAATCCATCCCACACTGATTTGTAACTTGCAGTAAAAGAAAATGGCTTCCCATGCTCATTTCTTTCCATTTTAACCATCAGGAAGTATCTGTTTTTAATTGGGCTTGTTTTCAAAAAAATTCACCACCAAATCTCCATCAATCCTTATATTTCTTGATCACTGTGTATATATCTTAGAGTGATGATTCCAAAAAGTCCACTTTTACATGATTTTGTTAAGAAATGCAAAATTTATGAGCATTTGATTGTAGGTACCTATTTTGGCCTCCCAAGCTTGACTTCTCTATTACGAGACTGATCATTAAAATCATGCTGGGAAATGATAATTTAGAATATTTCTCCTTCCTCTAATGTTTTGCATCAATTTAAATTCCTGGGAATTTAATTTTCCTTAAGGGGGACCCACCAATTTCATCCTTTTAAATGTGGGGTTCAAATGTTGAAGTGTTGAGTTTAAGGGCCATCTCAGTATTTGGCTCACCGAGCTAGCCATATTCATTGATCCCAAGCCATTTTATTTTACATGTCAAGCTCCTTGTATCCACCTCAACCTTATACCACCAACTTTCCTCTTTTCTCACTTTGATTCCATGTTGCATCGACCCGAACGTTGTACCACATCACCCTCTTTCCTAGTGCCACATGCTCACATCAAATACCAGTGTAGACACCAAAATTGGGTCAAACTCCCCTTGGTCCCCTTTCAAATAACCAACTTAAACACGTTCACCTAACCATGCCCCTTATACCCCACATTAATATTAATTTAATTATTTACAATTAAATTAATACTCATCTTCACTTCATTCATTATTTAATTACCTCAATTAAAACCAATTTCCACCTTACCCCACCACCTCACCTAGACAGCTCACCATAGACATATTCATAGCATGCTTTTATAACTAACTAAGACTTAGCCCTACTTAACTTAATGAACTAAAACTTAGTACAACCCTAAAAGCACATGCCTATTCTCCCTCTAACATCTTTCCCACTTATCTAAGCATAATGTTTCATTTAGACCCAGAAAAATGAGCAAAAGATAGGAGAGGATAGCCAAGATTTTCTATTTTAGGAAACCTAAGATATCTCACCTTAATCAACTCCGGTCAACCCTAAACCGACGCTGGTAACCCTAAACCATCATTGGTTACCATATAACCACTTTGGTAACCTTGTTTGAGAGGTTGGACATATTCTCAAGTTTTGGCAAAGGAGATCTATATGAAAGAAAGAACCAGATCTCTTTAGCACATCCAGGCAGCCATAACCAACCACAACCATTGATCATGAGGTTTGAAAGCATTCATTCAAGAGAACTCCAGGAAGCACTGCCACGACACTAGTTACCATTTCACTGATCAGCCATCACCACCACCTAGCCATTGAACCTGCACAGCAGTAAGTGTGTCTCTAACATTGCACCACTTCATCATTCATTCAATTTATAAAGTTCTTCACCTTTGTTTATCAATCATCAGCTACATTTTCACCCTACCACTATTTCCTTCTTATGAACCCGACCATTCCCATCACTCCTAACCCCTTTTAATCACCTCTGTCTACCACTGACCACCCCTGAATATTACCAACATCCCCCAAGACCTAAACCAACTCCTCCCCATTGTTGATCCAGTCTCAGAAAAATCCCCAAAACCATGCACTAGCGAGTTATTACCAACCCATAGTGACCATAGTTGGTCCTTACTAAACCATCGTCAGTCATACCAGACTGATGTCAGTCTCTGTATTTGGCAGTCCTGATAATAGTAGATCCCAATAACCTTTTTTAAGTGATTCAGGTGACCCAGAATCTGACGTTGACATGTTCCAGCACCTTAGTTGTTTACCTTATTTCCAAATCTAATCATAGCCTACATGTTCTATAAGATTTGCATATTGTATTTAGATGAGATACCTAAATCATATCAACTACACTAGGATCCTATTTGCTTATGTTATTTCTTGCATTAAATTGTATTAAACAGTGGGTTGACTGCCACCAAGGAAGTATCACACTTCTTGGATCTAACACATGCTATGCAGCCCACTGACATATATTATTTAATCCTCTTTTTGTGGTCTTGTTGTGTATTTCAGGTAGTTCCTCCTAGCCAAAAGGAAGATCTCATAGTCAGCATTGGATCAAGAAGTCAGAACACCTGTGAACAACCTCAAACCAACATCAAACTAGAGGTATTCCTCCTTGGCCCACACCCTTATTTGTTTCGTCTCAAAACACTTAAAGAAAACAATGAAACATTTTGGCATGCTCGCATGGGACCCTCTTTTGGGTTCATTGCATTTTCTTCATATAGGGAAAACATTTTTGTGTGTTTCTTTCATTTCAAAATCTTACACATTTAATCTTCTCCTGGTAATATTCCTTTCTTCTAATCGTCTAAACAACATTTGTCATTTGGGGCTTAAAATGAACCACTTCTTCTTTCTTGCACTGCATTAGTGAAAAACATCCCTCTTCCTGTTCATCATTTTCTACATCAAATATCATATTCTGATTCAGGTTTAAAACACTTGAATTGTATTTTTATTTTGTGCATTATAGATCACATTAAAAATGAGGGCAACCTATATGCTGGAAGTCATGCCCAACTGATGGTTGACACAATTGAACCGTAGAAAGCACTTGATTCTCTCTCTCTCTCTCTCTCTATTTGCAAACTGCACAAAAATTTGAATATACAAAACTTCTCAAATGACATATTACCTTGGAATTCCTGTCAATGATCACACAATAAAAGGATTGACAAGTAATCCCCAAATGGTTATCTTTGTCTAGTACCCCATCAGGGTAAGGACCACCCTCGCCATAACATAACTTAAAACCTCACCCTTTATATTTCCTTTTTATAGGATGCCTTCCCAACTAAAAACTTTGTTCTGAATTCATGTGTCAATCATAAATAACATAAGCTACAACAAATATAAAATTCACTTTTAGGACCGCATGTTTTCATAGCTTTGTGTTTGACTTGAATTTTGAGGTAAGAGGATACATTTTCTTCATCTTTATTTTTCATTTCACACTCTACCATCATAGTTGGAGTATTATGAATTTTTCTGAGTGTGTCAAGGCCTCATCCTATCATACCTAGGCTTTTGGGTTGATTCTTCATACAATCTAAATTAACAATACCTCATTTTTCTTCATTCTTCAGATTTGACAGTAACCAACATCGGTCCTGTGACTGTCATCGATTTACCTAACTGGCATTGGTTCCTTTTTTTGTTGGTCAGTTTACCTAGAGAACATTCATCTCACCTTCTTTTCTATCTAAAAGTTTCTATGTGTCACCATACTCTCTGTATTCTGATCATAGTCCTCAAATACAGTCTCACTGTCTAATTTTAGTCAAACCAGTTTCTACTTTATTTGCTAAAATTGTTATTCTTCACAGTAACTGTCATCGGTTATCTTGTGATCGGCATCGGTCACACTTTAACCGGATTGGTTAGGTCACCCTGTTTTTATTTTTATCAAAATATTTACCAAATTTTCCTCTCAAAATCTATTTTGTTCATTATTATCTCTGCTGTCCCTTGTGTCATTTATAGAGTACAGTTCACCTAATTTACATTGATTCACATGGTGTTGACAATGCAGCCAAACCAACACCCTCTTATTTCACGCTAGCCATCTGCCACTCCCACCTAGTCCATCATCACCATCCATTATGTCACCTATGGATCCGAATCATCTCATCCCCATCACCACAAGTCACAATGAGGATTTTATGAGACCCCTCAACCAGAGTCTCGTTACCCTCCAGTACTACCTTGTCCATTCTTCCACCCAAGATTCCTTAGGATAGTTAATATATGGCATGCCCATATCTATTCCTTCAGCTCTAGCCCCCATTTCTAATTCAGTTAGCACCAGTTTGGTGCTACCATCATCCACTTTATCACTTGTGGTGTCTCATCTAAATCCCACAACTGCTATAACTGCAACATCTACAATCATCAATCACACCTGCGTATGTATCGATTGTCCCTCTGATAACCTCTATGAGTATAGATCTATTAGCACCCGCCACTTCCCATAAACCCATTACATCACAACCACCTTCGGTGTCAGAAAATTACACCCCTTTCCAAGAACTTCATCCTTTCTATCCCGCAATCACTTAC
This sequence comes from Taxus chinensis, assembly GCA_019776745.2. Classification (NCBI taxonomy): domain Eukaryota; kingdom Viridiplantae; phylum Streptophyta; class Pinopsida; order Cupressales; family Taxaceae; genus Taxus; species Taxus chinensis. The sequence continues at coordinate 141,386 of JAHRHJ020003426.1, forward strand.
CCCCAATCACCACTAGAGTTGTTACGACTACCCCACCCACATACACATACTACTTTAATAACCCCCAACCTCATCTATCACTTATGTTCTAGCTATGTACCACCCACATCTATTCCTCCTGTATAACTATCATATTCAACACCACCATATACCAACATATCACCTACCTTGTACCTTCATCATCAACCCCCTTTTTCTATAGGGGGAATCCATTCATCCCAACCTACTAATGACCTCATTAAAATGATGATGGAGAAGATGCAGACCTTAGAACCATCTGTTTCTGGCTCCCGTAATTATTTAGCATATGATGAAATATGTAATGAGCCTATTCATCCATCTATTCCTATCCATCCTTACCCAGTGCATTGGGAAATTCCTAAATTTAATCTCTTTAATAGTAAAGAATACCTACAACAACACTTTTGGTCATTCAAACATGGGTATTACCTAATCACCCACGATGACGCTTTGCTCCTACGAACTTTCCCAATGTCCCTGACAGGATCAACATTGGATTGGTACAGTGGACTACCTTGACATTCTATTTATTCCTTTAATCAAGTATCCCAAGATTTCCTAGATCATTTTTCAATCAATGTTAGCCAATAAAGTAACCCTGACCAATCTTATTCAACCCGACAGTACAAAGATGAATCTATCACAGATTTTGTTTCCCACTGGTAGAGTCTTATTAACCAATTGACATTCCAACTACTTGTGTTCAGACTGAACTTATTGAGTTATTCACTAGAGCTTGTGCCAGACACATCTCACCAATCTGCAATTCCAAACCTTTCAAACCTTTTGATGAAGCGTTCACCATGGCCCGAAAACTGGAAATTTGTGCCATTGAAGAAAATAAAATCCAATTATGAAAAAAGAACACCCCATTCAAATAAAATGATTCTTCTTCATCTTCAAAACCCCAAAATAAATATTCAAATCCCAAAGGATTTTCCAATGTGGTAGTCCTCAAGGTGGGTCCACCTCATCCTTCTAATCAGACCCAACCTTCTTCCTATCTTTCTCCAGTCCAGGCCTTTCAGGTTTGACGGGAGCAACAAAAGTACATTTTGATCAGAGAGCCATATTCATCGGTCTTGGAAAAACTTCTTAAAGCTGGAGCCATTACACTTCCTTCCATAAAACCTCATACAAGTTTCAATCCCACTTGTCCTATGACCACATGGTATAAAGAGAATGACTACTATAATTATCATTGCGTTAAAGGACACAGTGATGCTTACTGCATAAATTTTAAAAACATTATTTAAGAGATGATAGAAAATGGAGACCTTGTCATAGACAACCTGAACGTGCCAACAAATTAGAATTTTCACATCTTCAAAAAACCATTCCCTAATAATAAACCATCATCTAATACAAATAACAAACTGTAGACACCAAATTCGTGTCTTACAACCCCTTGTGACCCGCATCCCATTTCGCAACCTAACCTCATTACCTAAACCTTACACAATTATTTATTAATTACCTTGTAATTGATAAATCCACATCACCTTACCCTGCCACCTCATTTTGCCACCTCATCATGACCTAGCCCTAACCCTAAACTAACCTAATTAAAACCTATGACTTGGTCTAGACTCACATCCATAACTAATGCCTCCTTACTCGCACCCAAAACCGACCTTCTAGCCACTTGACCAAGCCCGCAACTGATCTCTCGGGAGAAAAGCAGGGAAGGTGGGCTATTTTACTAAAAATAGCCTACTTTTTCCTTACCGATGCCGGTTCCTACTCGACCGCCGTCGGTTACGCAACCGCCATCGGTTCCCTGTAAATGGGCTCCCCAAACCAAAACAACGGATCGGAATTTCATTTTTGGAGATCAGTCAAAGGATTTTTGAGATCAACAGAGAGCATTGCGAGCAAGGAACAGAGTCCAGATCTTCACTTGACAGAGCAGAGACGAGTAAAGAAACCAGAAGTGTTTACAGCAAAGGAGATCAACTTGCATCTTGGTCAAAACCAGTAAGTCACATCTTGCATGTCCTTTGTTATAACATTTCTTATGCTTCTTGAATCTCAATCCTCCTAAATCCATTTCTGAATCCACTACCCAACGTGCCATTGCATCTAACTATCATTCTTTTGCTTCTCATCATCCCATTTCCTAATACCATCCAAAAACCAGCCATTACAAACACCATAGCTACCAAGAAGATCCTAGAACCCACCGGTATCGGTTATCAGTAACCGGCATCGGTTATCAGTAACCGGCATCGGTTCCTCTGATCAAAACCAGAAAACTAGCCTTTCCCCCTACCCAGTTCAACAAAATAATTTAATTGATATTTTGCAGTCTTTTGTGTTAATTCATATTAGCAGGGGAACTGACCACCTTCGAAAGGAAGTTTTATATTTCCTGGGCCCAAGGCAGTTTCCTCATTTATTGTCTAATCAAAATCTTGTGGTCTTGTGTTCTTATTTGCAGGTAGTCCTTCCAAGACAAAAAGGAGTTCTTCGCAGTCAGCCTGATCTTTCTCTACGGTACGCGCACACCATCTCGACATTCTACAGGTATTCCTCCTAACCCTAACCTTATCTGTTTCTAAAAGGAACGAAAGGAGAAGCAACTCATTCCCAGAAGCCGAAACATTCCGAGTGAAACATTTTGGCATGCCCGGTGGGACCCATTTTGGGTTTCTGTTTCTCTTGCTTATTTTCATTTTAGGAAGCATACTTGCTGTTGCTGCTTTTGTTATATATTTCGTAAAGAATTTGTCTTGCTTTCCTAGTTTCGCATTAGTGAAAGTCATCTCTCTTGCTTCATCGAATATAATTTTCGATTTGGGTTTAAAACACGTGCATTGCATTCCTGCTTGTTGTTTTTCAATTCTAGTGAACATAGATTAAGTAACAGGTCGTACACGTGGGGGTGATATCCACGGTATTGACAGGAAATTAATCTTACATTCACTGCACAACACATACCGAATCACTTCACAATTAACACAACAGCTCAAACATCCCCCCTTTTTTCCGCGGTATTCCTCCGCCCGATTGAGGTAACCTTATAAGCCAAAACAAACTTGACATTTCCCCTAGGTCTTCTTGTTTAGGATTCTGACATCATTCTACGTCTAAAGGCATAAGCCCACGATAATTAAAATTAACCCTAGGGTTAATCTCTGGATTTGCGTGTGCATCTTGCTTGTTTTCAAGTTCTGTTTTCTTTCTCATACTCTATCTTCTGTGATCAATAAGTTGGACAAGTATACTAAACGTTGTTAAAAATCAAATTAGCAAGCCTTTTATATCTTCTTATCCTAGACTTTTGACACCGACATCGGTTAAGGGACCGACGTCGTTTGCTCTGTGACCGACACCGGTTACTAAACTGATATCGGTTACTGTCTTCATCAGCCCCTGACAAACCAGCAACTTGCCAAATTCATCATTCTGAGGTTGTTTTTGTTCTTGATAGATTGAAACTTTCCTACTGTGTTCTTGTCTATGGTTTTCATCACTCGAAAGCAAGCCGCCGCCATGGTTTCACATGCTTGCTCTGTTTCTTTGCCTAAATCACCCCCTTCACATTCTATAGGGAACCCTACGGACACCAGTGAGATCCCCCAAATTCCTGTAGGAGACAAGGACTTTGCCAAATTTCTGGATGCTAATCCCAGCGCTGTACAATACTATTTGTCTCATACCCCTGACCGTACGCCTGATGGTCAGCTCCTTATTGGCATGCCTATTAGTATAGCTGCTCATTTAGCTCCCACTCCTCCTGATAACACTGCCTTACTTCCTGCATCTCTAGCCCCGTCTCCCAATCCGACGGCTTCAGAGGTTCATACGACCCCGATTAGCTTTCCTTTGGTTAACCTTGGACCCCACGTATCGTTACCACCAACTGCCCCTATCTCATCTCTCTTTCAGACCACTCCATTCATGACTTACTCTCTGCCACCTATTCACACGAGCTTTCCTTCTCAAGCTCCGCCTACCTTTTCATTCCCATACACGTATCCAGTAACCTCAACACCTTATATGGGACATCCCTATTCTGTGGCACCATCATGCCTCATCCAACCACAGATTTCATCAACTGACAAATGATGGACAAAATGCAAAACCTGGAGGCTTCTGTTTCAGGAAGTCGTAGCGCCTTGACATACAAGTAAGTTTGTCGGGAGCCCATTCACCCTTCTGTCCCCCTTCATTCATATCCTCCTCAATGGGAGTTGCCAAAGTTTACTCGTTTTAACAGTAAAGAGGATCCTCAACAACACTTGCGATCATTTAGACATGCTTGTTATTTGATTGCCCATGATGATGCCTTGTTACTCCGCACCTTTCCCATGTCCTTATCAGGACCTGCCTTAGAGTGGTACAGTGCTTTAACCCAGCACTCAATCTTCTCTTTTAACCAACTAGCCCAATCTTTCTTGGATCATTTCTCCATTAACATTGCCAAGAAAGTATCTATCACTGACCTCTATGCCATCCGACAATTTGAAGATGAATCTATCGTAGATTTTGTTGGACGATGGCGGGGCCTTATCAACCAACTTACGTATGCCTTGCCTCAAACCGAACTCATCGAACTATTTACGTGGGCCTGCGCTAAGCACATCTCCACTACCCTCCAAATTCAAACTTTCCGCACATTCGACGAGGCCTTTACCATGGCTCGGAAACTTGAAATTTGAGCCTTAGAAGAAGAGAAATTGCGGTTTCGTAACAAAAACCCCAATTTCCGAACTCCTGATTCTACCAACAAGCCAAACACCACCACTCCTCACGCGTCCACTTCTTCTAAATCAAAAGGAGCTGTCCACGCGGTAATGGTCAAATCTCAAACATCATCCAATACTCCACCGAAAACCACTTATAAGTACAAAGCCGAGCCAACCAATTACACTCCCTTGGGAGAAACTTATGGCATCATCCTGGAGAAATTGCTCAAAGCTGGGGCTATCACCTTGCCCCCTGTTAAACCTCACTCTGGGTTTAACTCCACCCGCGCAATACCTTCTTGGTACAAAGAAAATGACTTTTGTAACTTTCACCGTGTAAAAGGACATAGTCATGAAAACTGCAAGATGTTGAAAAACATAGTGCAGGAAATGGTTGATGCAGGGGATATAACCCTCGATAATCCTAACGCCCCTGCTAACCGAAATCTGAAAATTTTCAACAAGCCATTCCCGAATCACTCGTCCAACAGTAACGTGAACCAAGATATCTTAGCCGAGGAGAGTGTTCATGAGATCCATGCAGTCTTCGATTCTCAGCCAAAAGCCTCTATTGAAATTTTTTTAAATCAAGCCTCTCCACCAACACAGGAGTTTGAACCTCCTTCACCACCATCAAGCCAAAGTGAAATCATTTCTTTACCCATAGAAGAGTTAACTGCCCGGACTTCTCTTCTCATCGAAGAGTCTTCTTACACCACATCCCTACAAGACTGTGAGTGGATGCTATCTAATTTATCTATTTCCCAAACGTCCTCTTCTACCACTCTTGCTACACAAGAGGAAGGCTCGCCACTCCTTTTGACATCCTTAGACGAGAAATCTCTTACACTAACATCACCACATTCTTTAAACGTGACAGATCCCCTCGAACATGCCCTCCTACCTATTAGTCCCTCATCGCCTAAATCTTTTCAACGACCGGTTGACCTCTTAACATCTATTGATATAGTACCTCATCTACCTCCTGTGTCATACCCGCAGTGGAATAGAATTACAACCCACCTTTCTTCCGTACAAAAATTACAAATCACACCTGGAGACTGTCATTCCACAGAAGATAGACAGGCCCTATGGGAACGTTTGAGTACCCCTTTTTCTACTCAAATGCAAATGACTGATCCTGATGTCTCCACCATATACCCGAAGTGCTTACAGAAGCTTAAAATGGCCCTGTTCTCACCTTCACCCCCCTTACCTCTACCAAATGCCCCGTCCACTTCTATCAACTTAACCAGATCTTCCCCTACGCTTGGTACCTCACCAATGCCCAGTCTAACGCACCCGCCTAAGCAACTCGATCTATCCAAAAATAAATCCGCTCCGCCACCTAGGAGACAAACTCAATCCGTGCCCCTATCACAATCAAAACCATCATCGTCATACCTACCTTCCATATTGGGACCTCATCCCTCTACCTTACATCAATATATCATACCTCCTGCATTTTTTTCAAAACAACCTACGCCTTCCGCACCTATACAGAAATTCTAGGGTATAGCAACACCGTCACTCCGCGTATCCTGTCCACCTATCAACCCTAAACAAATTCCATCATCAAAAGATTTGTTTTCAGTCACTCCCATTTCCCCGTGGTTGTTTTCTGATACCACATCATCTGCGGCCTCATCATCCAACATAGCTTCTGCGCCAAAGAAATCACGTTTAGTAAAAACCATGTATCAACACCCCTCGGCTAAACCACCACGAACCAATCATGCCCAAACATTACCAAAACCCGCACAACCAATACCCTCATCCTCTTCCGATTTTGACCCATTCAAAGGATCTTATGCCAAAATCCTTGCTATGTTGGTAGATAATTCGACCATTTCCCTACCCCCACTTAGACCTTATGACCCGTCTAAACCTTGACCTATAGGTTATGATGAGTCTAAGATCTGCGCTTATCACCGCACACCAGGACATGATGTGGAGGGATGCAAAGCTTTAAAAACCATCCTTCGTCAGTCACCTCTCCCAGATAGAAAGGTTAAGAAAGACAACTTACGAAGGGAGAGACCTTTAGTTTCCATTCCCTCTCCTATACCATCTGTCCCCGCCTCACCAAGGTCTGTCATTATTACAACCCCACCTCTTGAAGACCATGAGTTATCCCAACCATCTTCCTCATCTCAGGTCTACGAGATTAATATGATTAGTGTCGCTACTCGAGGGAAAAAAAAAATGGGAAAGCAAAAGAAAAACACAGCTGCGGCATCTCTTTCTCCGTCAAACATCCCGATTGCTACCACCACCTAAAGTGGTCATTCGTGGACCCCCTATCCCGTCTCTAATGGCATTGCCCACTGAAATATGATTAAACAGCTTCACCAATCACCCGTAAAAATGACATTGTATGATCTCATTCAGACTTCTGAATCTCATCGACAAGCTCTCGTTGAGATCCTTCAAGGGATAGAGGTTTTACCTAATGAAACCCTGCCTGTCACCTCCATTCTAACACCCAATCACGTTGCTTCTCTCACCAAACAACCCACTGCCCCAACCACTTCTGTCTCTGTACAACAAGCTGCTGCAGTCAGTTTCTCTGAAGATGAAATTGTTGACTTTGGTACAGAAGACCCTGACCCTGCCATTTTCATTTCCGCTTACGTCCGAGACATTCGAGTACGTCGGGTTATGATTGACGGGGGTGCTAGCCTAAACATCATCTCTTCAAAAGCTTTCCAACAAATGAATATCCCTTCTAGTTGCATGTGTGCCAACCCCATCATGTTGCGGTCATTCAATGACGCTATTACTTCTACCTTAGGCACCGTGATCCTCAACATTTGGGTAGAACCACGTACTTTACCCGAACTCTTCTATGTCTTGGAGGGAGAGTTCCAATATAATATATTGCTGGGTCGTCCTTGGATCCGAGCCATGGGATGCGTTCCCTCAACATTACATAGATGCATAAAATTTGAGTATGAGGGGAAGTCCTACACCGTAAAAGCTGACCCTCCCCCCTTTAAAACCTACAATATGTTATACCGCCCTAACGATGTGTTTATACCAATCAAGACACCCATACATTCAACCCAACCATCCTCTTCAAATGTACCTCAACCATCCACCTCAACCGCGCCTACGCCTTCAACTGATGAAACCACCATCACAAAAACCACTTCCCTTCCCGCAGCTAACATTCCAACCTCCGACCCCTTAGTAGATGTTTTTCAGTGCCTTACGCTGGGGGAGTACTGCCTATATAACGTTAGTTCTTTCCCTACCCCGCAGGAGTACGGACAATTACATGCACATCCCACCTACGACCGTCGCGTGGGGGAGGTAATCTCTTACGGACCAGCCCATTGCCGCACTAACCTAACGTATGGGGGTGTTGACGCATCCTCCATTACCCCTGAACCTCCTCTTGGTGTGGTTCCCTTCCAATCTGATTTTCAATACTTGACAAATCGTCGTTTCACCCTCACCTTCTTGACTCGCTGTGCATGGAAAGGCTTTGGTTTTGGCCTTTACAAACAAGGCCGACATACACTCATTCCCGTGACAACCCGTAAACACAATGATCGCAGTGGTCTCGGTTTTCCCGAAACACCTACACAGGAGACACCACCAGTCAGCTGTATCCTGGAAGAAGAAGATGTCGCCCCTACCAAACCATCATCACCCACTTTGCCATCATCACCCACAGAATCTATAGACCCTGAATCCATCCCTCCTAACTTTTTTTTTTCATAAATGCTATCTTCATAGGTCCTCTCACTTATCAACGCGATAATGATGACTGTACGTCGAAAAAGCAACAGGCGAGCGTGAGAATCAACAAGTGACTCTTCCACGTACCCGACCTCCCGAGGTCGTGCCGAGACAGCCGGTGGGGGTAGAATGTGTAGACAAACTAGTTAGGCAGTCTAATGTCTTCAACACGCACTAATGGTATTTGCGAATCTAAGGCAAAGAAGGCCCTTCTAACTTGGACTGGTGTGATAGATCGATCAGCGAGGATGACTGCTCGAAGGCTCCAATCAATATCGAGCTCTGGCGTGATTCGATCTATGGGTTGTGGGATGCGTGGAAAATGACCCGGGATGGTTTCGTGTATTTCTCCTGATAGGGTCATATGGTGAATATGGTCGACTCTATGGACGATTCTCTGGCCTAGTCCAAAATTCTCTAGCTTCGTTAGCTGTTGTATTTAGTAGGGATAACTGTTGAATGATGATAGGTGGAATCGGAGTAGACTGAAATACTAATTTACGTAGGCCAGTGTCTATGTCTAATTCTTTTATGGATTCGTTAGGCTGTGGGATCTACGGATCACAACCATAGACTCTTGGTTGTTGCGGTCCCGTTATGGTCATACGGGAGATCAAGTTCTGATCCCTAGTATCCAGTAGTCGTAAGCTTTTTCAGCTTCTATGTTTAGAACCAACAGTTGTGTGATCTTCTCAGAATACCTTACAGGCGTTCTCGCAACTTGGATTCTTAAGCTGGTATCTATATCTACTAGGGTGTCTCCAGCGTCTGGCTGTGGAACTAAAGGATCACACCCGAATGTTTGTTCTCTTTCGAGCCCTTCTACAGTCATGTGGGTATTTTCTAGGGTAATCTGTAGTTTGGCTGATTTGACCAAAATAGATGCGCTTGGTCGTCTTCGATGTTTAACCCTCTCAACTGTATCCTGATCTGTTGGAAGTCTGTTGTTGTTTGGAAGACTTGTATCCTAAGGTTTTGGTCAATGTCAGTTATTGCTACTACGGTATTGGGCTGAGGCACAATTGGCTCGAAAATGTATTCCCTGGGCTCCCTAGGTCCCGTAATTGTCATGCAGAAGCAGTAATGAAACAAACTATAATAAAGTAAAATCTAAGTGCACTTCTAGCATATATAATTTCTTTTTGTATTTTCCGGCAATTTATAAGAAAGTGGCTATTTAAAAATATTTAGAATTGACAACTAAACTAACAACGTAAAACAAACAAAATAGCCGAGTGTAGCTATTTGTCTGTGCGATTTTGTATATCTATTCTAAACAACGAAATAACTAATCTATCTGCAAGATTCTCGATCCTACCTCAGAAGTGAGGAATGAATCATAGTTTCTCAGAAACTATCAATCCCCACAACCTCCCTGGCAATATCGAGAATGGAAATAACTGAAATAAAGTGATTAACTACTTTATTTGATAAGTTCTAACTAAAACTTTGAAAGATGGAACCTGGATTTCGCAGAACAGTGGCGAATCCGACGGTGTGTGTGTTCTTGTCCCCTCAGTATGATCTCTTCGTTCTTTGTGCTCACGTGAATCCAGAAAAGCGTGAAATGCTTGCATCAACAGGAATAGATATTTGGATCAATGGACAGCCTTCAAAATGCAGACAGAATAGAATGCGGATAGGAGAGGGATAGCACAAGAGTACAGAGCTTGGCCTATGCAATTCCTAGCGGGGTCTACTGCGAATCATGCAACAAAAGCATCCAGAACCTGAGACTAGTCTGTATGAAGAGCAAAACCTGCAACTTTAATGGCTGCCTAGACCATTCTACTCCAAAACAATAATGTTGTCTGCACAAGTTGGATCTGTGGCTTACCAACAGTAACACAAAGCTAAAACAAACCTGCAACAAACTATGCTACCAATCCTAAGCAAACTAAAACGACCATAGCACTGAAAACATGAAAATTGGAGTGAAAATGGTGGCCCAAATAATGTTTGCACTTGCACAAGTTGGATATGTGGCTTACCAGCTGCAATACAAAACTAACCAAAGCACTCAATGAGAAACCTAAGAATTCTAAGCAAAGGAAAACTAAATCTACTGCAACAAGAAATTTAAAACAAACTTTGGAGCAAAATTCAGAACTAAAATCCGGGGCCATTTGCATGTGCACAAACCATGCATTTATAGGAATCCAAACATGCAAAGATCAAATCTAAACTGAACTCCTAAACATTAAACAAAAGAAAAACACTATTCCAGGGGACCAAAAACATTAATGCATGCTCAAGTCGGCAAGAAAAGCTGGTAAAGCGTTGATTTTTGCGTGCGTTCCGTCAAAAGCACGTTCTGGAAAACACGCACAGGACCGCCGCCCTGCTCAGGGCGGCGGTTACAGGACCGCCGCCCTGTGTAGGGCGGCGGTCACGAGAGGGCGGCGGTTTCGTCACTGAAGACCAAAAAGCCAAGAAAAGAGGGAAAAATAGGGAAAACAAAGCACGCGGGGGCTAAGCGGGGCATGCGGGATGTTAACGCATATCCGTAAAGCTTCTCTGGATCCCGAACACCTTGCGAAGAGACCTGTATCATCATCGGGGCACTTATTACACCGTTCCGTAGTACAGTACCTTACAATTTTGGGTACGTACATATTGCCCCCTCGGAGAAGCGTTTTAGCCATGAAGAGGCATAAAACGGTGGGTCCGAGTATGGCCGTCCCGAAATGGGAAGTTAGAAGTTATACCTTACACGCCCGTGTGTTGAAATGACGCCGTCCAAAATTCCCGCTACCTGCGAAATGAAAAGAGAACTCAAATGCAGATAGATACAATAATTTGAAAAATAAACGTTAAAATAATAGAGAAAGAGGACGTACCATTTGTGCGAGGATAGAAACTTACCTCCATCGGCGCTCCGAACCTGTGAAAAAGATATTTAAAAACAAACCGGGGCGTTATATATATGAAAGTGGGCCCATTTTCCTATTCATTTGCGCGAGTCGATTTGATAGGTTTTGAGCTCTGGGACCCACGGTGACGGTTTCTCACGCGAGTAGAGTCAAAACGTCCGTAGTGAGATAGAGATCATGCCTCCACATGCGGAACGCCACCCCGTGAGATCACAGGTTGGTTTTCTTCAATTTTGTGCTTTTCCCTCTTCAATTTTAAAATGCTAAATTTGTTGCAATGGGGGGGTTATTTTCGAAAATGTTTGGTTTAAAGGGTCCATCTAGGGGGGGCGCCTACTGGGTAGGCCCCATTTTTGATTAAAATAGTCATTTTTTGCATTTTTTGGGCTTTTTAAGCTTAAAAACCCGCGCGGGTTTTCGGACCGCGACCGCCGCCCTGGACAGGGCGGCGGTTACGTGACCGCCGCCCTGATACAGGGCGGCGGTTACGAGACCGCCGCCTTTAAGGCGGCGGTTACAAAACCGCCCCCCTGCTCAGGGCGGCGGTTTTGCACAGAATGCAAAAGAACCTCACTTAAAAGCTTTTACTTGTATTTTTAGCATTTGTACGTGTTTTTATGCTTCTCTTGATATTGTTTAGATACTAACTTACTCTTCCTTGTGTGTTTTTGGGTGTATGCAGGCAAAAGAGGAGTACATTAGATGGAGCCGGGAGAGAGAGTGCGACTGGCTGCCCGGGGTATTGGATGCCCTCTCAGCAGATGAGGAGGACACATTGCAGAGGGCCGGCATATTGCGTATATCGCGTGTGCCCCACGTTGCTCCATCCAGTCACATTCTTTGTGACCTATTTTCATATTGGGATGCAGATCGGAACACTTTCCGATTGCCAGGGGTCCGTGGTGAGTGGACCATCACTTTGGAGGATGTTTACCGCATCCTGGGGGTCCCGATTATTGGGAGGAGACTCACACTAGAGACAGCAGGCTCCCAGGGCACAGATAGCACAGTGGGCTGGTTATATGGGGGATGCAGCCATTTCTACGGGGCCGAAGAAGGGAGTGCGAGTCAGATCCATTCCTTCTTTGCCCATCCCTATCTTTCGACAGGCTATTATGGGGATCCTTGCCTCGAGACTCATCGGGGACAAGGGAGGGGACACCTTATTATACTGTTGGGGCCCCATCATTGCACAGATAGAGGGACATGGCCGGAAATATGCCTGGGGCGCGGATATTTTGGGGACCACCTACCATGACTTATACAGGGTGGTCCGATTGCAGGGACAGTCCTTGAGCCACCCCACTCTAGTCATGAGTTGGGTGTATGAGCGCTTCATTCCGTAGGCGAGGAGCAGAGGCAGAGTGGAGGTGGCAGCCATCTCCCGGGGCCATGGTGGAGATGAGCCCGAGTCCGTTGCGGGGCGTCATGTTGCACCAACTACAGGAGCAGCTCCTCAGTCGGCAGCATGGAGGCATCAGCAGCAGGTGTATGGCCCTGGTGACCCATCTTGGAGGCCCGGTGATCCAGTAAGTTATCCTCTCCTTCTTTCAATGCTTAGTTTGATTTAGGACTTGTTTTCGAACTGTTAACTCTCCTTATATTTGTATTGTGTATACTTTAACCTCTTGCCTAGTTCCTAATTCAGTAGCACCTTTCTTTCTTTGCTTTGCAGAGACTGTTGATGAGTGGCGGGATCTAATCCGTAGGGTTTACGTCGATTCTTTGATGATCCCTATGGATAAGACCCATGCGGAGTTATCCGTGGATGCCGGAGAGCCCTCAGCAGCCGGCAGGCACACTGACGTCTTTGCTCCCGTTTGGCATGTGGCCAAGATGGTGTCAACTCTCCGTACAGAGTTGAGCCGGCTATAGGACAGCCGAGCGTCTTATGAGGAGCCACTCTCATGGCGAGACTACGACTGCGATCCTAGGGACCCTGAGCCCTCCGTCCATTCAGAGCGCCAGCGTAGCCGGAGTACTAGGCGAGGGCGCGCACCTTCAGTGGGATCGCGCAGGGGTTGAGAGGCCACTTAGCTTTCTGTATTTGTATTATAGATTCTTTTGTGTATTACGGGCTCTTTGAGCGTTTTGACCATGCCTAGTGCATGATGGCATTGTATATAATCTTTTATTATTTATATATATGCGTCGGTTTTGGATCAAAACTTGTCAGGCTTGGTGTATTCTACTTTCTTTATTTCCAACTGCTTCGTGTATACTACGATGTATGTTTTATATGCTTTCTAGAATGTATGCAATGGAAAACAGATGATGCAAATGTTTGCTTTCTTTTTGTGTTTCATGATGCTGATACATGATATTGTAGATATATTGTGATCTTAAATCTTAGTTTCTGTGAGCAATTTGGATACCTCATGATTTGTTTTGGCAAAGTGATGAAAATAATCAGTATGATGAACAGATTAACTTGCCCCACTCCTAACTCCACGCAACTAGTAGGATGCGAGGGCTCATCACCAAGAGCCAAGAAGGGCGCAAGTTATGGAATATGGTGAAGTGATAGTGATGAAAGACAGACGAAGCTTTGGTGGAACCAAATGAAAACTACAAGCTTATTCTACCTGAATGACTTCATAGTTTTGGATGCAACTTGCTTTGCGGTTTATCCAGACTTAGACCCGTAGATGGCCACATAGTAGACAAAATCTAGGTTTCTTTAGGATTTTTAACTCTCTTGGAATTTTTTGAATATCTGATTCATTCGTTTTTGACTCAAAGTTTGAATTGATTGTTTATGACCTTTTAACATTTACTTTGTTTAGAGGACCCCCTACACTTTGCCCCATGCTACCTGTAAGAAGCATGGGTTTATCACCGTGGGCAAGGCATAGGTTGAGTAAGGGCATTTCCATCCTTTCCCAACCCTACGTCACTAGTAAGAGACGCAAGCTCATCACCGAAGGTTGGTGGGGCAAGGAAATGTGTAAAATAAAATTTTTTGTTTAATCACTTCTTGACTTGTCTATTTGAGTAAAATGTCAGTATATTCTTATTTCCAAAGAGATGTGCATATGGGATAGATGTGACACCATGAAGCTTCTAGAACAGACCATAGACAAGACACCTATCTAAGAAGAAACCAAAGCGAGAACAAACTTGCAGAGCTTGGTATGGTTACCGTTAGGACTTCGTCATGTCTGATTTTATTTGATAAAAGATTCTGAGTTGATTGATGATATTGAAGATGGAGAAGTATGATTAAAGAACTTTATGCCAGAAACATCACGAGTTTGAAATAGCATTGCTTTGAGAATAGATTCCCTGATCACAATTTGTGTAAGAACAAGTGGACAAAATGATCCTAATTTATATGAAAATGCGATGTAGATAGTTATATAGGCAGCGCTTAGCTGCTTACGCGTAGAAACGTTTGAGGTGGAGAGAATTGACTGTTTCACCAAACTCCTCACCTTCTAGCGTGCATAAGAGGTATGCACCATTTCCGTAGTCCTTCATGACTCGGTATGGGCCCAACCATTTGGGCCGGAATTTCCTTCCCTCGCCGGTCTTCTTGTCGATCCGGCTGTCTAACCTTAGAACTAGGTCACCTTCGTATATGTCACGTTCATAGACCTTCTTGTTGTACTGCCGGCACATCCGGTCGGCATAGACTCTATGTCGTTGTTCAGCATCTAACCTAGCTTCATCCAGGCTTTCTAATTGAGAAAGACGTGCTTCTCTGTAAGCGTCCTCATCCAGAATCCCTTGTAGCGAAATGCGGAGACTGGGGATTTCAACTTCGAGTGGGAGAACTGCTTCTAACCCAAATACCAGCAAGAAAGGAGTTGCTCCTGTTGGAGTTCTTATTGAGGTTCGATGGGCCCACAAGGCCGGATATAACTTTAAATGCCAATCCCTACTTGTTTTCTTTCACTGTTTTAAGGAGAATGGCTTTCAAGTGTTTTGTTCGTTGCTTCAGCCTGCCCATTGGCTTGGGGATAGTACAAGGAAGCCGTATGATGGCTGATTTTAAATTTTTTGCATAACTCATGAACTTCTTCATTCTTGAAAGAAGTTCCATTATCTGAGATAATGATTTGCGGGATACCGTACCTGCAAATGATTTGGTTCAAAATGAACTTAGCAATTACAGAACCAGGTACAGTTGTAAGAGGCATGGCCTCTACCCATTTAGTGAAATATTCTGTGGCCATAATTATAAAATTGTGGCCGTCTGTGGATGAGGGAGAGAATTTCCCTATTAATTCTAGGCCCCATGTAGAAAAGGGCCACGGAGTAGCGATTGGTTGTAAAGCTTGTGCCGGCATGTGGATCTCGTGAGAGAACTCCTGACATTTATGACACCTGCGTACAAACTCTATTGTGTCATGTTCTAGAGTGGGCCAGAAATAGCCCATTCGATGTATTTTTCGAGCAGTGGCATGGCCACCGAAGTGGCCTCCACATATACCGCTATGGGATTCATGGAGAATCCTCTTGGACTCTTCTGTGTCAACACACCTTAAGAGCATTCCATCGAATGCTTTCCGATAGAGCACCTGCTCTATAATGACGTATTTAGTTACGATAATACGTAACCGTCTTCTTTGTTGAGGTGTAATTCCTTCTGGGTACTTATGGTCCATGATATAACTAATGATATCAGCATACCAAGGGCACTCAGATATAGCAGGTCGGGTTTCGACGTAGTATACGCATTCATCTGGAAAGTCTAAGTCTACTAAGTCGCCTCCGTCTAGCGGGTTATCAGCTAACCAATCTGCAATGATTTGTCCTTTAACTGACTTCTGGTTTACAAATGTTAATTCGAACTCTCCCATTAAGGTTATAAAACGTCCAGCCTTTTTGGACAAGGACCCCTGTGTGAGAAAAGTCCGTAAATGGTCCGTCTTTACTATGACCCTTGTCTCTTGATTTAGCATGTAGTGTCTTAGGCGTTTAGTAGCAAAGACTATGGCAAGACATTCTCGCTCTGCTTGTGTATAGCGCGTTTCGTAGTCGAGCAATGTTCGGCTAATGAAATAAATCACACGCTCTCTTTTGTCATCGTCTTCTTGGGCTAGCATGCAAGCTAACGAAACATCGGTAGCCCGTGAGTACAAAATTAAAGGGCGATCTAGCTTTGGTGGCATTAGCGTAGGCGGTAATAGCAAGAAACGCTTGACTGCATCAAAAGCTTCATTGCAATCTTCGGTCCAGTCAATGCTATAGTCCTTCTTGAGTAAATTGTTGATTGGGATGAACGGCGAAGCTTAGATCCGGGATAAATCTCCGGATTGCACCCAACTTTCCGAGAAATGATCTGATTCCAGATTCATTCGAGGGTGGGACCATTTCGAGGACAGCCCGAATTTTGGCTGGATCAACATCGATCCCTCGTGACGATATGATGTAACCTAGGAGCTTTCCTCCTGTTACACCGAAGACACATTTCTCTGGGTTTAGGGTAACTCCATATTCTATTAGGCGTGAAAGGATGATGCGGAGTACTTCAGGATGGTCACAACGCTTCTTGGCCTTAGCCAACAAGTCATCTACGTAGGATTCCACGATTTTATGGATTAAATCGTGAAATATGTATGTCATGGCCCGCTGGTACGTAGCACCGGCGTTCTTGAGACCGAATGGCATAACAGCGTAGCAATAGGTTCCCCAAGGAGTTATAAACGTGGTTTTGGCTTGATCTTGCTCGGAGATATTTTGATTTGATTGTATCCCGAGAATCCATCCATGAGAGACAAGAGTTCAAAACCTATTGTTGCATCAACAATAACGTCTATGGATGGTAATGGGAAGTCGTCCTTAGGGCAAGCTTTGTTGATATCTCGAAAATCTATGCAGATGCGTATCTTTCCGTTCTTCTTGAGAACGGGAACGATGTTGGATACCCATTGGGAGTAGTCAACTGGCTTGATGAATCCTACCTGAAGGAGTTTTATTACCTCCTCTTTTACCATGAGGGCTACTTTGGGCTTCATGGGTCTTGATTTTTGTTTAATTGGCTTCGCATCTGACCTAGTGACGAGGTTGTGTACCGCAATGTGGGGTGCGACTCCTGTCATCTCTTTATAATTAAATGCAAATGCCTTCTGATGTTCTTTGAGAACTTGAGTGTGTATTTCCACTTCCTCTGGGGTTAATGAAGAACCTAACTTTAAAATTCTTGGTTCATCTTCCGTTCCGATATTGACATCGATTGTTTTCTTCAATTAAAGAGGCATTACCCTCTTCGAACTCAGGTGGTGCCGGAGGTAGATCTATATCATCCCCGTTTTCCACCACGTATATATTAGGCTCTTTTTGTGAGGGAAGATTAATTATAGGATTTCCGAAGTAGGAAGATGAATGCGAGATCAGAGATAAATCTAGCGTGTGATAGGAGAGATGTAGTGCTGCAAAGGCATTTAAGTAATCCAAAGTAGCCGCATCATTTCCAACATGGTCTAGGACGGTAGATTTACTTCCGTTTGAAAGAGGATCCATCATTGTTTTTATTAATGGTTCGTTACGAATGGATACCGTGAAATGAGTATCTTCTAGCTCATTGTTTGGAGTAAAACATGATGCTGAGGTTGCTATTGAATCGGCGAGAAGATTTTTTTCTCGCGGGATTGCTTCAATGGATATGAAGTTGAATGCCTTGCTTAAATCTAACTACAGCGTTTTTGTAAAGTTGCAAGTGTTCGGATTTAGTTTCATATACCTCTGAAACTTGGTTTGCAACTAATTGCGAGTCTCCTAAAACTCTGATATTATTGATACCAATTCTTTTGGCTAAGGTAAGGCCAAGGAGGAGGGCTTCGTATTCAGCGCCGTTGTTTGTACATTCAAAGTTTAATTTAAAAGAGAATGGGAGGACCTTCTCTTTCGGGCGAGGTAAGAATTATACTTGCCCCCCGCTCCATAACGGCATTTAGCTCCATCGAAATGGAGAGTCTAATACTTAGCTGGGAGTATAGATGTAGGTGTATCTGCTGTGTTTGCATACTCTACTTCTACCATACAAAGATCTTCTGCTGGCAAGGAACCAACACCTAAGGAAAATCCTATGCCTACTGAATCGAATGGTAAGAACATTGGTGAATCTTGTTCTATTAATTCAACGATCTTTCGCAGTAGTCCCTAATGATACTGTCTCTTTAGTTTTACCTTTAGGGGTTGGAATTGTTTGGACTATGTTGGTAGTTTCAAGATCCGTCGTAGGTATCAACTTTTCCTCTGGCTTTGGGTCAGAGGGTTTGTTAAGTTGGTTTGTTGGAAGTTCAAATTCTGAGTGTACACCTGGTCTTTTCTTTAAATCAGCTAGGTGTACGTCAAATGGATTTGGATCACCTTTGGCTATAAATACCTTTCCCAGATGCAGGAATCTTACTTCTTGAAATAGCGTGGAAGGGATTTCCTTCATGCGGTGTATCCATGGTCGGCCGAGGATCATATTATAGTTAGTTTCTCGATCTATAATATAAAACTCAATCAGGATTGTTTTAGGTCCTAAGGTGACCGGTAGTATTATAGTTCCTATCGATGTGGCTTTAAGGCTGCCGTAGCCTCTCAAGGTATTTCGTGTAGTAGAACAGTTTGTTTCTCCATATCCCAATTTTTGGAGAAAAGAGAAAGGAACTATGTTAAGCGCAGCTCCGTCATCAACCATTGCCCATTTTACATAGTTATTATAAACTTGTACTTGCAAGTGTAGGGCTGGATCACCTCAGCGTGCGATCTCAGCATCTATAGGCATTTTACTTATTTTGAATATGAATTCAACATCCCTATCCCGCCTGTCCCGGTGGATAAACATCAAAGTCTATATGATTTACCTGCGCTTCCGGTGGTGGAGTGATACTAACTAAATGACCCAAACCTAACGCCTCTAAAAGAGCAGCCCTATGAGCAGGGGAATTCTTTAGTAAATCAAGGAATGAAATATGCGAGAAGGTTTTTGTTAGATCATTAATTAGATCATAAGCACCCATGGGTTTTGCTATGGTTTGTTGGATGTTATCTGTTTCTGGCAGGTGGCTTGGACTTGGTTGAGAGAAATACTCTCGTGTTCTCGTAATTGCTTCAATGGGTAATTCAGAGTCTAACTCTACTAATCCAACTACCTTAGGTCGTGGTTGACTTCCTAGTTGTGGCGCGACTAACAGATTTAGTGAGGTTGAGGCCTCGTGATCGTTGTTTCCCGTTATTTGCGCCTTTGTTTGTTCCAGTTGGATTCAGCCTATTGCTATCATGATTTTGGGAGCGGATTTGTTAAAGATCCTGAGGGGAGCATTCTGAGGGGAAACTGCCACTGTGAAGATATTTGGTGATGATGAGACGGGATCCTGCCCAAAAACAAGTCTGTGAAGAACTGTCTTTGTTCTTCTGGCAAACGTTGCATAAATTTATTACAGTCACGGCATGTTCTAGTGTCGTGACCATGAATTTTATGGAAACCACAATAAGAATTGGGATTATAATTCCCGTTTTGTTGGTTTGGTGTGTATGTGGCCTACAAATTCCGATCCAAACACTGTTTCCATTCGGACCAAGTTTTGGAATTGTTGTTTTTTGGTTTTTGACTTTGTCTGTTTGGTAACCAAATGAGGTTTTGGGCTTGGCCCTTAGCATGGGATTTCGCCAGTTGTTGGTGTGGATTATTAAATCCACCGTATTGCACAGTCGGGGTAAAGTTGTTGTTTTCTTGGTTGTTTATATTTGTGGACGGAGTATTAACGACATTACCCATTTGGGCTGGTCAGTTAACCCCATCTGTTGTTACCCCACCCAGTATTTTGTTAAGGAATTTTGGGTCCTTGATTGACATTTGTGGTAGGTTGTAAGTAATTTTTGGGAGTGGAGTGATTAACCTCCCATTGTGCTCCATACGTCTTACTGGCCACGATCTATTGCTGCTATGATCAATTCGCAGAGCGCTCTCAAGTACCCTCATCATAAGTCCTTAGTGGGAACTTCTGGACTTCTTCCTTCACTTCTCTACTGAGAGAAATGAAGGAATAAATTCAGCATAGTTCGCATCTGATCCATGTTTGGAGCACTTGCGGATGATAAAGAACTGTACAGCCACCTATGGATGAAATGGGTGACAGATTCGTTTGTTCTTGTTTGATATGCAAGAAGTCCCTGATTCCTGTTCTTAAAAATATTTGTTTCCTGTCAAGTGGCTTTGAGGAGACTCATAACGAGTGTTGAATTAATGTTGGAAGCTTCAGGTATTCTATAATCCCAACGAAAGAGATGCCTTCCAGTTTTTTGGAAATATTTTAGCAACAACCCCTCCCAAGGGATTAATTCTTGTATGGCTGTAGCGTAGCTTTGATGTTCGCTTTTTGATCTCCCCTCCTTCAACACCTTGAATTTGTGGGCAAATCGGGAAGAGGCCTTGGAAGCATAACGCTTCTTATGGCGAATCTAAGGGCTCCTTTAAATATTCTGAATAAGTCCCTATCCAGTCCAGGCCCATGTATAAAAGGCCCTGGAGTATCGAGTGGTTGCAGAATCCTATGCTGGCATGTGGAATCTCGGGAGAGAATTCTTGCACTTATTACACCTCGTGCAAACTCTAATCGCGTCATGTCAGATTGGGCCAGAAATACCCCATCGATGGAATTTTCCGGGCAGTGGCATGGCCCGCCGAAGTGTCCTCCACATATACCTCACTCTGTGAGATTCATGAGATCTTCTTGGCTCTTCTGTGTCAACACACCTTAAGAGCATTCATCGAATGCTTTCCCGATAGAAGCCACTTGCTCTATAAATGACGTATTTATCTACGATAAATGCGTCACCCAACCGCCTTCTTTGTTGAGGTGTAGCTCCTTCTGGGTATCTATGGTCAATGATATACTAATGATATCAGCGTACCAAGGGCACTCAGATATATCATGGTTCGGTTTCGACTTAATACACTCATTCTGTCTGGAAGTCCTAAGTCTACTAAGTCCCCCTCTTTTCTATGCGGGTTATCAGCTAACCAATTGGATGATTTGCCCTTTAACTACTTTTTGGTTTACAAAATTTAATTCGAACTCGCTCCCATTAAGGTTTTCAAGCGTCCCGCCCTTTTAGCATGGACCCTTTGTGTAAGGAAGGTTCGTAAGTGGTCCAATTTAACCATGACCCTTGTCTCTTGATTAGCATGTAGTGTCTTAGGCCGTTTGGTTCGAAACTATGGCAAGACAGTCTCGTCTCTGTGCTGTGTATAGAGTGGTTTCATAGTCGGCAATGTTCGGCTAATGAATAAATTGCGCGTTTCTCTTTGTCTCGTCCTTCTTGGGCTAGCATGCAAGCTAACGAAACATCGGTAGCCCTTGAATATGAATAACGGGCGATCTAGCTTAGGTGGCATTAGCGTAGGTGTGACAGTAGAACGTTTACAACTGCATTGAAAGCGTCATTGCGTCTTCATCCAATCAATGCATAGTCTTTCTTGAGTAAATTATTGATGGGATGAACTAGCGAGCTTAGTCGTGGGATGAATCTCTGGATTGCGCCCAGTTTTTCCCGAGAAATGATCTGATTCCAGATTACTCGAAGGTGACCATTTCGAGGACACCCGAATTTTGGTTGATCAACGTCGCTCCTCGTGACGATATGATGTAACCTAGGAGTTTCCTCCTGTTACCCAAAGACGCATTTTTCCTGGTTTAGCGTAACCCGTATCTCTTAAACTTGAAGAATGACACGGAGTACTTCGGGATTGTCACAACAAAGCTTCTTTGTGCTTAGCCAACAAGTCTCTACGTAGGATTCCACGATTTTTGAATTAAATCGTGAAATATATAAGTCATAGCCCGCTGGTACATGGCACCCGGCGTTCTTGAGACCGAATGGCTAACAACGTAGGCAATGTTCCCCACGGAGTTATAAAGGTGGGTTTAGCCTGATCTTGCTCGGAATATTCTGATTTGATTGTATCCTGAGAATCCATCCATGAGAGACAAGAGCCACCCAGCTGTTGCATCAACAATGACATCGATAGATGCAATGGGAATTCATCCTTAGGAACTGCTTTGTTAATCGTCCCGGAAATCTAATGCAGATGTGTATCTTCCATTCTTCTTAGAACGGGAACTATGTTGATACCCATTGGGAGTAGTCAACTGCTTGACGAAATCCTAGACCTGAGGAGTTTTTTACCGCCTCCTTTTACCATAAGGGCTACCTTGGGCTTCATCAGGTCTCTGATTTTTGCTTAACTCCTGGCTTCGCATCTGATCTATGACGAGGTTTGCCCCGCAATGTGGGGGGTGCGACTCCCTGTCATCTCTTTGTAATAAATGCAAATTCCTTCTGATTTTCTTTTGAGAACCTGAGTATGTATTTCTACTTCTTCTTTCTTGGGTTAATGAAAACCTAGTTTTTAATATCCTTGGTTCATTCTCTGTCCTCAATGTGACATCGAAAAATTGTTTTTCTTTTCTTCGATTAAAGAGGCATTCCCTCTTCGAACTCAGGTGGTGCGGAGTAGATCTATATCATCCCCATTTTCTATTGTGTATATGCTAGATTCCTTTTGCAATGGAAGATCCGTTACGGGATTTCTTGAAGTAGGAAAGATGAATGCGGATCAAGATAAATATACTTGTGTGACAGGAGCGATGTAATGCTGCATAGGCATTTAATAACAAAATGCCGCATCATTTCCAACATGGTCTAGAACGGTAGATTTCATTTCCGCTTGAAAGAGATTTGTCATTGTGTTTATCATGTTCGGTCCGAAGGATACTATGAGTGAGTATCTTCTAGCTCATTGCTTGGAGTGAAGCTGATGCCGAAGTTGCTATTGAATCGCAGAAGATTTTTTCCTCGCGGGGATTGCTTCATGATATGAATTAAACGCCCTTGCTTAAATCTAATACATGTTTTTGTAGAGTTTGTGTAAATGTTCGCTTAGTTCATATATTTCAGAAACTTGGTTTGTTACTACGCGAGTCTCCGAGGACTCTGATGTTATCAATACCGATTCTTTTGGCTAAGGTAGGCCAAGGAGGAGAGCTTCGTACTCAGCGTCGTTGGTTTGTGCAGTCAAATTTCAACTAAAAGAGAATGGGAGACCTTTTCCTCGGGCGAGGTAAAATTATACTGCCCCTGCTCCATAGCGGCATTTAGCCTCCATCGAAATGGTCGTCAATACTTAGCCGGGAGTATGGATGTAGGTGGTAATCTCCTGTGTTTTGCCAACACTCTACTTCTACCATAACAAGATCTTCCTGGCTTGGCAAGGAACCAACACCTAGGGAAAATCCCATGTCTGTCGCATCAAATGGGTAAAGTAACATTGGTAAATCTTGTTCTATAATTCAACGATTTTCGCAGTAGTCCCTAATGATGATACGTTTCTTTAGTTTTACCGCCAAGATTGGGGTTGTTTTGGCTACGCTGATGGTTTCAAGATCCTTGGAGGTATCAACTTTTCCCTCTGCTGGCTTGGTCTAGGTGTTATTAAGTTGATTTTGTTGGCATTTCGAATTCTGATTGCACCCCTGGTCCTTTTCTTTAAATCATCTAGGTGTACCGTCAAACGACTTTGGATCACCTTTGGCTACACAACCTTCCCAGATGTAGAAATACTTCTTGAAATAGCGTGGAAGGATTGCCTCATTCGATGTATCCACGGTCCGGGCCGAGGATCATATTATCGTTAGTTCCCGGCTCTTATAATATATACTCAGTCAGATTACTTTTTGGTCCCAAAAGTGACCGGTAGTATTATGGTTCCTATCGACGTGGCTTTAAGGTATCGTAGCCTCTCAAGTATTTCGAGTGTGGAAAGGGGCCAAAAAGAAAGTTTTGTTTTCACCCGATCCCAATTTTTTGAGAAAAAGTAGACAGGGACTATGGTTAACCGCAAGCTCCATCCGTCAACCATTGCCCGTTTTACTAATTATTATAAACCTGTTACTTGCAAGTTAGGCTGGATCGCTCGGCGTGCATCTCAGCATCTTGTAGGCATTTTACTATTTCGAATATGAATTTGACATCTCCTATCCGCCTGTCCCTGAGGATAAAACCTCAAAGTCCTATTATGATTTACTTGTCTCTGGTGTGGAGTGATACTATTAAAATGACCCCAAACCTAACGCCTCAAAAGACATGCCCGTGAGTCGGGGAATTCTTTTATAAATCAAAGGAATGAAATATGGCGGAGAAGGTTTTTGTTAGATCATTATTAGATCGTAAGACACCGATAGGTTTTGCTACGTTTTTTGCTGATGTTATCCTGTTTCCGGCAGATGGGCTTGGACTGTTTGAGGAAATAACTCTCGTTTCCTCGTAAATTGCTTCAACGTTAATTCGGAGTCTAACTCCACGCATCCACCTACCTAGGTCGTGTTGACTTCCTAGTGTGGCCGCGACTACGGACATTTAGCGAGTTGGCGGCCTCGTATCGTTGTGTTCCTGTTATTGCTCCTTTGTTTGTTCCAGTTGGATCCAGCCTATTGCTATCATGCTTTGGGAGCGGGATCGCTAAAGATCCTGAGCGAGTCATTCTTCTGATGGGAAACTTCCCAATGTAGAGTATTGGGGTGATGATGATATGGGATCTGCCAAAACACGTCTGTAAGAACTGTCTTTGTTCTTCTGGGCAACGTTGCATAAATGTATTACAGTCACGGCATGTCTATGTCTTGACCATAATTTTATGGAAACCACAAAGAAGAATTGGGATTATAATTCCCGTTTTGTTGTATTGTGTGTATTGTGGCCTAAAATTCCCAGATCAAACTGTTGCCTATTAGGACCAAGTTTTGAAATTGTTGGTTTTTTGGTTTTGACTTGTTTTGGTAACCAAATTGAGTTTTGGCTTGGCCCCTCTATGGGATTCGCGTTGTTGTTGTGGATTCTTAAAATCACCTTATTGACCGTCGGGGTAAAGTTGTTGTTTCTTTGTTGTTTTATTTGTGACGTAGTATGAACGACATTCTTCATTATTACCCTTTTGGGCTGGCCATTACCCCATCTTTGTTATCCTCCACGATTTTTGTTAGTGGACTTTTTTTTTTTTTGGGTCCTTGATTGACATTTGTGTTAGTGGTAGTTTTTGAGTGGAAGGTGATTAACCTCCCAGTTGCTCCATACGTCTTAACGGCCCTATCCATTGCTGCTTGATCATTCGCAGAGCACTCTCAGTACCGCTCATCATAATCCTTAGTGGGAACTTCTGGACTTCTTCCTTACTCTCTACTGAGAGAATGAGGAATAAAAATCCGCATAGTTTCCATCTGATCCAATTTTTGGAGGCACTTGCTGATGAATAAAGAACTGTACGCCACCTCTGGATAAATGGCGACAGTTCGTTGTGTTTCTTGTTTGATATGCAGAATTCCCTGATGCCTGTTCTTAATAGTTTGTTCATGTCTAAGGCTTTTGAACTCAGACACAAAGTTTTTTGAATGAATGAATGGAACTTTCAGTATTCTATATCCAATCGAGAGCGAATGTGCACTTCCAAGGTTTGGGAAATATTTTAGCAACACCCCGTCCCAAGGAGTAATTTCTCGTATGGCTGTACGAAGCTTTGATGCTCGTTTGATCTCCTTCAACCATTGAATTTGTGGGCAAATCGGGAAAGAGCCTTGGAAGCATACGCTTCTTATGGCGAAATCTACGGGTCCTTACATTTTCTAATAAGTCCCTATTGCATACTTCTCAACCATTGATGTTCCTGTTGAGGAAGGTGGTGGCGAAACGTGTTGTTGATATGGCACTACGTATCCCGCGTTTTGGCAGGGGCATAGGAGGGTCCCTGCTTGAGAAAACATGCCCGGGTGCTGAGTACATATCCCCTTGTGGCGATTTTGGAGTACATTTTAAGAATCGAAATGGGTACTATCCAGAAGATTGCTCTGTACCCAGCGGACCAGGAGGAACGGTGCTAGCGATAGTGGGTCAGTTGGTACTTTGCTGTGAATACTGATGACTACTAACGTGCCTACTCCTGGAGGAGATCTACTTTGGCTAGGGTGGTGCTGAGGACTATGACTCCCTGTTTGTATGATTTCAAATTTTGACTTTCGTGGGCAAGTTCTAATCCTCTAACCTTTTTCTATTAGGTTGAAATGACTTCGTTTTGGTGAAGTCCACGATTATCGTGCCTTGGTGGCGTGTGTTGTATAACATTTGGCTTTGCGAGGTATGTGATAATCCGCTATGAACTGATCACTATCCTGCCAAGCATTTCTAGAGTATTTTCTATATGTGATGGCATAGAGTCAGAGGTATTTTCTTGAGAAGAACTCGGGCTGTATTTGCAAAATTCCTACAAGGGGGGTCCTGCCCTTGACGTTGTTCATTCCTAGGATAACGTATTGAGTACTCATCATCTAGAACTGAGTATGGATCTGATTGTCTCTAATATGTTGGTCTAAAGTATCACCTGAGGAGATGAGCAGATTCTCCAGTCAATGTCATATTATTTAGCCTAAGGCTTTGTTTTTTGTGTTTGAGTGAGTTATCTTAACTCCTGCAGTTTGAAAAGGATAACTATATCTGAATTCTTGGGTTTGGTGGTTGACAACTGATAGTTGAGTATGTTGTCAACCTCCATACTGAGACGAGGGTGATGAGTCCCTAGCTGTTGGGCGTAAGTATGCCTCAAGAACCCAGGAGGGGTCTGCCATAAAGCACAAATCCTGACCTATTCGGGGGTATATGAAAACCCGCATGAATAATGGGAAAGAAGCAGTGAAAGAGAGAAATGAACTTCTCACAAGAGAAGGTGTTAAATAATTGTTGGTTACGTCATGTTCACCAATTTTTGTACGTCGGAAAGCAACAGGCGACGTGAGAATCAACAAGTGACTTTCCACGTACTCGACCTCCCGCGGTCGGTGCCGAAACGCCGGTGGGGTCGAATATGCAGACAACTAGTTGGGGGGGGAGTTCTATGTCTCCGACAGCACTAATGTATTTGGCGAATCTAAAGGAAAAGAAGGCCTTCTACTTGGGACTGGTGGGATAGATCGATCAGCGATGATGACTGGCTCGAGGCTCCAAATCAATATCGAGCTCTGGCTTGATTCGCTCTATGGGTTTTGGATGCGTGGGGAACATGACCCGTATGGTTTCATGTATTTCTCCTGATAGGGTCATATGCGAATCTAGTCAACTCTATGGACGATTCTCTGGCCTAGTCCAAAATTCCTCTAGCTTGTTAGCTGTGGTTTCTAGTAGGGAACACTGTTGAATGATTATAGGTGAATGGAGTAGACTGAAATATACTAATGTGCGTAGGCTCAGTGTCTATAATCTAACTGAACTGTGGATTTCTTTAGGCTGTGGGATTTGTGGATCCAACGTAGACTCTGTTGTTGCGGTCCTTTAGGTCACGTGAGATCAAGTTTCTAATCCCTAGTATCCAGTAGCGTAAGCTTTCTCAGCCTCTACGTTTATAATCAGTAATTTGTGCTTTTCTCAGAATAACCTCACAGGGTTTCTAGGCAACTGAATTTCTTAAAACTTGGTATCTTATATCTACGGGGTGTCTCCATCGTCTGTGCGTTGGCACCTAAAAGGTGCACCCCAAATATTTGGTTCTCTTTCAAAATCCTTCTAAGTCAGTCAGATGTTTTCCCTAGGATAACCTGTAGGGTTGGTTTATTTGACCAAAATGGTTGTGTGTGGTCGTCTTCTACGTTAACCCTCTCAACTGTGACATGACTGTTGGAAGTCGTTTTGTTTGGAAGACTTGTATCCTAAGTTTGGTCAATGTCAGTTACTGCCACTATGATATTGGGGTTGGGGCCATTGGCTTGAAAATGTATTCCTGGGCTCCCTAGGTTCCGTAATTGTCATTCAAAAGCAGTAGTGAAACAAACTATAATCAAGTCAAATCTAAGTACACTTCTAGCATTATATCCTTTTTTTGGATTTTCTGGCAATTTTAAGAAAGCCGCTATCTAAAATATTTAGACATTGACAACTAAACTTCTAACGAAATAAAAATTAGCCGAGTGTAGCTATTTGTCTTGGAATTTGGTATATCTATTCTAAACAATGAAAATAACTAATCTACTTTGTAAGATTCTCGATCCTATCCCCTACCTTAGAAGTGAGGCATGAATCATAGTTTTCTCAGAAACATCAATCCCCACGACTTCCCTTGGCAAATTGAGAATGGAAAATAACCGTAATAAGCGATTAACTACTTTATTGATAAGTTCGAACTCAAACTTTGAAGATGAACCTGGATTTCGCAGAACAGTGGCGAATCCGACGGTGTGTTGTTCTTGTCCCCATCAGTATGATCTCCTCGTTCTTTGTGCCACGTGATCCAGAAAAGCGTGTAAGCTTGCAATCAAAGGAATAGATATTTGGTCAATGGACAACCTTCAAATGCAGACAGAATGAATGCGGATATGAATGGGATAGGCAAGAGTACAAACAGAGCTTGGCCCTGCAATTCCTAGCGATGTACTGCCATCATGCACAAAATGCGTCCAGAACCTGAAACTCTCTGTTTAAAGCAACCTGCAACTTTAATGGCTGCCTAAACTATTCTATTCAAAAACAATGATACTATTTTGCACAAGTTGGATCGGTGGCTTACCACAGCTGATTAATGCCCAGCATGTAAAGGATTTAAACCTATCAAACTTAAGCAAACTAGAAGACTGAAACTACGAAAGTGATGAGTTTTTAAAAAGCAGATGAGGGGGTCCAATCTGGGTTGCACGTTGCACAATTTGGATAGTGTCTTACCAGCTGCAACACCATACTAACCAAGCAATCAAGAAAAACTAAGAATTTAAGCAAAAGGACAACTAATCTGCTTCCAACAAGAAATTCAAAGCAAACTTTGGAGCAAAACTCAGAGCCTATTTCTTGAATTGCAAGCCAACCATTTATAAGAATTCAAACACCCAAATATCAAATCCAAACTGAACTCCTAAAAATAAACAAGGAAAAACACTGTCCGGGGACCAAAA
Organism: Taxus chinensis; assembly: GCA_019776745.2. Classification (NCBI taxonomy): domain Eukaryota; kingdom Viridiplantae; phylum Streptophyta; class Pinopsida; order Cupressales; family Taxaceae; genus Taxus; species Taxus chinensis. The sequence goes on from JAHRHJ020003426.1 coordinate 170,636, forward strand.
ACCTTAAGCATGCTTCAAGTCGGCAAGAAAAGCTGGTGAAACGTGATTATTTTCACGCGGTCGCGCAAATAGCGTTCTAGAAAAACGCGCCACATACCGCCGCCCTCTCAGGGCGGCGGTTTCGTTCTGAAGTTCAGAGGCCGAGGAAGAGTAAAAAG
>JAHRHJ020003427.1:0-170608 GCA_019776745.2 Taxus chinensis
ACCCTTCCTTATTTTCCAAGTGATGTTAACACAAAAATAGAGGTCACTAATGTAATTACTCCTAAATCTCCTTCGTATCTATCACTTCCACCGCCTCCCAAAACTAGCGAAGGGTCATTTCTAATTTACATGCATTTCCATCTTAGTGAGCCTCATGGATGCTTCTACTAAAGTCTCTTGGCCTTTCCAAAACTGGTTGTACTCCATTCATTTAACCAAAATCAAAGCAAGTAAATTCCATTGGAAGGTCACCCTAATGCCATGCAACCCATAGGTTCCCTTCAATAGTTAGGATATCCCAAAACTTAGGTTAGTCTAACAATAATTACCGTAGGTCTTCAAACATACATAGGTAATCTCCACATTAGGTTAGATCAAATCAAACCATATTAATATTAGGTATGGGGTTTAAAATCCTTTCATTACTGTAGTAATTTCTCCTTATTATTTAGCACAAGAACTAGGTTAGGATGCCATCCAACGAAAAGAATAAGAATCTGGTTAGATTGAAAAACTAAATAAGTAGACATAGCTAGGAAGGAGGTCATTTTACCTAGTTTAGGATATTGTTAGGATAATCCTTAGTTTTTCTGATTATATTCCCTTCATAGGAGGGTTCATTTTAAGAGACCTCTTAGAAATCAGAGGTGGGAAAATCCTGGTGAATATCCTTGGAACTGGTTTTGCAAGAAGGCAATTTTTGGGAGCAGACAAGCCAAATTTTCACCTGATTTTTAAGTGGTGGATAAGAAGGCTGCAGATGCGCATAGAGATTTGCTAACACGAATCAACAAGGTGGTTGACACACATTAATGAACCTCAAATGAAAGACATCAAAAACCTTGTTGACGCGTGTCAGTGAGGTTTTGTTAACGTGCACCAGCGGTGGGCTGCAGGAAACACCCCTCGTTATAATGCCATTAACAAGGTGCTGGACGGCGTCAAATAGAACTCTTGATTGCACATCAATGATTTGTTGACAGCATGTAGTGAGGTTCCTTGAAACGTGCAACCACCTGTGGACACATGAAGCAAATATATGTCGCCACGCATGCAGCCTCTACCATCTGGGTTCTCCAACACAATAAAAAAAATTCCATATCACGCATCAAAAAAATCTCTGTCGCATGGTTATTCCTTTGCCACTCATGTCACACGTCAACAAAATCTCTGTCACGGTCAACAAACTCTCCCATAACGAGTCAACAAAACTCTTTGTCCACACATCTAACAGCCTCCACCCTCATGTCACGGTTTATTGTACTTGATCATACATATGCACTATGTGGGATGAGTGGCTAGTAGTGTTTTACCTAGCGAATAAGATAGTATTATAAGGGGATAGTTTCAGGGTAGGTGAAAGCAGAACCCTTAAAAAAAATTAAACATAATTTTTAGGCGAAACAAGTCATGAACCGACATAGAAATTTTTCCTTTTCAAATTGTTCCCAAAAAGAATATTCACCAATTACGAATTATTCTCCATAAATTGATCCCTACTCATAGTGATAAGCAAGACCTATATTTTTTTTACACCATAATGTCCTGAAGAGATCAATCTTAAAGACCCAAGCACAAACTACAACTAATGAAGGCATGTTCAAATAAAGACCAAAGAATTTCTAACATACAAAGTTCATTCCGCCTACGTCTCTCCACCTATGAATGTACATTTTACCATTAAGTCTAGTAAGGGGATTTAAAAAAATTCTTGGATCACTGGAATTGATCCAAGGATGAGTCAGTAAAAGAGAAATAAGTTTGTAACTCTCAAAACCAAATTGCAAACTTACCTACAAGAAGTGAAAGGGATTATTGCCAAGACATATCATTTCAATCTAAGCTTTTTTGAATCCAAAGAGCAGAGATGATTTATTCATAACAAGAATGATTTTCAACAATCAAGGAAACACAACTCATTCAATAAAATAACATGCCAGCTTGTAATGCAAAAGATAAATATAACTATTTTCAAAGGTGTTAAGATATACAAAGTAAAACCGATGTGTTAATTCATCCGTACATGTGTACTCATGATGTGTGTGTGTCCAAGGGTACAATACACAACCATATTTCATGATTTAATCCACAAAATATTTCAATCAAATAATTCCAATTAGATCATGGTTCATTGTGACATTTTAAAATATAACATGTAAAAATAATTCGTTATGCATTGAAGCATCACCATAATTATAAAAATTATAAAGTACTTATAGAAAACAAGAAAAATTGGATCTTTTTTCTACAACATCATTAAGATGCCTTAAAGTTCAATATACAAACAATCCTTCACCCCCACCTCATTTCATCACGTGAGGAAACATTGGAATTTATAATATTTAAAACCCCAACTATGCTCTATCTAAATTCATCGAACTTGTACTACCACCTACTTTAGGGGGGATATCATTGACAAAGGTATGGAGAGTAAAAAATCAAAACTGTAAATAAAAATACATTTATTTAAACAAGACATCTTGTGATTTAGCCGCTACGAACCTACTCATTCAAAACTTTCCTCTAAACTCTCATTTGGAAACCCATCTTCCTAGTATTATGCGGAGGACCCAATTAAAAATTTTTTTTATTTTCTTTTTTTTTTTTATTATTAAAAATAATTTATTGGTCTCACTTATAATACTTAGGAAGATGGTTTCCAAATGAGAAGTTTTAGATGGAAAAGTTTTTGATGAGTAGGTTGTATACGGCTAGATCATCGAAGATGTCTTGTTTAAAGAAATGTAAATGTGTAAATTTACATTTTGATTTTTTACTCTCAATACCTTGTCCAATGATATCTGAAGTAGGTGGAGAGTAAAGAGGCGATGAATTAAATATAGATCGTTGGGTTTGGTTGAAAATATTATAAATTCCCAATGTGTCCTCAACCGTGAATGGAATAATGTGGGGAGTGAAGGATTGATTTGTAGATTGGACTTCAAGGCATCTTAATGATGGTGTAGAAAAAAATATCCAATTTTTCTTTGTTTTCTATAAGTACTTTTATACTTTTATAATCGTGATGAATGCTTCAATGATAACGAATTATGGTTTACGATGTTAGCTTTTTAAAAATGTCACAATGAACAAAATGATATAATTGAATTATTGATGAAATATTTGTGATTAAATCATGAAAATGGTTGTGTATTGATACCCTTGGAAAAAAACACACATCATGGAGTAAATGTAAGATGAATTAAAACATAGGTTTTACTTTGGTATTATCTAGAACCCTTGAAAAATAGTTATATTTTATTTTCATTACAAGCATTGGTGTGATTTTATTGAATGAGGTGTGTTTCTTGATTGTGAAAATCATCTGTTTTGATAAATCAATCTCTGCTCTTGGATTCATTAGATTGAAATGCTATGTCTTGCAAATAATCCAACTTTCACTTCTTGTAGGTACCGTTGCATTTGGTGTTGAGAGTTACAAACTATCTCTTTTACTGACTCATCCTTGGATTCACTTCGTGATCCAAGAAGTTTTAAATCCCTTACTAGACTGAATGCGTAAATTTACATTCATAGGTGGAGAGACGTAGCGGAAGAACTTTGTAGGTTTAGAAATTCTTGGTCTTATTGACATGACTTCATTCCGTTGTATCATGTTTGTGGCTTGGGTCTGTTAGATGATCTCTTCAGGACATTAATGGTGTAACAAAATATAGTCTGCTTCAGAACTAGAAGTAGAGGATAAATTCGTGGAGAATATTGTATATGGTGATAGTCTATTTTGGAAAAAAATTTGAAAAGGAAAATTTTCTAGTGCGGGTCAGTGGAATTGTTCGCCTACCAAAAATTGATAGTTTAATTTTTTTTAGGGGTCGGCTTCAACACCCTGAAACTATCCCCTTATTATAATACTATATTATCGCTAGGTAGAGAAAACAATACTAGCTCACTCTTAACCCACATTAGGGGCATAGGTATGATAAGTACAATAAACGACGTGCATGGAGGGTGGAGGCTTGTAGGAATTGATGTGACAACGAGTTTTTGGACTTCGTGATAGGGAGAGTTTGTGAGCGTGTTGACAGGGAGAGATTTGTTGACGTGTGACATGAGTGCAAAGGAAGTAGACATGGCGACAGAGGATTGTTTGAATGCGTGTGATATGGAGATTTTTTTATTGTGTGACAGATGGTAGAGGCTGCCGGCGTTGCGACAATTATATTGCTATCATGTGTCAACAAGGTGGTTGAAACGTTTAAAGGAACCTCACTATCATGTGTCAAACAAAATCCTTGATGTGCCATCAATGAGGTTTCTATTGACGCACGTCAAGCACCTTGTTAATGTGCATTAACGAGGGTGTTGTCTGCAGCACCCTCGCAGGTGCCGGAACAAACCTCACTGACCGCGTCAACAAGGTTTTGACTGTCTTTCATTGAGGGTTCAATTAGGTTCATGAATGTGTGTCCAACCCCACCTTGTTGCTTAGTGCATGTTAGGCAAATCTCTATTGCGCATTCTCTGCCGCCTTCTTTCCACCACGTAAAAATCAGGTGAAAATTTGCATATGTCGGACTCCCAAAAAATTTGCCTTCTTGCAAAACAGTCAGGATAGTCACAGGTATTTTCCACCTCTGATTTCTGAAGGAGGTCTCTTTAAAATGAACCCTTCCTATGAAGGAATATAAATCCTAAAAATAAGAGGATTATCCTAACAATATCCTAAACTAGGTAAAATGACCTACTTACTAGCTAGTCTACTTATTAGGTTTCAATTAACCTAAGATCTTATTCTATTTCGTTTGGATGGCATCCTAACATAAGTTCTTGTGACTAAAATGAAATAAGGGAGAAATTACTACAGAATGAAAGGATATTTAAAACCCAAATACCTAATAGTATATGAGTTGTGAATTTGATCTCAACTAATTTGGAAGGAATTACCTATGGTAATGTGTTAAGAACCTAAGGTTAATTATTGTTAGACTAACCTAGTTTGGGAAATATATCTAAACTATTTGAAGGGCAACCTAAGGTTGCATGCATTATGGTGACAGTTCAATGGAATTTAATTGTTTGAGGGGTAAATGAATGGAGGGAAACCAGTTTGGAAAGGCAAGTAGGGACTTTAGTAGAAGCAGACATGGCGACCTCACTAAAGATGGAACATTTGCATGTTTAAATTAGAAATGACATTCGCTAGTTTGGGGGAAGGCGGTGGGAAGGAGAGAGATAAGAAGGAGATTTAGGAGTAATTACATTAATGACTCTATTTTTGTGTGAAAATCATTCTTGGAAGTAAGGAAGGGTAGATTTGTCTGGAGGCTGTTTGATCGTACATGCATTGGATTTTTTCTCTTACATGGAGCTATCTGGTTCTTGTACGACAGCAGTTTGACTTCGTTCTTTATGGTTATTTTTTTGGTTCTCTGGTTTTTTTTTGATCAAGGTAAAGTATATGCGCATATGAGAGAAAATATGTTTTGGTTGTTGATATTTTGTGGAGAAGAAACGGAAAAAGAGTTGGAAGCTCAGCTTGGAAGTCTCCTTCGAATGCATGCAAGAAGCTCTTCAGGTATGATAGGGCTCTTTTTGTTTGTTTTTTTAAAAAACCCCCCAATTAAGATTTTCTTTCTTTTCGCACTAAATGATTGATTTTAAAACACGCACTTCTCTTGAGGATGAATAAATGTTTTGTCATATTGTCCGGTTATATTAATTTCATTGGTTTTATGGTTTTATTGAATTCTTATGGTTTTTTGGATATAAATCCATTGCCAACTAATGTTATCCTTTATAAACTTTTTCTCTATGTAAAGTTCAATGGTGACGATTGCTTGAGAAAACTTTTTTTGAAAGCTTGTATTTCTTTCTAAATTGTGTTTGAGGGTTTATTGTTCTAAATTTGTATATGATTGCCTCTATGTTTTGGTTTAAACTAACTATATATTGAGATTCCTTGTGTTGTTTGTTCTGAGGCTATGATGTGGAGCTTTGTGTGCTCTTTACCCCTGTGTTGTGAAGATTCTCTGTTTTAGGCACTGTACTGTGGATTCAATGCTTAATTGTTCTAAACTGTATTTGAGTTGTTTGTGTTGTGGATTTATTATTCTTGTGTTCTGAGATGATTTTTACTCATATGTCAAGGTTTTTGAAATACTTAGAAGCCCAGTTTAGGGATTTTCTGCTCAAAAAAAGGTTGGAGATGATTAGTTGTGGTTGTTTATGGTTGACATTCTAGGTATCCATATTGTTATTTGAATCTTCCCCTTGTAGCTTTGTCTTGAGTTTGGAATGGGTTGTGGTGGTACTTCTGTTTTGAGACTTTCTATTTTATTTGAATGAGGCATGTATATTGAGGTATTATTCCCCCTTGAAAACCCGGCATCTTGTTGAAGGCTTTGCTTGACAGATTTTTGAGGGATTAATGGACTGGAACCTATATCTTGTGTGGGTTTGGTTTGATATAGAGTTTGTTTTAGAAAATTTGTGAACAATTTTTGGGTTTATGGAAACTATGGTATGCATAATCTTGTGATTGTGTTTGAAACGAATACACTTCTCTGTCACAATATTTTTGATTGGAGTTGTGGAGAGTCTTTTTTGTGTGTTTTCTATATTAAGTCAAGATTGGAGTTAAAGTCTTTGAGACATTGCTGGTCAGTCCTCTTAAAACGACGAATTTGATTTTCTGACTCACTTTCAGGAGTCCTCTTAAAATTGGACTTTCAGGTTTTAAGGAAAGAAGTAAGAGTTGTATTACTGTGTCTCATTATAAATCTTATGATGTGGGAGTTTTACTACCTCTGGTTTGGGTTTGTTTCATTTAATTTGTCTTCATGATGACAAAAAACTTATATGATACTTTTATATGGAGCCAAGGTGTAAGACACTTGAAGTTGGGAAATATGTTTCTATTGAGTCCGTGAGTTTATTGAAAACTGCGTTAACTCTTATACTGTTTACAGGTGTTTTACTACTCTTTGTTGGAATTCCATTTAATGATCTTTGGGTCTTTAGAAAGAGAAAGAAATATGTTCTCTTGTGAACATTATACTTACTGTTGAAACTGTAGCAGTGGTATTTCTTTCTCAAGAATGAATTCAAAACGTTTTTTTGATGAGATGTCTAGATAAACAGGTTTAATGATGTAAGGGAAAACTAGTAGTATGATTATTTTTGACTGTTGTTAGTGTTGGTTTTGTATTCTCTTTAGGAATCTATAAAGAACTTAGGATGATTTGGAAAAGAAATGGAATTCATTTGAAGTATAGAAATGAAATGAATTAAGTTAGTGGACCATTAAAATTTGAGATTCTTTAACTTTTGATAAGATAGGTTCATTTGAGTCAAAAAGTTTCCGTGTGGCACGACTCTCTCCTGTAGAGTAGAGTGATTGTTCTCTTAGGCCTACTGACTTTTTAGGTTGTTAGTTTGGATTTCTGTCTTAAAGGGAAATAGTGAGAAGAGAGAAAATGATTCTTGAATGGAAATTACCTGTGGATTGTCTAGTTCTACTGTACTAGTCATTATTGCAATGTTGTGGAAGGAAAGAGAACAAATGATTCGGGTCAAATAGAAGAGGGAACAAATGTTAAACAGGTTTAGGTACTGACTGCTATGTTTGGACTGAAGTAATACTCATTTGGATTTGGTCATTGGAAGATTTTCATTTTTTCACTATCTTATTATGAATCCTTCTCTTAGATGGACATGAGAAGAGATTAATTTTGTGAGGAGGTCTAGCTTTGAGTTGTGGAACGTCTTAGTTTCAGATCTATGAATTACATTTCTAACATGTAATGTTAGAAGGACGTAGGTAGACTGGTTGACTAATTTGCCCCCTTGCTGGATTTGATTTGGGGTTCTGTTAGATGTTGTCTCGTTAACGTTGAAATGCTATTGTTATCCTTGAAAAAATGAAGCAATGTATGTGTTCTAAACCTGTTTCTATCTTTCAGTGATTAGTGAGGGGGAATGGTATGTATTGATTCTTCCTCTTGCTTAAGTGTTAGGAATGAAATATCCTAATTGAGCTAATGTTGTAAATAACTTCTTTTACTACATAGTAAAGATAAATGTTTGTATCTCTATTATGATAGAATTTATGAACAATTGGATGATAAGATCTGTTGTTTATTTAAAGTAATTGATAGGAGTAATTAAACTATATGATATAATGCAGATGGTTTTTTGGATCATTGTTATTCTCTTTTCTTAAAGTCAATTCAGACTCTTTATTTGTACTATATTTTTTTTTTGGTTGTTTGTTATGATAATTATTTAATTATTTCATTAAACAGATTGTTATAATCGAAAAAAAGATATTAGAATGGTCCCTTCTATTTAATTACCGTAGTGATTCTTGTGGCTCATTTTCATTGAACTGCCCCGTACAGCAAGTTTTTGGGCAGATGGACATCGTAATGTGGTAAAAGAGGAAAAAACGGTTAGATCGCTTGGCTTATTTAATTCTAAGATTCTTAGTACATAATTTCAATTCATTCGTTGAGTTGTATAGATAGAGAGTGATGTTCTTTTAATGATCTTAAGATGATTGACATGCATATGTCGGAAATGCTAGTCTTGTAAATGTATATTTTATCATGAAGATGAATTGAAGGGTTGGGATACTAACTCCAATTGGTGTGTAAATTCCTCGTTACTTTATATGAATAGAAATTGGTATGATCTCTTCTTGTCGATATTCTTTAATCTCTTTTGTATACTATTGAGGTTATCAATTAATAATTGGATTAAGTGAATAAAATCTACCTTACTATAAGGAAACTTTTGTTAAATTGCAAAAGATATCATTCCCTAACTCACAAATATTAGTTTAATATGAAATATGCATGGTATACGATTAATATATGAGTAAAGAGTGAATCTAAAAAGGTTATGTTAACCCTGACATCTAACCATGTAAAGGAAGACTCCTTCTCCCTCAAAATAATGAAAGAGAAATAAAGGAATGTGGTTATGATCTTTTTTATTCCTTGTGATTTTTGTTTATAAAAGGAAAACACTAGCCTAAATTAGGGGATGATACCACATTCTTTGGATAGCTAGGTTACAGTACGAATTAACCTTTTGCTTGTTTGGCCCTGTTTTTGGGATAACGGTTGTTAAGCCACGTTAATAAAAACAATGCAAAACATGAGTTAATGAATTCTTAAAATCAACTCATATTAATTATGGACAAAAAAATTAATGAATGTTGGACTAGGGTTAGGCATGGTTTCTGGAATCTAATCCTTAATCCAATTAAATTATCAAACTTGAGGACCCACTAAGGAGTATGTAAATATGGATTTGAATTAAATTCTATCAAATGTTGGAACATACCAAGTAGGACTATACCTCAGAAGTACCAGGGAGTCTTGAGGAGACAATTTGTAGTTGACATATGGTAACACCTTCAGTATTGTCATCTAGAATCTACACACCATCGGACTAAGACTTCGTTTCGCTCGAGGTCAATCTAGTAGCAGTTAGGATAGGGAGAAAGGAGCTTTTTCTATGACTTGGGGTACCCGGGAAACATTTGTGTTGAATAGGATGATGGTATGCCCATATACCCTAAGTCATGGTGATGTCTTCAAATAAAATTAGTGCTAACCTAAGCTAGGTCAAAATCCTTGGTAGGGTCAAACCTGGGGCAAGTGACTGATGGTGTTAATAAATACCATTCTAGATAACAAAGAGTGAGGTGAAGGATGTATTCTAAATAAGAGTATGACGTTCTAGAAATAGTAACATGAAGAGTATGTGAAAATATTTAGCCAAAGTATCGCAAGCTGCTACTAGTTGTGTTGGTCCAAGTCACCTAGTTTAAAGCAAAACATGCTGTCGGATGAATTTGCTAACAAAAATTCAGATAGTTCTTTAACAAATCACTCAGTACCCAGAATAGGGAAGGAAAACCAAGTATAAGAAATATATACAAAAGTAGGTATATCTTAAGTCAAAACATGAGAGCTCAGTAACATACCGAAGTTCATTAAAGAGGCATACGGTTACTGTTATGAGATTGATTGGACATGAAATGTGTGTTGCTAAATGATGTTTTCATTTATAATAGGAACATGTGTTTGAAAAAAAAATTATTTCCCTGGTTTCTAAGTCTTAAAATGGGATGTTACTCTTGGTATCAGAAGCTGAAGGTTGCAACTTAGAACCTATTTTCCATAATAGGATGAAAATTAAATTTCTTATTATAGAATAGTTAGAACAAGAGGAAATGCTGTAAATAATCCTCCACATGAGGAAGGAGCAGAAATCCTCTAAAAAAATCATAGATACTTTTTTCACTGTTTTGACAAAGAGATCCTTGTTTGTAATGAATCAACAAATAATGCGCAATGGGAGGAACAATATGCTGGTAATAGAATTTAGCCACCTCTGAGTACAATGCCAATAGGTGTTGTGATGAAGACAATGTGAACTACCTGATAAGCCTGAGAACAAAAAGGCTTAGGCTGGGCAGTGAGGCTCACTAATGATATAAAAAAAGGATAGTCCACCCAAGTTTATGGCAGCGGATGTTATTTAACTTATATATTTCCCAAACATCTCCTTCCACCACTCTTGCGGCAACAGAAGAAGGCTTGCCACTTTTTCTGTCACCCTTAGAGGAGAAACCCCTTGAGCCTACATCACCAAACTCCTCAATCATAACGGATCCCCTCAAACATGCCCTCCTACCTATTAGTTCTTCATCACCTAAATCTTTCCAGCGACCGGTTGACCTCTTAGTACCCATTGATACAACGCCTCATTTACCCCCTGTATCACACCCACAGTGGACCGGAATCACAACCCATCTCTCTTCCATACCAAAGTTCCTGTTCACATGTGAAGAGTGTCATCCCTCAGAAGATAGACGAGCCTTATGGGAGCGCTTGAGTACACCCTGCTCTACTCAAATGTAGATGACTAATCCAGACATCTCTACCATGTACCCGAGGTGTTTACAAAAGCTCAAAATGCCTATGTCCTCACCTTCACCCCCCTCATCTCTATCAAATCCCTCAGCCATCTCTATCAACCTAACCAAGCCTTCCCTTATGCTTGGGACTTCACCAATTCCCAGCCTGACACACCCACCTAAACATTTAGATTTATCCAAAAATACTGCCATCAATCCACCTAGGAGACAGACCCAATCTCCTCGAGTCCAATCTATACCTCTTCCACAACTAAAACCCTCACCCCCGATCACACCGATACAACAGGCTTGGCTTCAGCCTTCACCATCACACCTACCTTCTATATTAGGGCCTCACCCCTCCACCTTGCCACAATACACCTTGCCTCCCACATCTTCTTTAACACGACCTATACCTTTTGCACCCCTACAGACACTCACGGGTGTATCAACACCGTCGCCCCAAGTATCTGGCCTACCTGCCAACCCTAAGAAAACTCGATCATCGAAGGACTTGTTTGTTGTCACTCCTCTTTCCCCGTGGTTGTTTCCTGCCACCACATCAGCTGGGGCCTCATCATCTAACCAGCTAAACATAACTTCTGTGCAGAAGAAACCACGCCTAGTTAAAACCACTCATCAAAATCCCTTGCCTAAATCACCACTGTACGAACCATTCGCACCCAACCCTTACCAAAACAATCAAAAATCTCACCCACTCAATCAACAGCCTCATCTTCATCTGAATTTGACCCACTCAAAGGATCTTACTCCAAGATCCTTGATATGTTGGTAGGGGATGCGACCATTTCCCTACCCCCGCTCAGACTCTATGATCCATCTAAACCTCGACCTATAGGTTATGATGAATCTAAAATCTGTGCTTACCATCGCACACCAGGACACGATGTAGAAGGATGCAAAGCTTTGAAAGCCATCCTTCGCCAGTCACCTATCTCGGATAGACAACCTAAGAAAGACAATTTACGGAGAGAGAAGCCCTTAGCTTCGATTCCTTCTCCTATACCACCTATCCCCGCCTCGCCAAAATCTATCATCATTGCAACCCCACCTCTTGAGAACAATGACTTATCCCCGCCATCCTCCTCTCGTATTCATGAGATCAACATGATTAACATTGCTACTCGAGGTCAGAAAAACAATGGAAAAGCTAAAGAAAGCACACCTGCGGCCTCTCTTTCTCCTTCTGCCATCCCGATCGCACCACCACCTAAAGTGGTCATTCGTGGACCTACCTATCCCGTCTCTGATGGAGTTTCCCACCGCACCATGATCAAACAACTTCACCAATCTCCTGTCAAAATGACACTCTATGATCTCATTCAAACATCTGAATCGCATCGACAAGCTTTAATTGAGATCCTTCAAGGGATAGAGGTCCTACCTAACGAAACCTTGCCCGTCGCTTCCATTTTAACACCCAACCACGTCGCTTCTCTCACCAAACAACCTACCTCCACAACCACTTCTGTCCCTGTACAGAAAGCCGCTGCTATCAGTTTTTCCAAAGAAGAAATTGTCATCTTTGGTGCAGAAGATCCTGATCCCGCTCTTTTCATCTCGGCTTACGTCTGGGACATCCGGGTACGTCGTGTTATGATCGACGGGGGCACTAGCCTAAACATCATCTCTTCCAAAGCCTTCCAACAGATGAATATCCCTCCTAGCTGCATGTGTGCCAACCCCACCATGTTGCGTTCATTCAACGATGCTATTACTTCTACCTTAGGCACCGTGATCCTTAACATTCGTGTAGGGCCACGTACCTTACCCGAACTCTTCTATGTCCTTGAGGGAGAATTCCAATACAACATATTGTTAGGCCGCCCTTGGATCCGGGCTATGGGATGCGTTCCCTCCACCTTACATAGATGCATCAAATTCGAGTATGAGGGGAAGTCATACACCGTCAAAGCTGACGCTTCCCCCTTCAAAACCTGCAATATGTTATATCACCCTAATGATGTGCTTGTACCAGTCAAGGCACCCATTGATCCAGCCCAACCATCTACTTCAACCACGCCTCACCATCCACCTTAACCACACTCACACCTTCAACCAATGAACCCACTGCCGCGAATACCACTTCCTTCCCCGCGGACAACATCCCAACTTCAGACCCCTTGGTAGATGTTTTTCAATGCCTTACGCTAGGGGAATACCACCTATACAACGTTAGCACCTTTCATACCCCACAGGAGTATGGACAGTTACATGCACATCCTACCTACGACCGTCGTGTGGGGGAGGTGATCTCCTACGGACCACCTAATTGCCGCACCAACCTAACATATGGGGGTGTTGACACATCCTCTGTCACCCCTGAACCTCCCCTTGGTGTGGTTCCCTTCCAATCTGATTTTTGATATCTAACCAACCGTCATTTTTCCCTCACCCCCTCACCTTCCTGCTGTGCTGTGCTTGGAAGGGTTTTGGTTTTGGTCTTTATGAACAAGGCCGACATACGATCATTCCCGTAACTACCCGCAAACACAAAGATCGTCGTGGTCTTGGATTTTTTGAACCACCTACACTGAAGAAACCTCATGTCAATTGTATCCAGGAAAACAACGAAGTCACCCCTTCCGAACCATCAGCCCATTTTTCCATCTTCACCCACAGAGTCGATAGACCCGGAATCTATCCCTCCTAACTTTTTTTTTTCGTGAATGCTATCTTCCTGGGTCCTCTCACTTATCAACGCGATAGTGAAGACCCATCTTCTCTCCCCCTTTTGTATCCAGATATGATTGAAGAAGATTCACCTTCAATTAATGTTGTGGAGTGCCAGGATGATGACTCCATCCTCACCTACCTTGGTGCGGATGACTCTTATATTCAACGTGCCTTACCATCTGACACCCAAACTATGTTGAATGAATCGACTATAGAAATCAACATCCACACGGAGGACGATCCTCACATTGTAAAGATCAGACAATCTCTTGACGCATTAGAACAAGCCGCCTTCACTACCTTCCTCCGTGCCCGCAATCAAGCTTTTGCTTGGTCCTACGCCGACATGCCAGGAATCGATCCTGACATTGCTGTCCATAACATCACTCTGAAACCAGACTCTAAACCAGTTAAACAGAAACTGAGAAAAATGCATCCACGCATTGCCCTCTTGGTGAAAGAAGAGCTTCAACGCCTTCTTTCTGTTTCTTTCATCTTACCTATTGACTATCCGCAATGGATTTCTAATGTCGTACCTGTCACTAAAGCGACGGGGGGACTTTGGATATGCACGGATTTTCGGGACCTTAACCTCGCTTGCCCAAAGGATGACTTCCCCTTACCTAGCATTGATCAACTTGTTGATCTCACTGCGGGCCATGAGATGCTTTCTCTCATGGATGGCTTCTCGGGATACAATCAAATTTTGGTAGCCCCGGCCGATCAACATAAAACCACCTTCATTACCCCCTGGGGGACCTTCTGCTATCGTGTCATGCCATTCGGCCTTAAGAATGCTGGTGCGACCTATCAGCGAGCTATGACTTATATTTTCCATGACATTATGCACACTATCCTCGAGGATTATGTCGATGATCTTCTTGGAAAATCCAAACATCGCAGTGAACATCTCGATGTTTTAACCATTATTTTCGATCGCCTGTTACAATACTGTGTTCGTCTTCAACCAAAGAAATGTGTCTTTGGCGTCCTTTCGGGAAAACTCCTTGGCTTTATCGTCTCTTTGCGTGGCATTGAGGTCGACCCAGCTAAAGTCAAAGCAATCCTAGAAATGCCCCCACCCACTAACCTCAAATAATTGCGTAGTTTGCAAGGAAAACTCCAATCTATCCAGTGTTTCATTTCACAACTCTCGGACCGATGTCAACCTTTCCATCATCTCCTTAAAAAAGACATTGTCTTTCAATGGAGCGAGGAATGCCACCAAGCCTTTGAGGCTCTTAAAGCTTATCTCTTGCAGCCACCCGTGCTTATCCCACCTCAGGACGATCACCCTTTCTACCTTTACCTTTCTGCCACCGACCATGCTGTAGGAGCCATGCTCGCACATCGTGACTCTGAGCATCGAGAACAAGTAGTTTATTACATAAGCCGTACTCTTGTGGATTACGAGACTAGGTATACACACGTAGAAAAGTTGTGCCTAGCCCTATCATTTGTGGCCACCAAACTCTGACATTACCTCCTGAATCACAAAACTTTTGTCATCACCAACGCTGACCCCATACATTATATGTACGCCAAACCTCATCTAAACCAACGCATCGCCCGATGGCTTATGCTACTCGCCGACCTCGACCTTGAGTTTGTACACCAAAAATCAGTCAAAGGACAAACTATCGCAGACCAACTCGCGGAAGCCCCTTTACCTGGGGAACAATTTACCAATTTTACTTTCCCTGATGAGCTCATCGCAACTCTTTCACTCAGTGATGTGTCGTATCCAATGACCCTCTTCTTCGATGGATCTAAATGCCAGCGCGGTGGAGGGGCAGGCGTTGTTCTCATTCCTCTTGAAGGTGAACCTATGCCTCTTTCATTCAGGCTCGATTTCCCCTGCACTAACAATACAGCGGAATACGAGGCCCTTGTTTTGGGTCTCCATGTTGCGTTACACTTAGGTGTGAAGTCTATTAATATTTTCGGTGACTCTCAATTGGTAGTAAATCAAGTTACTGGCATCTACCAATGTAAAAATGAGGAACTTCAAAAGTACAAACATTACGTGGATTCACTTTTGACCTTATTTTCTCATTATTCTATTCAAACCATTCCCCGCTCAACTAATAAATTTGCAGATACTATGGCTTGCTTGGCCTCACAAATTCTGGCCTCACCAACTGACTCAGACATATTTGTCTTGGTCCAACAACTCTTTGCCCCATCTTACTTAGTTCCGGATGTTTGTATGGTAAATAATGTATCTACTGATTCGCAGGATACCTGGTATCACCAATTTCACGACTACCTTACAACCTCTGTTCTACCACCTGACCTTACTAGTAATGGCAAACGTGCTTTTCTTAAAAGTGTTTCTCGTTATGTCATCATGGGGGGACTCCTCTATAAACGTGGCTTCGATGGTATCCTCCTTCGCTGTCTAACCGGCGCTGAAGTCGCTCATACCACCCAACAAATCCATGACGGACTTTGTGGCGGGCACTTTAGTGGCCTCGCCATGGCCAAGCGGATCCTTCGCCTAGGATATTATTGGCCTACTCTCAATAAAGACTGCTGTGAATATGTTAAGCGTTGTGTTATGTGTCAACAACATGCCAACCTTCAACATACTCCTAGCCACCCGTTACAGGTCGCACGAGATCTTTGGCCTTTCTCACAATGGGGTTTAGACCTTATTGGCGAGATTCACCCACCTTCTTCGCAGCATCACCATTGGATCATCACGGCAACCGAATATTACACTAAATGGGTGGAGGCCATTCCACTCATTTCAACCAAAAAAGAAAAAATCGTTGAGTTCATCAATCATCACATTATCTGTCGTTTTGGTGTTCCTCATCGCCTGATAACAGATAATGGAAAATCTTTCAAAAATAAGTTGTTACAAGACCTTTGTGACAACTTTGGTATCAAACTTAGCTTCTCGTCACCCTACTATCCACAAGCAAATGGACAAGCCGAATCTTCTAACAAAACCTTAATCAAAATTCTCATGAAAGTCGTTAACAATTCTGGAAAAAACTGGCATGATCACATCCCCTTTGCCCTTTGGGCTTATCGTACCAGCATTCGTACTTCTACTAATGCCACACCATTCTCTCTAGTGTATGGTACCAAGTCCGTCTTGCCTCTCGAAATACAAATCCCTTCTCTCAGAATATCTCTTCAGGATATTCTCACCAATGATGACTTCCGCCAAGAGTGGTTAGCCCAATTAGAGCTTCTTGACGAGCGTCATCTTACAGCTCTTGACCACCTGCAAATTTATCAAAAGTGCATTAAGCGTGCTTATGATAAGCGAATTCATGAGCGTACCTTTAAGATTGGTGATCTTGTCCTCAAAGAGAATCAACATGTAACCAAACTAGAAAAGAGCAAACGTGGAAAATTTGCTCCTAATTGGATTGGGCCTTACATTATCACTCACACCTATGGATCAGGTACTTATCGTTTAGCTTCACTTAATGGTAAACCTGAGCCTGAACCCCTTAATGCCTTGCATCTCCGACCATTCTACTGTTGAATTTAGTGTTACATCACTTCTTATCTACCTTGCGCTCGTCCCTTGAGCTCATTTACCACCTCATACACCTTGTTTCGTGCATCTCAAAATGGAATCAAGATCACATGGTCTGATCATCACGTCTTCTTAAAGATGCCTTCCCCTTTTTAGTCTGGTCCATGACTTAAAAGTATCAAAATAACAAGTTCTCAATTATATGATTCTGGGATATTCTTGAGTCAAACTTCCTGCAAAACTAGATGCTTCATGCCAAATGGACATCTAGACCTCTAAGCTCTAAACTAGACTGCTCCCTCGAAGGACAGCTATGTGCAAAGCCGCATCTGTTATTATACACTAGACTGCTCCCTCGAAGGACAGCTATGTGCAAAGCCGCATCATGCTACTATAAGTAGACTGCTCCCTTGAAGGACAACTATACAAAGTCAGCCTCTATCAGAAGCTTCTCGCATTGATCAGCTTCGTGAAGACCTCAAGAAACAACAAAATGCATATCCCATATAGACTTCCCGCATCGATCAGTCTATATCCAGAAAAATAAAAGCAGTATTCAAAAGCACTTTTGAGTCATGGACTTGTCTATTTAGGTTTGGATCTATTTCGTCAGAATAATCACCTTATAACAAGTCCTCTACGCCCCAGCTATACCATCCACCTCACCTCACCATTCTTCACAACAACAAAACTTAAGGGACATGACGTATATCCAATATATTGTGATTATACAACTCTTTTCACCTATCGACTTCTCGCCTATGCAAGGTACCTAGAGATTCAAGCTCATCCTATGATAATACGTGATTTGTTTAGCTCTTTCCAACTATGGGACATTTTTGCCTCTTTTACCCGAATCTGGGATTATATGTTGACCTTAATCAGGACACGGTTCCCTAATGCTTGGGTAAGCTAACCCTCGCTTCACCTATACCTTACCAACTCCAACAACCTTACCCTACCAATATCAAAACTTTTACCAACCAACAAATTGCCTAACCACAACCAAATTGCCTGAATTCACCTCTCCCTGGTCCTAAGGGAGAACTACATCGGTCTGAGGCCCCTCCTTGCTTTGTGCAATGGGCTATGTAGGCAGCACTTAGGAGACATGGGGTCTCCCAAGGTTAGCTCGACCATCCCCTACCAATAACTCTCATGTGTTGTGTTCCTCCACTCAATAGTGCCAACTCAGCCCACAAACTCAACAAAATCAATTCAAAACTCAGATAAGCAAAAGGTTGGCACTCAAATTGACAACGTGAAAATGACACGCAGTATTTTTTAATTTTTTTATAGGTTTTTGACCTATAACCAATATCGGTTATGGACCGCACCCTAGACCGAAACACCAATATCGGTCTTCTAACTGATACCGATCATAACTAACCGATATCGGTTACATGCCTAGTTTTTCCTAATTCCTTCGGCCTTATCCACCAAGGCCATTTCTCATCACATCGCCTACCCCCGGCCTTTGCTAAATAGCCTTATTTTGAATTCATTGGCCCAACCCAAGGCCGTAACAACTCAATTGGCCGACCAAGGCCACAACCAATCACTTGGCCCGACCCAAGGCCAACAAACCAACCGGCCCGACCCAAGGCCGCAACAAACCAACCGGCCCGACCCAAGGCCCAACCAATCACTTGGCCCTGACCCAAGGCCGCAACAAACCAAGACCCGACCCAAGGCCGTAACCAATCTTGGCCTGACCCAAGGCCGCAACAAACCAATCGGCCCGACCCAAGGCCGCAACAAACCAACCGGCCTGACCCAAGGCCGCAACCAATCACTTGGCCCAACCCAAGGCCACAACCAACCAATCGGCCTGACCCAAGGCCGCACCAATTAAGTACCTCAACCGAAGCCCACAAATTACGATTCTATCCACCCATAATGTAGTTGTTTGTTCAATCGAGCTCACCTGTTCGTGTTTTAGCATGACTAGGATACTTGAATTGATCAGCCAACCAGCTTTGCTTAGACCGAGACCATGACGTTTATCTCAACCAAACCAACCATTTGGTACTGCTGAACATGCCTAAACGTTCCGGTACCTTACCCGTTATATCCCCTGGAGCTACTTCCTATGCCTTGGATACCAGGATTATATCAACCTTGTTTGGATAAACTATCGACCTTTGCCTATGAATTGCTTTTTTGCTCTTCAATTCGTGTACCCTGGTCGCACTACTGCATTTCAACGTGCGTCTGCCTCCTTGAACTTACCCCACCATCTTACCATCATCTCATCATAATTCACCCTTTATCAACCCTATCCCTGATTTCACGTCGCCTCAATCTGTGATAGATTTGAGGGGGATTACCTATACCCTTAACTGGGGCAACCACTTTTTATTTTTGTCAGTGCAGCTTTAAAATACAAGCTACACGACAACAAGGGGAAAATGTAGACACCAAATTTGGGTCTTACGACGCCCTTTACCCCGTATCTCGTCCCGTAACCTAACCCTACCTCACCACCTAAAACCTTACACACCTAATGATTTATTAATTACCTTATAATTAATAAATCCACATCTCCAAACCCTCCACCTCATCTCGCCACCTCACCATGACCTAGCCCTAACCCTAAACCAACCTAATTAAGACCTATGACTTGGTCCAGACCCACACCCATGACTCATCACCCCTCACCCGCACCAAAACGAGCCTAATAATGACTTGACCAAGCCCACAACTGATCCCTCGGGAGAAAAGGAGGGAAAGATGGCTTGTTTTACTAAAAATAGCCACTTTGACCTAACCGACATCGGTTCCTACTCGACCACCGTCGGTTAGGTAACCGCCATCGGTTCCCTGTAAATGACCTCCCCCAACCAGGAATTCATTTGCAACATAAACTGGGGGAAAATGTAGACACAAATATTGCACGTTAGAAAATATTTAGCCATATCTTATACTACTATTTAGAAGGTTATCAAGTGGTTAAAGTACTAATTAATCCCACCTTTTGGCCACCTTTTTCATATATTTTATTTCATCTTTCCCACTTATTTATCGATTCCTATTAGCCCATTTCATGACCTTTCTAACATTCTAGCTTGAAATCAAGGCACCCCAACCTGTACTATGGCACCCCGAGGTGCTCTGGTCCCATTCTGGGTGCCCCGATCTCTATATAACTCTTCTGCTTCTTTTTGGGTCACTTCTAGCTATTGGTCATCCTTCTTCTCAGTCGACCTTGTCAGGATAAATTACAAAATTAAGCTTGAGAGCCCTATAAATATAAATTTATAATACCATAATAAAGGTCTTAGGTCATTGCATCTTATCACTACTATCACTCCATCTAGGGCTCCATCCATTACATCACTTGCATCCACATAGTGTCATGCATTCAAGCTAGGAGATCTGCATCACACACACTTCACAAGGGGAGGGATTCCATTATATTTCATGCACACATTTTACTTACATTTGTAATGCCCTGCCAAGGACACTCGAAAAACAATTCGAAAGCCACTAAAGAAAATGGGTAAAAAATTAAATTAAATTTAGAGAGTCTAATTAATAATAAAACATTTGCCTAACCTTTTTCCTTAAAGATTATTTTAGGTTAATTTATATATTTACTGATAATTAAATAGATCATTAGCCCAAGGTAATTTAATTACCTATTTCCATTAAGTTTACTAGAGTTATTAATTTTAAGTCTATACCTCTTTTAATTTAATTAGAGTTTCCCTTTTTTTTAATTAAGTTGCCCACATCCCTCTATAATTTATCTCCCCTTTCCATAAAGTGCACAAAACTTAAAGTATGTAGGGTTGAAGGAGAGCCCTAGGATAGAACAAATCCTGACCATTGATTTCAAATCTGCCCTAAGTTTTCCGTAATGCATCTTTATCTCTTTTCTTTTCTTTTCCATATCATTCTCTCTCATTTTGTTTTTGTTTCTTCTTGCAGGTGGAGGAGGAGCTATGGAAAACTGGCTTACCCTTATTGTATTTGTTTAAGAAAACTGAACCACAAACCATTGTTGATGTGTATATTCCATTGGAGATCTAGTGTGGCCACATTTTTTTGTTTGTTTTAGAGGATGGGGGTGGGCGTTTTTAGAGGTGGAAGGGCCTGCATGGCCGAGGGGAGTGGTACAGGGGTGCGAGGAAGGAAGGGAGTGGAAGTGAGTACATGGGGGGTATGGGGAAGGGGATCCACATGAGGATAGGGGTGTGTGCGAAGGAGGAGGAGGGGGGAGACAGTGTGTGGAAGGAAGTGGGGAGGCATGGGGAGCGGTGAACAATGATGGTGAGGGGGGGCAGTGCTGCAGGTAGGGGCAGAGGCAGGGGTGTAGGGTTGGCAGGGGGCTCGGCCCCTCCCCACGCATTCAATTTTTGCGTAGGGAGTATTCAAGGGGTTCGGCCCTCCCCAAAATCCCTAACATATTATTATATAAAAATATATATTTATTACTATTAATTGTATATTTGGTTTATATATATCAAAATCACCAAATGATAAATGACAAATATAAAATATGATATAACATAAGTATATATGAAACATATGAATATAAATCAAAATGTTACTCTTTTCACATTATATCCAAAATGGACCTTTACAATGTAAAAATGTATATAAAATACTTAAAATATATGTTGATTTAATTCACATACGAGAAACTAGTAGCATAAGGTGATTACCATATTGTATAAATATTTTGCAAGAAAAGATCCATTATAAAAATGATAATAATATTTAAAATAAGACTCTGCTCCATGTAATTTTAACTTTCATAGTAACCAAACAAATATTGCAATTTCTACAAGAGGGGGATTTCAAGTTTTTTTTGTATTTCTTTTTGTAATACAATGTTTTCCAATATACAACTTTCCTTCCAAAATGGAGTTACAACAATTATTTTTAAGAGATTTTCATATCTATTTTACAAGCTTTCATTTCCAAGGGCTTAGGTTCACATTTGTAAAAATATGCTCAAATACATAGCTATTCAAGACAACCTTTTTACAAGATCCTTGCAATATTGAAGGGAAATTTCTCAAGCAAAATGACTTAAGTTTACAAGTAACATCAAATACAAAATAGATATTTTACAAGATAATGAAAGCTTCCACATAGCCATGTTCTTAGAGATAAAATGAAAAGTGATCCTTAAAATTTTGAGAGGACAAGGAGAGACCAAAATGACAAAACTCCAACTATGTCTCTATACTTGAGCTCCAAACTCGAATACTTTACAAGAATCCAACTCCAAGAGAACAAGGCTTGTTTAACCACCCAACCTTTAGGCATCATTACATGCCTTTCCAAGGTTGGAAGGCATGCTAACCTCCCCCAAGCCCATGGGAAAGAGGACTAGCTTCCACAACTTTGCACAAGAGTAAGGGAGACAATCCAACATTATTTTCACATACAAGCTAAGACCATGCACTAAGAAACAAACACCAAATATTGCAAATAAGGGAAAAGAGGAGAAACCATATTCTACCTCCAAAATGGGGAAGAGAAGAAAGAGATCTCCAAGTGTCAAGAGTGTAGCCAACATTGGTTGCACATAAACAATAATCTCCACAACCTCCTTATTCCTCCAAAGTCATCAAACCCTCCTTATTTCTCCATCCATTCACCAAAATCCTTCTTGGGAGGATTTTCAAACCCAAAGGGTTTCCTCTCCAAGAATGGGGAAGGGGGTTCAAACCATATGAACCACCTTCCCCACCTCAAACCATTTGAGGGGAGTAACAAAAATCCTACATGGCTTGCCCATCAAGCCATGAGGATTGAGAGGGAAAAATCCCTCTCTCTTCCCCCACAAACTCCAAAAATCCATCATGCCATATGATGGATGGAGAAAAAAAAAATAAAACAACAAATAAAAACAACAAGTAGCAACACACATTTTAAACAAACAAGACTAATATCTAACATGATATAAAACACAAAAATGAGCTCAAGGAGCCTACCTCCAAAAGCTCTCCAACTTCTAACTTTTCCACTTCTTTATCCAAGCAAGCTCTAGCTCCAAAATCCACAAGCCTCCAAGCAAAAGCTCCAAAAAAAAAGTTCTCTTCTTTCCCCATGAGGGAGAATTTGAAGAGGAGCCAAAAAAATCCTCACAAATGAGGGGGTGACATGTGTCACCCCTCTCTTCCCTCAAGGTCAAAGATTCTCAAAATAAAAGAGAGCGAGGATAAAATAGCTTTTAACCCTCTTCTCCCAAATTACTCAAAATGAACAACAAAACAAACTTGTGCAACTTTTAACAAAACACACATACCCATCCACCTTACATGGATGTGACCAAAGGGAGGAAAAATGGGAGGGAAACTCCCTCTATGCCTTGGAATTAAGCCCCCCTACCTATTAGGTAGGGTCCAAGGGCCCATTTTCATGCTAAGTGAACTCCCAAACTAAAAAGGGGTCACTTAACATGCCTAAAATAGCCCAATTTCGGGTTTGGCACATTTGGGCACAAGTGTAGAGGATGTGGGGCCCACCCAAGGGTTCACATGTGACCCTAATCCCCTCTAATTAAATACATCATTATTCAAACTCAAAACTTAATGCAAGTGGGGGCCATTAAGTCCCCAAATCAAGTTTACAAAGCAAACTAAACATCCTAAGCAAGATTAATATTACAAGACATATTACATTACAAATGAGGGTCACTCATGGTGCCCAAAACAATAAACTCTAATACTAAGGCCTCATACAATAAACATGGTTAGGACTTAGCCCCGTGGGCTGCTTGTGTAAAATTGTGTAGCTGGCCTGAATCCCACGTTCTCCTGTGACCTGTCACCTACACACTCATTGCACACATTAAATGCACCTGTCTGATAAAATGTGAATCAACTACTCAATAAGAAATCAATGAATTCTATGCTAGCATATCATCATTCTGGAATCAAAAATGTGACAACATGCATAATTATACACAATTCACTATGAGTTAGACATAACGATAAAGTGATATACATCCATAGAATCCAAACATGCAACTAAACTGAGTATCCATCAAATATAAATACGGTTCGAACAACATCATATCAGTTAGTATCCGTGACATCATAAGATAAGGTGTCAACATAGTAATCAAGCTAAATTGGCGCTATACGCCTAAATCTCCATACATGTCTAATAAGATCAAATATCCTAATATAATGTCCAAAATATATCAAATCCCTGCCGAAACATGTCTATGAGTAAAGAGAACAACAAATAACTGAGGCTATAAAAATGTGGGCACTACATCCCCCTCTCCTAAAATTAGACTTCCTCCTGGAAGTCACTGAAAGAGATAGGGATATCTGGCCCTCAATGGTGTAGCATCCTCCCAGGTAGCTGTTGTCTCATCATATCTGTCCCACTACACTCTAACCTGGTCCAAGTCTCGACCCCAAAGGGCCAACCTCTGGTGCTCCAGTATGCGTATGGGCTCCAGTCTCCACTACCCTCCATCCTCTACCTATAATGCTGACCAATCCAAAACATGAGAAACATCTGGTACATATCTATGTAGTACAGAAACATGAAATACATCGTGGGCCCATGCAAGGCGTGGTGGCAAAGCTAGGTGATAGGAAACTGGACCGATGACCTCTAAAATATCAAAAGGCCCCACAAAATGAGGTGATAGCTTAGAACCCTTTCCATAGTGGATTGGGCTCTTATGAGGATGAACTCTCAAGAAGACTTTGTCACCCACTGAGAAGTGACGATCAATCCTCTTGGTGTCTGCATACGCCTTCTGGCATGCTCTAGCCTACTCAAGATGTTGTCTAATCAGAACAACCTACTGCTCTAAGTCCTGTAGGTAAGCTGGTCCAAGAATAATCCTGTCATCTAGTCTGTCCCAACTCAGAGGTGTCCTGCAAGGTCGTCCATACAAAGCCTGGTAAGGAGCCATACCAATGGAACTGTGATAGCTGTTGTTGTATGCAAACTCAACTAAATGAAGGTAATCTTCCCACTTCTTCTACTGGTCCATCACATACATCCTCAACATGTCCTCCAGTACCTGATTAACCCTCTCTGTCTATCCATCTGTCTCTGGATGATATGCTGAGCTGAAATTAATCTGAGTACCAAGAGTGGCCTGAAAGGAAGTCCAGAAAACTGAAGTGTAAATGGTATCCCTATCATTGATGATGGTCTTCAGAATCCCATGCAATCTAACAATGTCCTCCATAAATACTTTGGCGATGGCCTGTGCATTATAGGTGACTTTGGTTGGTGAGAAATGCGCAACCTTGGTCAACTTATCCATAGTGACCATAATGGCATCATGATGATAAGAAGACATAGGGAGTCCTACTATGAAGTCCATAGAGATCACATCCCATTTCCACTCTAGAATATCATGAGGATGTAAGAGTCCTATGGGATGAGAATGCTCTGCCTTGACCCTCTGACACTCAAGGCATCATGCAACAAAATCTGCTATGTCTCGTCAAAGACCTGGCCAATAATATAACTCCCTCAGATCGGTGTGCATTTTCTTCACTCCTGGATGTGCCGCATATGGAGCTCGATGAGCCTCTGTGAGGATGAAGCTACGTAGATCACCTGACTTAGGCACATAGATGCACCTATGAAACTGAAGTAAACCATCTGTCTCTAAAATGCACCCTGAATATCTACCCTCTAATGAACCCTGTGACTCCAACATCTGTCTAGCACCCTCATAAAACCTGTCCTCTGGAAGATGCTCAAGAATCCTGCGTCTTAGGTCGGACTGCAGTGTCAAAGATGCAAGCACATGTCATCGCCTACTTAGTGCATTTGAAATGAAATTTTCCTTTCCTTTGATATACTACCTCCATGTCATACTCACATAGGAACTCCATCCAACGTCATTGTCGAGCATTGAGGTTTGGCTGTGAGAAGATATGCTGTAAACTACGGTGGTCAGTCCTCAAAATGAAAGGTCTACCCAAAAGGAAATGATGCCAATGCACAAGTGCATGAATGACTACTGCAAGCTCTAAATCATGGGTAGGATAGTTAAGCTCATAGTCTTTGAGCTTACGTGACTCAAAGGAAATCACCTGATGCTCCTGCATAAGAACGGCTCCCAAACCCTCTAGTGATGCATCAGTACAAACAACAAAATCCTCTGTTGGGTCTGGAACTGCTAAGATGGGTGCCGTGGTTAACCTTTCCTTAAGCAACTGAAAGGCCTGCTCACACTTTTCTGACCAATCAAACTTCTTCCCTTTTCTCTGAAGAGAAGTAATAGGGTGAGAAATCCTAGAGAAATCCTGAACAAACCTGTGGTAGTAACCTGCTAAACCCATAAAACTCCTCACCTCAGTGACTGATGTGGGTGCTAGCCAATCCATGATAGCCTGTATCTTAGAGGGATCTACTGAGATACCCTCTCCTGATATGATGTGACCCAAGTACTGAATATCTGTCTGGAAGAAGCTACATTTTTCCAAGTTCCCATACAACTTCTGCTCTCTCAAAACCTGTAATACCTGACTCAAATACTCCTCGTGTTCCTCCTCAGAATGAGAATATATCAATATATCATCTAGGAATACTAAGACAAATGATCCAGAAAGGTCCTGAATACTCCATTCATGAGGCTCATGAAGACAGCTGGGGCATTAGTCAAACCAAATGGGACAACTGTGAACTCATAATGCCCATAACGTGTGTGAAAAGTTGTCTTATGAATGTCTGCATCTGAAATGTGCAACTGATGATACCCTGACTTGAGATCAATTTTGGAGAACACTCTAGCTCCCCGCATCTGATCAAACAAGTCATCAATCCTGGGGAGTGGATAACGGTTCTTTATTGTGACTTTGTTGAGCTTCCTGAAGTCAACACAAAGTCTGAGAGAACCATCCTTCTTCTTCACAAATATGACTGGCGCTCCCCAAGGAGATACACTAGGATGAATGAGACCCTTCTCCAACAACTCCTCTAACTGAATCTTGAGCTCATGAAGCTCTAGAGTCGTCATCCGATAGGGTGCCCTAGAAACTGGTGCAGATCCTGGCACTAAATCAATGGTGAAATCCACCTCTCTGTGGGGTGGTAACCCTGGAAGCTCACCTGGAAACACATCTGCATACTCCCTCAAAACTACATGATCATCTAAGGGTGAATGCTCTGGAGTGCTCTCTGATCGATCACTGATGGTGATAGAAAACAACTGACAACCTTTATGCATGCTCCACTTGAGTTTCTTAGCTGAGATCATACACAAAGAGATAGGCCTCTGCATCCCTGATATCACAACTACACTCCCAAGATCATCCTGACACTCAATGACCTTATTTCTACAATCTACCTTAGCCCGATGAGCCTCGAGCCAATCCATACCCAAAACTACCTGATAGGATCCTAGAGGAATAACTCAGAAGTCAAGTGTAGTGGAGAAAACTCCTAAATCAAGTACACAACTCTCCACATATGAGTCCACGGTGATTTTGGCCCCAGAGGCCAACTCAACCTGCCAACTATCTGGTTGCCTAGCCACCACTAGCCCACACTGGTCCACTACAGAAGGAGATATAAAAGAATCTGAAGCACCTGAATCAAAAAGTACTGAGACAGAAATACCCCTGATAGTACCTGTCATCTCAATAACTGTGGCCTGATGCTCGGCCTGGTGGTTGTCAACCGCTGCATATACATGATGGGTGCGTCCTACGTCACCCACCATCTACTCAGATCTAGGAGCTCTCTACATATCCATGGTAGTGGGTTTGTGTGGGCACATACGCACATAGTGATCAGGAGACCCACAAATAAAACATCCTCCTGTACCCCTCTGAGATGGGGTCCCTCCTGTACTCTGGTGAACTGATCCTACTGGTCCAACCCTAGCAGACTGTTGCATGCGAGCTGGCTATACCTGTTGAGTACCCTGTCTCCTATCCTTGGCTCCACCAAAACCTCCTCTAGTACCACCTCTCTTAAAAGCTCTGAGTTTATCTAGCCTTTTGCTGTTGGTGGCCATGATGTTATGTCTACTGCTGTGGATGCGGTGGAGCCCTCGTAGCTACTGGTGGAGGCCAGAATCCTCCTCTAGGGGGTGGTGTTGTACCCCATGACCTCTGACTCTGAAAGGCCTGTATCCTATCCTGAAACTTGCTCTTGTTTCTATCTCGGTGCTCCTGTGCCTTGGTCCTATTCTCCTCAGCTAAGTAGGCCTTCTCAATGACCTTCTCAAGTGTGGGAGGAGATAACATCCTAACTGCTCCTGCTATGTCTACATTCAGACCCTGAATAAACCTGTTTACCTATAATTTTTCATCTTGTAGGTAGTCCACATACTACAGAAGATCCAGGAACCTGCTCTCATACTATGCTACTGTGTCAGATCCCTGTCGTAAGTCATGAAACTCATCAATCCTCTTCTACATGAAATTCTCTGACATATAACGAGCCCTAAAACACTCCTTGAACAACTCCCAGGTCACTGTCTCTTGAGTCAAATGGAGCTTCCACTCCTCATTCCTCCACCAAAATGCCTGCTGCGTCTTGGAGGAGGTGTATGGAAAACCTGGCCTTGACATTGCTCTCATAAGAGTGCAAGCCAAAGCAACTATCCAGGCTAAGGAGCCATGACTCAGCCCCAAAGCCATCTATAGAGCCGGTGTATGTAGGCGGCTGCAAGTGAAGAAGATCTCTAATCACACTGCCTGTATCTCGATCCTGGTGATGCAGTCCAATAGGTGAGTGGGGTCACTTATCCCTAAATGGTCCCTCAAGACTATGTGAATGGCTATGATGGTACGAGGCCACCCTCTCATGATGAACGGAAGGGCTACATGACCTCTCCCACCTCAGGGTATCGTGCTCTGATGGCTCTGAGTGTGCATCCTCACCTATTGGCTCCTCATCTCCTAACAAGATCTCCTCCTCTCTCGCCTCCTGTGGTGGTGGAAGGCACTGTTGCACAACACCGATCAACTG
Source organism: Taxus chinensis (assembly GCA_019776745.2). Classification (NCBI taxonomy): domain Eukaryota; kingdom Viridiplantae; phylum Streptophyta; class Pinopsida; order Cupressales; family Taxaceae; genus Taxus; species Taxus chinensis. The sequence continues at coordinate 29,013 of JAHRHJ020003427.1, forward strand.
CTGAAGAGCCTCTAAGATTTGAGGCCCTAACTTGGGTGCCTACGGTTTGGGTGTAGGTGAACTACGTCCCAAACCCCTAACCGATCGTCGCCTCATGGGTGCCATCCTGTGCATGAGGCAAGCAAAAGGATTATTAAATTATAATTGATGGTTGCGGAAAATTTTTTAATCCAATTATTTTATTTATTTATTTATTTTAATGTTATTAAAATATAGTTAACTAGTTTAATTAATTACCCAGAGTGTCCGCGTGTTCGAACCTCTGCTCTGATACCAAATGTAATGCCCACCTTGGGACACTGGAAAAACACACTAAAATTTAACTAGAAAATTTTGGGTTAATTTTTTTTTAAGTGAGATTAATTAAAATTAATCCCTTTTGAACCATATCCCGTTAATAATTTAATTTATACAATTTAGTTTTCTCAAAAATTAAATAAATTAGCCCAAAGGTAAATTAATTATTTATTCTATTTAGCTTACTAGGTTCTTTAATTTTAAGTCTATACACACCCTTTTAATTTATTAATTTTCCCCCTTTTGTTTATTAGTTTTCCCACATCCCTCTAAAGTTATTTTCCATTCCCATAAAATGCATCAAAACTTAAAGTATGTAGGGTTGAATGAGAGCCCTAGGATCAAACAAATCCTGACCATTGATTTCAAATCTGCCCTAAGTTTTCCCTAATGCATCTTTATCTCTTTTCTTTTCTTTTCCATATCATTTTTCATTTTGTTTTTTTTTGTTTTCTTCTTGCAGGTGGAGGAGGAGCTATGAAAAACTGGCTTATCCTTATTGTATTTGTTTAAGAAAACCAAACCACAAACCATTGTTGATTTGTATATTCCATTAGAGATCTGGTGTGGCCGCTTTTTTTTGTTTGTTTTAGAGGATGGGGGAGGGCATTTTTGGAGGTGGAAGTGGAGGTAAGTGGTGGGAGGGGAGTGTTACAAGGGTGATAGTGGAGGAAGGGAGTGGAGAGTATGTGGTGGCATGGTGTGGGGAGAGGAAGGATTCATCGTGAGGTTAGGGGTGTGTAGAGGAAGGAGGGGGGGGCTAGCGTGAAGGGAAGGGGGGTGGATAGTGGGGGGCGCAGTGTGGTTGGAGGTGAGGGGGGGGGGGAAGTCTGCAGTGGTGTGCATGGTGGGGAGCAGTGGGGAGTGGGGGTGGCATGGTGGGTATGGTAGGGAGTGGGGAGGGGGTTCGGCCCCTCCCCAAATTCCTTTTTTTTTTTTTTAATTCAAAATTTTTAGTTACTATTATATGTTTTAATAAATATTAAAATATAATATTAAATATATATTATATATTATATATATATAACATATAATAATATATATAGGAAATTTATATATATATATATATTAAAAAACCTTGTATATAATTTATATATATATATTATATATATTATAAAAATATTATACAATTTTAAGCTTAAATTTTGAAGTAATAAATCATAGTATAAATTTTAACATAGTCCAAAATGGATAATAAAAATTTTAATGGAACTATGTAAAACATATCATATTTTCTTTTGAATTTATACACTTATATATCACATGATTTAAAGTAAAGCATATGGAAAATATCCCAATTTATAATAAACATTCTAACAATACCTAATAATCCATAAAAAAGTATATATAAAGAATGAAACTCTAAAATTAATTTTAATTCCTTTTAAATTAACAAAGTATTTTAACAAAGATTTCAATTTCAACAAGTAATATAGTTTTCTTTTTGCTCACAATCATTTTACCAACAAGAATTTTAATACAATTTTTCAATAAACAACTTTCCTTCCAAAATGGAGTTACAAAAATTACATATTAAAGAAATAACAATCATTACAATTTTACAATTTCATTTTCCAAGGGCTTAAGTTCACATTTGTAAAAATAAGTTTCAAATACATAGCTATTCAAGAAACTCAATACAATTACAAGCCTCTTTGCAATATTGAAGGAGAAATTTCTCAACAAAAATGACTCAAGTTTACAAGTAATCAAATACAAAAGGATATTTTACAAGATAATGAAAGTTTCCACATAGCCATGTTCTTAAGATACAATGAGAGTGATGCTCCACAAAATTTGAAGGAGACAAGGAGAACCAAATTCCACAAACTCCAATGTATCTCCAATACTTGAGCTCCAACTCGAATACTTTTACAAAGAACCAACACAAGGAGAAAAGCTTGTTTAACCACCCAACCTTTAGGCATCATTACATGCCTTTCCAAGGTTGGAAGACATGCTAGCCTCCCCCAAGCCCATGGGAAAGAGGACTAGCTTCCACAACTTTGCACAAGATTAAGGGAGACAATCCAACATTACTTTCACATATAAGCTAAGACCATGAACTAAGAAACAAACAACCAAATTTTGCAAATAAGGGAAAAGGAGGAGAAACCATATTCTACCTCCAAAATGGGGAAGAGAAGAAAGAGATCTCCAAGTGCCAAAAGTGTAGCCAACATTGGTTGCACATAAACAATAATCTCCACAACCTCCTTATTCCTCCAAAGTCATCAAACCCTCCTTATTTCTCCATCCATTCACCAAAATCCTTCTTGGGAGGATTTTCAAACCCAAAAGGGTTTCCTCTCCAAGAATGGGGAAGGGGGTTCAAACCATATGAACCACCTTCCCCACCTCAAACCATTTGAGGGGAGTAACAAAAATCCTACATGGCTTTCCCATCAAGCCATGAGGATTGAGAGGGAAAAATCCCTCTCTCTTCCCCCACAAACTCCAAAAATCCATCATGCCATATGATGGATGGAGAAAAATAAAACAACAAATGGCAACACACATTTTAAACAAACAAGACTAATATCTAACATGATATAAAACACAAAAATGAGCTCAAGGAGCCTACCTCCAAAAGCTCTCCAACTTCTAACTTTTCCACTTCTTTATCCAAGCAAGCTCTAGCTCCAAAATCCACAAGCCTCCAAGCAAAAGCTCCAAAAAAAAGTTCTCTTCTTTCCCCATGAGGGAGAATTTGAAGAGGAGCCAAAAAAAATCCTCACAAATGAGGGGGTGACATGTGTCACCCCTCTCTTCCCTCAAGGTCAAAGATTCTCAAAATAAAAGAGAGAAAGGATAAAATAGCTTTTAACCCTCTTCTCCCAAATTACTCAAAATGAACAACAAAAAAAACTTGTGCAACTTTTAACAAAACACACATACCCATCCACCTTACATGGATGTGACCAAAGGGAGGAAAAATGGGAGGGAAACTCCCTCTATGCCTTGGAATTAAGCCCCCCTACCTATTAGGTAGGGTCCAAGGGCCCATTTTCATGCTAAGTGAACTCCCAAACTAAAAAGGGGTCACTTAAAATGCCTAAAATAGCCCAATTTCGGGTTTGGCACATTTGGGCACAAGTGTAGAGGATGTGGGGCCCACCCAAGGGTTCACATGTGACCCTAATCCCCTCTAATTAAATACATCATTATTCAAACTCAAAACTTAATGCAAGTGGGGGCCATTAAGTCCCCAAATCAAGTTTACAAAGCAAACTAAACATCCTAAACAAGATTAATATTACAAGACATATTACATTACAAATGAGGGTCACTCATGGTGCCCAAAACAATAAACTCTAATACTAAGGCCTCATACAATAAACATGGTTAGGACTTAGCCCCGTGGGCTGCTTGTGCAAAATTGTGTAGCTGGCCTGAATCCCACGTTCTCCTGTGACCTGTCACCTGCACACTCATTGCACACATTAAACGCACCTGTCTGATAAAATGTGAATCAACTACTCAATAAGAAATCAATGAATTCTATGCTAGCATATCATCATTCTGGAATAAAAAATGTGACAACATGCATAATTATACACAATTCACCATGAGTTAGACATAACGATAAAGTGACATACATCCATAAAATCCAAACATGCAACTAAACTGAGTATCCATCAATATAAATAAGGTCCAAACAACATCATATCAGTTAGTATCTGTGACATCAAAAGATAAGGTATCAACATAGTAATCAAGCTAAATTGGTGCTATACGCCTAAATCTCCATACATGTCTAATAAGATCAAATATCCTAATATAATGTCCAAAATATATCAAATCCCTGCCAAAACATGTCTATGAGTAAAGAGAACAACAAATAACTGAGGCTATATTTGGATTATACTTTATTTCTACATGCTTCATTTGCTCTAGCCATCTTACTTATCTACTTTTGCCAAAAAAATTCACTCCTAAGCTTCCCACCTTTAATGGGCATGGATAGCCACAAGAACATCTTAAATAATTTCATGTTGCTTGCATTGATTTTGTTTCTGATCATCTCCTTTTAGCCAAATTTTTTCCCTATAGTGTCCATGATTATACCATGCATTGGTTTTACAAATTACTTGTTTATTCAGTAACCTTTTTTTACACATTTAGCTTATGCATTTCTTACAAATTTCTCCATAAATATTGGTTCTAATATCTCCTATACCTGTCTGGTACAGCTTAAACAAGGATCAAATGAACACCTCGCTAACTATGTTTTAAGGTATAAGAATAATTTATCTAAAATTACAAACATGCTTGTAGACTCTGAGGTTCAGAATTTATTTATACAAAGTTTATTACCACCTCTACAAGAGAATGTTCTCTCCAAATCCTCTCATTCATTCAATAAAATTTGTCAGATAACATTGTCAAGCATTGTGAGACTAAAATCCTATCCACTAGAAATATTAAGTATCAAGAACAAACTTGATCTTCTACTTATTTTCCTAACAAAACACCATTTAAACCATCTACAAAGAAACCAACCAATGCTAAAGTTATTGTAAACGTTGTCACTCATTCTAAGGAGATGCACCCACAGAAACCTTGGCACACATTTAGCATTCTTCCCATTTCTCTGCATCTTATATTGATACAACTTCCTAACAACAACCTCATTACAATTCCCCCTCCCCTGGAGTTAGACCTGTCGTGACCAAAAGGTAGGAACTATAATGAAAAATTCATTTGTGATTACCATCAATGTGTGTGAAATTCTACAAATAGATGCCTCAAACTTCACACCATCATCCAAAATCTAATAGATAATAACAAACTCGAGTTCCTCGAATCTACTAGCCCCACCACAAACAAACGACAAGGGGTAAAGTCAATTTTTTTAACAAAGAATCTCAAAAATGTGACAAGATGCCAAAAAATCTTTTGTTAACTCCATTCATGGATCTTGTGTATCAATGATGCCAATGAATCTTTTGTTAATGGGTTGTGTACCTCATGGATCTAGAGCTCAAGATTTATTAGTTGCTAACACTAAAGTTTCACCACCTATAATTTCCTTTTGCAATAATGATTATCATGCCAAGTTTACATCTAGCAATTTTCACATCAGCACTTCTATTATCTCAACCCCTATCAACAACACTAAATTTTACCCATCATGGCCCATTAGTGCATGTTCTATGTCACTCTTTAAGGTTATTCGGTATCCTACATCTCAAGTCAAATACCCTTTGGAATTGTTCAACTACATGTCACGGTTGGCCCTCTTATAATGTTTCTACCTTTCCTCATTGGAAAAACGTTGAGGGATGTGACATGCTCCTTGATATTAATTGCATTCATTGTTCTCAATTAGGATAATCCTCTAGAGAAGGCCAAATTTGTATCCTATCCTAGTGCCAATTACTCCAAAGTAAAGAGAGTTGCAAATATAACCCTAATCTCAATATTTCTCAAGGGACAGAGATAGAGAAAAAAACATGAAAATTAAAATCTACTCTAAGGGAAGGTGATGCGTCAGGAAGGATGTTGAACAACCTGCATAATAAACACAACACTACTAAAAACTTATAATGAAAACAAAAACAATACACAATAACCTTGCATTCAATGAAATATCAGATGTTGCAATATAACATAGAAGAGGATTTGAAGCATCCACAGATCTAATTTTATTTCTCTCAAATTTGATACAATACATCACATTTAGTGCCAAATGCATAGATTTTGCATTACAATGTTCAATATGGATGTTTAAAATCTCCACAAATATATTACAGACAAGAAAGAATGGAGGGGCATATACAAGTTTTCCAACCTTTTGAAATTATCCCCTCCTTATAATATATAGGAAGAATGAGGAATTTGAAATCTTGCTTCAACCACAAAAAGGAAAATGCATTAAAATAAACCTACAAAAATTATGGGTGCCAACTGCAAACACCCAAGATAAGCTACCTCCATGTACTTTTTCTTGTTGGAGAAGAAAGGAAGCCAATATATTCATCATTTTGGTAGGTGAGAAATCTGGAAACATTCCTCTAAAATGGCGGATTGTATTTCCTCATTTTAAAATACTTAGTCTCACTAAAATGGTGCACTATATTTCCCCATTTGAAATGTTTAACCTTACTAAAATTAAGAAATGTAAAAATTTGTATTTGTGTAGAGTAAACGAAGAGCATTCCAAAAATCCCAATTTTGTGAAAATCCAAGCTCCTAGTCAAACGTTATGGCCATATGAAGATGAGGGCACCATACTATGATAACTGCGAGTGGTTTATATTATTTTTTTGCACTCCGAACATGCATTGCATCCTCTAAAATCTGAAATTTGGGACTTTGGGATTCATAGCTTCAGGTATTTTGACTTCGAAGGCCATTGTTATTGTTGGTGTCCCTCCATCTGAAATTTTTGTGAAACTTTGAAATGGTTTCTGAAATTTAGACTTTGGGTTTCGGGCTTTAAGTTATCATTTATGTGCACTGGGGCTTCAATAATCCAAAATGTCAAAATCCTGAAGTCTAAAATTTAGACTTTAGGTTTTGGACCTTTTTCTTTTTAAGGGTTTTGGTTTTTAGGATTTGAGGTTTTTGGGAATTCAAGTTTGGGAGTTTTTCGGGTTTGGGTTTCAGAGTTTTGGGTATTTTTCATTCACCTGGCACATGAAACCTTCAAAATCCTGAAAGCTCGAAGTCTAAATTTAATCTTCAGGTTTCAGAATTTCTTTCTCCCCCCAGGTGTATGGCACTGTTCATTGCTTGACCCTGTTGTTTACTTTGAACTCCCTAATGTCCAAAGTATGAATCTTAGACTTTGAACTTTGATGTTCTTCATACTTTTTGAGCTCGCCATTTCAGAGTTTTGATCCACTTGAGCCCATGTATATGCGGGGGCATTTAATCCCCACCTTATTCTAGCATATTCATAATTCTTTAGAATCCAAAGTGTCTCTTCATACAGTGCATCTCTCTTAACTCTCACTTTCTCACCACTTAAACTCACTCAATTCATGACTAAAATGCAAGCTCCCATGTCCAAATCGATCCTTATATTCTAGCATCATGTGTGATGACACACTGTTTGCTTCGGTTCACACTTGACTATTGAGGGATTACTTCTACACTGAACCCTACACACTACCACTATAGGCATTATACATTACACTTCATCATACATTACGTCATTTATACATCTACTACAACACTTGGTCATTACGATCTTTCACCTCATTCATCATGATAGTTGGGGGACATGACATCTACCTTCCCCATATATGTCTACGCATATTATTCTACACATCATCTTTTACATCCTACATATTCATATCCTCGCATTTTCCATATATCATACATTCTTACATCACTACCTGATACACACATCTTGTACTATTCTTACACTCTTCATCTTATGGAGTTACCATTACACATCTTCTACTACATTGTCGTCACTACACACATTATTACATTACACACTATTTACACATCTTACACCATATTTTACATATTTACACATTACACTCATCACACATTGAATTGCTATCATTACATTTACCCTGCATTATTCTATGGGCTGCACTCACTACCTAATGACACACTTTAGTTCCTCGGTCCATACTCAACTGCTCGAGGGTTTACAAATCAAATACTACATTGTCTTACACATGCACTACTCACCTTTCACCATGCGACATTCCTAGTTCATCGGTGACATACTTTAGGCTAAAGGGTTCACATAATCATCCTTTTGTAGTGGTATTCACCTTAGGTTACATCACACCACTCCATATTATTCATCTAGTAGTGACATACGCTTTAGGCTAAATCATCACCTATTCTATCATTTTCTAGTGGTCTACACCTTAGGTTACATAACCACTCCCTACTTACATTTTGTAGTGATATACACTTAGTGTTAAATCATCACTCAATCATCTTATAGTGATATACGCTTAGGGATAAATCATCACTCCACATTTCATCTCATAGTGGTATACACTTAGGCTATAAGGTCCACGCACATCTCTTCTACACATCACATATCATCACCACTACACATATACACATTCATCATAGTGCATTAGACACGATACACACTACTCGACCATTTCCTGATGATGCACTCTCGTTTACGGTTCATTCTTGACTGCTGAGGGGGAAAATAAAATGAACCTCACTGCATACAATTTCCATCCACTCAAGGGGCACATGGCTCCTATCATTCCATCTTGCATTCCATTCCATCCATCCACAACATACTACATATATGGTTGCTTTTATTCTTGCTTACTCTTGCTTGTTCATGATCACTTTATTACACATGCTAGTTTGATTACTTGTATGTCATTTATCTATATCATCCACACATGTGTGTTCACATACCTTTTTCTAGTTTTGATCATAGATACAGGTCTCTTACATGTGGCATGGATGCTCGCCTTCTACCCTTCCTACACTGGTCACTGGGGGCATCCACACATTCATATCTTCCAGGTGTTATTGTTTCATTTTGTACTTAGCACTTTACATTACTTTCTTATACACACTTTTGACATACTAGCTATCTTTCTAACATGCTAATGGGTGCTTCATGTGCAACATTTTTTATGCAGGGATATTGGTTTCCATACTTGTTTGTTACATTATCTGCTATTATTTTCTGTTGTTTGCGGGCCTTGCCCTATATTTGGTGTGCACACTTGTCTATTTGTTTATGGCCATGATGGCCTTACATGTCTTGTGAAATCATGAGTGATTTACCATGTTTGCAACCTACTTTGTGTACTTACTTTTCTTCTTACATGTTTACATTACTTTCCTTGGTAGCTTTTACACTGTTTGCGTAGCTTATACATTTTTTTCTACATGCATGTTTACACTTGTCTTTGGCTAGCCTTTCTTGTTTGTGCGTGCCTTGGTTTCTACCAAGCACTTTTCAATGTACATGTGGTTGGCCCTCTTTTGGGGCCACATGTCTCCTATCAAGTGACATTGCATGCACCCCAAAAGAGGGGGACATAATTTGGGGTTTTACATACTAATACAACATTTACACCAGTTCAATTCAGTGCACTTTCCACCCTTGGCATTGTGGGTTACATACAATGAGTGGGTTCAGACTAGTCTACGAACCCCATACACAATGGATTTTATAGGACATGGTGTCCTTAGAATTTCTGGGAAGTAGTTACAGGCTTGGAGGTTATAATGGGTGTGCCTCTCTACACTACTTCATCCAGTTGGTCAGATCACCCAAAAAACCTAGACAATACAAATATCCTCTACATAGTTTCATGGAAGCAAGTTAGAGCTTAGAGGACACAATTGGCATTTCCTCCCTACACTTCTTCAGTCTAGGGTGGCATGAGATCACCCAAAAAATCAAAGTACAGGATATCCTTCTACACTATTTCTCAACATGGATCAGGTGCACATGTTTCATTTACATTTACATTAGTGTACTTTACATATGTCTTTTACATAGCATTTTTACACTTACATACATACATATTTGACTACTTGATCACTTTCTCCTTGCAGGTCAAGTTGTATGAGAAACAAGACAGTCAAATGGGGTCAACAATAATCAACAAACAAATGACAACAACAACACATTTGTGATACACACATACTTTACTAACCATGCAGGTACACTACACATTACGGTAGCTACACACACATGTTTACCCTAAGTTCACTCTCATCACTTTTCTTTGTGCATTTTTCATCTTTAGTTTCCATGATCCTCCATCTTTTTATCATTCAACGCTTTGTCTAGTCCTTCGCCACGTTTCTACTAAACTCTTCATGGACATCAAGTATACATCTCTATCTACTTTATGTTACCGAGATTTCCACTCACCAACATAAAGTGGGGGAAAATGTAGTCAAAAAATCATGCACTTTAGACATTTATTTATCATGGTCTCATACTACTATTTAGAAGGTTCTTGAGTGAAGAAAGTACTAATTAACCCCCATCCCTTTGGCCATCTTATTTATTTTATTTCATAATTTTTGACCTATTACACTCATATGCCCAACCTTTTTTCACACATCCTACGTAATTTTAGGTAACTGGGGCACCTAAATTTAGTACCTGGGGCACCCATGGGCACCCTGGTCCCACCTGGGGGTGCCCCGATCCTTCTAGCACTTTTCTGCCACTTTTTGGGCCTCTTCTAGCCATTTTTCATCTTTATCTTTCTTGTGGTTGGCCTTTTCAGGGTTAATTACAAAATTAGAGCAAGAGAACCCTATAAATATAAAGTTATGAGACCATAATGAGGGACCTAGCATCATACACTACTATCACTCCATCTAGAGTTGCATCCATCTATTGCATTGGCATCCACATAGCTCCATCATCAAGGCACAAGCTAGGACATCTGCATCACACTTCATAGGGGGAGGGATTCTATTCTATTCCATGCACACATACTATTACATTTTCTACATTTAGTTATTGCTTGCTATTTCACAAAGTGTGACTGGCACAAGAGCACCTAGGGCATGACATGCACACACACACCAGAACTACATCTGGTCTGAAATGTAGTGCAACGCTCAGTTTAGTAAGCCCACTATTGTGGCAGCTGAGGTTAGTCTGACCCATTCATTCTACATCTTTTTTTAGGGTTTTGATACTTCCTTTTGTCTTATTGCAGGTCATTTCTTCCTCTTGGAATATTAGGAGCATTCAGTGATGTACAAAAAATTGATGTGACAAGAAGGTAGAGTTTCAGATCACCTTCCGACCTTGCGAAGACCACTTTGAGCATTTTTCGACTAGACTAGGGTATTAGATTCCTTACCAGAGTAGACCATAGGCACCCCAGTTCTTTCCAGGTGCCTCAGTCCACTCATGATCCTCTAGATCTAGTCTTTTAAGGACACCCTACACATTCATTCCTATTCCTGGAATTTTCTAGTTAACCTGCGACACTTTCTTGACAATCACCAATTATCAGTTGAGTTCTTTCCTTACCTCCTTCTTACACATTAGGGTTTTATTTTAATTAGTTTACTCCAGTGTATTTCATTTACATGTTGTTTTAGTACATTTATACTATTGTGTTATATGTCATCCTAGATTAGATTAACTAGTCCTTAGCTAACTTAGATTTAGTTAATTTCATTAATAACTCTAAATCATAAGTTTTCCTTTAGAGACATGAAAGAGACAATTGTAGAGTAGAAAGTATTTACTACATGTATGGATAAGATTGAACATTTATGTCATTGTACCATTCCTTCTATCAGAGAACATGGTACTTCTTGTAACTATTACATCTGCATTAATATCTTTACCCACACCTTTTTCTAAGAAAACAAAACTTTTTTGTTTAATTGTGGGTGCACAAAGAACTATGAGGTAGATGATCACAACTAATTTATTTACCCTTGGAGTTTTTACCTCCAATAATATACCAAGGCACTCTTTCTTTATTGTATTACCAATTTACAGATAGTGAACCAACTTGGTTTCTGAACTTGGGAGCAATCCATCTCAATGTCCAATCCTGCTTTAGTATCCTCCTTTGCGGCAGTGAATATCCTATTAGTAAGATTTTTCTAAGGGAATATGATCATATATCAGTAAGATTTGGTTCTCACATTGGATCTATAGTGGTGCCATCCCGCAAACATCCCTGCACTGAAGAAAGGAATATTGTTGATCAAGCTTATATGGGAACTAGTTCCTCGGTAGAATTCCCATGTGGCTTCGAATACTTACCAAAGTAGGATCTGCAGCATTGACTCAAATGTCCTTTGTTTTCGGATCCAAATCTATCATGCCATGGAACCTTGATTCCTTTGGAAAAGTTCATATTAATGCTGACTTGTTCCTACATTTAAATATGACTCATTGAGTTGGAGACATCATCATTTCCAATGATTTCCAAGTCTATTGCCTAAATGGAGAATTGCAGTCAATGGAATATTCTCAAATTCAATGAAGCCTCCAAAGAAATTTATTCCAATTTACCATTTTTAAAATACTTTGGCTAATTTGGTAAGCCTAAGTTGTAAGTACATCCAACGTTGCTCCTAATGCCCCAAAGCCTTTGAAATACTTGTGGTTATGATCTCTCCTAAATGGAGCTACCATCGACTACCCAAGTCAGGAGATTTCTATTGTCCCATTTAATACTTTCAACTGTAGACCATTAGTAGGGGAAGGTGATAAATAGATCCTGACAATCTGGAATTTCATATTCCTACTAGATCTAAAAGAGGTGTATTATGATCTGTAACAATTGTGCATAGAAAGGTCTTGATACCTTGTGAAAATTGATCACAGGAAAACTTAAGAGAATTTACCAGACTTTTATACCTGAGGCAATGTTTTGCAATACAGACTGATATGCAAGATGCCCTATTTATGAGGTCATTGATACACAAAAATGTAGTCGTTTCTGAATTAGATTTAGGAGCTATAGGACCAATGCAACCCTTTTAACCCTTTTTTCAAATGTTTCCTCTACATATCAACTGATTAACATGGCAGAATGTTCCTAACTTTAGGATGATGCCCATCAAATATTATGGATTGAGGTAACTAGTTCATTCTTGGAACATACAATGAAAATATAATGACTTTCCAAAATGTAGGCAAGTTCCTTGCCTCAACAATTTTTGGATGTTCTAAGACAATTGTGTGAAACTAATGGTTCAACTATGGTTATACTTTAGCTGAATCTTGGATCTTTACTCAAGGGATGCATCTTATTGTAAAGATCCTTCATTAACCTCATGTAGAAAATCAAATGTCCATCTGAAAAATTCAAAATATTTTCTCAACTATCTACTTTAGATTTCAAAATACCAAGTATGTGGCATTGATTGTACATGTCTTATCTGAGAAAATAATTGCTTATATTAAATGAAATAGGGTGTTCTAGATCTGAAATTACATACACTTGCTATCTATGAGATTTCCAATTTTTTCCATAGTACATGGGTGAGATTCTCCAGTTGGGGCAAAAAGATAATTCAACCTTACATAACATTGAGCTTGTACAGGCTTAGATAATGGTGACATCAAGCTCTCACAAGAGTAGCAACTCATTAAGGATTAATTCTATATGTTTACTTCACATGGTTTGTTGATCACAGAAAGGTATTTAATTGTCACTTAATCATAAATGGTGATGTTTTTGAAACTTTTAAAACATGGAAAGCCCTTGTCGAAAATGTAATAAATTCAAAGTTAAAATGCTTTAGATCTGACAATGGTAGTGAGTACTACAATAAGGCTTTCAATTATTATTGTTAGTACCATAAATGGAATACAATAGAGAAAGTGGGATCCAGTTCCTATTTACAAGAGACTTGGTGTTGCAGAGAGAATAAACAGGACTAATCATGGAATGTGATAGAAGCATGAGGATACATGTTGGATTGCCCTTACAATTTTTGGGTGGAAGCAGTCAAACACAATGAACCATTGCATTTAATTAACTGTGGACCTTCAAGTGTACTGTCATGGTGGAATACCAGAAGAAGTGTCATTGGATTGGAAAAGAGGTATATTTTTCTTTACTTGGAGTATTTGGCTCAGAAGATTTTGTGCATCTTGATAAGGAAAATAGAAATAAATTAGATGCTAAAATCCAAAAGATGTACTTTCATTGGTTCACTCTGGTGATTTTAGATTCCACCTTTTGGGATTTAGAAGGTTCTAACTCATAATTGGGAGTCATGACATTGATTGGAATGAAAAGAGAATGTACAAGGATCAAGTTTTGGTACCCAAAGGTGAACTCATGGAGAAGTTTGTGGATGACATAATCAAAAAAACTCTCGGATTTGAAAATTAACACTTACATATTTACATAGTAACTTGAGTGATAAGGTTTACCCCTGAAAACATGATGGACCTTGTACCAGCATAATCAGTTATAAAAGAGTCATACTACCATCGGTTAGCTGAACTGAGTCGTAGAAGGTGATCATTATTGGTCACTATCAAAAGTAGATACAAATCTACAAGATGAGTAGATTGAGTCTCCAATGTCCCAAATCTCAGTGAGAAGGTCATAAAGGATAAGTAGACCTTATTTTCACCTTCCTTGTCTTATTTATTATTAAGAATAGTGGTGAACCAGAAAGATTTGAATAAGCAATGCAGGATATAGCCCACAAGTAATGGGAACATGTACCTCATGAATTAGAAGATGGAATCCTTAAGTCCAGACAGAACCAAACATGGAATTTGGTTAAGTTACTAGTAGGTAAAATACCATTAGCAGAACAAGTGGGTTTACAGGTCAAGGAAGAAGAGGGTGGGCAGAAGAGATATAGGATAAGGCACAATAGAATGAAATGGATTTGTAATTTAAAGAAGATATTGAATTTGGTGAAATATTTTCTCTTGTTGTTAAGATGATTTCTATTCGTATTTTATTGAGTTTAGTTGTAGTAGAGGATTTGTCATTTAGAGAAACATGATGTCAAGATGACATTTTATTCATGGTGATTTAGAGGAATATCATTTATATGAATCAACCGCTTGGGTATGAAGTCCAAGTTAATAAGGAGAAATTTGTGTGTAAGATTGAAAAAGATTCCCTATATGGGCTCAAGTAAGCTCCAAGACAATGTATATATGAGGTTTGATAGTTTCATGCATGGAGCATGGTTATTTGAGATGTGAATTTTTCCATTGTGTTTATTTCAAGATCCTTGAGAAATGAGAGCTATATTATTTTTTTATTGTATGTGGATGATATGCTTATTGCAAGGATCTATTATGCAGGACATTGGTGAGCTTAAAGTCAAAATGTGAAGCTCACACATTTGTAATGAAGGATTTGGGATTCATGCAAAGAGAATCCTTAAGGTTCCCTACAATTTCACAGATATAGGAAGAACAAGAAGTTGTATTTATCTCAGGAACATTATATCAATAAAGTGTTGGAAAGATTTAGTTTACAAAATTCAAAACCTGTAAGTACACTGTATGGTTAGACAATTCAAATGTGAGCAAAGATCAGTGTCCTACATCACAAAAGGAGGTTGAGTTACATGAGTCATTAAGTTAAAAGAATGATTTAAGACAGTAGGGATTTTTATGTATGAGTATGGTTTGTACCAGATTAAACATTGCACAGTGAGCAGTGGGAGTTGTGAGCATATTTATGGCTAATCTAGGTAAAGAGCATTGGAAAGCAGTCCAATGTATTCTCATAGTATTTGAGAGGGACATGATGGCATGTAATGTTAGAGCTATGGAGGGTCAGATACTTATTTACGTGGCTATGTGGATTTGATAAATGGCCTAGTGATTTGGATGGACTGGGATTTTGAGCACCACTGGATATGTTTTCATAGTAGGTGGCATGAAGTGGTTAGCTTGTTCATTTCTAGATTACAGAAGGTCATGTGGCCCTATCTACTACAGAGGTTGGGGAAATTACAGTTTATAGGAAAACTTTCTCAAGTTTGATGTGTAATAAATTCTTGACTAATGTTGGGCCCCTGTATTATTAACCAAGTATGAAGGTCACGTGGGCGCGCAGGGTCCCAATTATGAAAAGGTGCACATAAGGAAAAAGCACGTGAAGATAAATAATTAAGGAAGCACATAGCATCACGTGACGCGCATAAAAGGAGGCTCGAGACTTAGTCAATTTGGGTTCCCAAGGTATAACACGTGAAAATCATGATTGGTTACACATGGATAAGATGTCAGCCTGGCAACAGGTTGGCCCAGGAAAGAGCATGCCTCGGATGGAATCTTCTAGAAGATCATCATGAGATGGAGTGGAAAGCTCGAGCCTAAAGGAACATGCTCACATGGAGGACCACATTCGACACTTTTCGATGGATCTGAGGGTGTGGAAAGGTGAGTTGGTAGCTCGAGAAAGTGATAAATATGAGTGCCTACCGCAAGAAAAGAGATACACACACACACACAGAGATATATCATCTAGATATACATAGGGAATAGTGGGTAGAGAGTAAGCGAAGCTCTATAGAATTGTTGCGAGTGGATATTCTGGTTCAGGAAAGGATGTAATGAGTATGGAGTTGTTATTTTTATTTTCTGTTAGCTTAGCTACATACGTCCAGTGATGTGCATGACTGCGGTATGCTCTCTGTGACACTCTATAATGAACCAATGAATATATTGAGGTTACTTGTTATAAATAGATATGAATATCGATGGGTTTAATGGATATTTCATTTATATGAGTTCTCTTTCCTTTCATGCTACGAATGAATGGTTACATCTTTATTTTTGTTATAGTATATGTTCTGGAATCTGTTAAATTACTCAATCTGAAGTGACTGCAAGGATCTGGAGGCCGATATGAGCCCTATGGTTCTTGTATGTCTCAACTTCTTTCCTAAATACTCTTACACTAATCATAGATAATGCTTCCCACTAAACTCACATAAAAGAGAGACTTGGTACCCCGCGCATGCCTCAGCTGAGCGCTCAGCTTTTGCTGGGTGATAGGCCGGCGCGCATGGGGTTCTTCCTTTTGTGATAGGAGTAAAAATGACTACATCTTGGTTCCATTTCCGAGACCTCTTTTCAAAGTTGTAGTGGGATATAACATGCATCATGATCTGTGCAAAGAGTAACGACGGATCAGTTAACATTGGAAAATGTTGAATCATGGTTCAAGAGCACGAAAGATGAATTTGCTTAGAGATTCAGCACTAGACCTAATTTTAATACATGTATATGGGTAGAATATAACCTCTACCATGATCTGTATGAGACTTTTTTCTGTTGCTTCCTAGTAGAGTTATATGAATGGATTTCAGCCTATGCATCTAGATCAAGTTGGCATTATAGATCACATGTGTGGACCGAACAAGACTACCAGAGGTTGCAAGATGTAGATCTGACGTGGACCCATGCTATAGATCATTGGTGGAGAGTAGTACTAACTAGCTACACTCTGGAGTATGCCATCTCTATGTATTCTTATCCAGAGGTTGCTGAGTTTGAATTTCTGTGAGAACCTAGAGGAATGTTTCTACGTGTTATTCCTCTAGCTATGAAGATATTGATGGTTACCATGAGTTTAGAGGTGCTCATAATGGCTGGCTAAACCATTGTAAGCATTGGGTAAGGGAACTTGGGTGGAGGAAGATGGAAGATATCATGATAGAGAAGGAAAGGGAAGAAAGACAACTCAAGTATAGTGAAGTGCATGAAAGGGAGATTGCTAGATGATGTGAGGCTGCTAGTGTGATGGATCTATGGAGACAGATGTTGCGGGAAGTAATTGAGGTTGACGCAGAGGACGTGGAACCTAAGTAGTCTGTGCTACCCCATCTTGGCAAGTGCATGAGAGAGACCCCTTCGACTTCTAGTGAGTTCATCGCATGGAGAGAGGAGATTCGTTGGCGCATATCTAAACCCACCCAGTGAGTGAGCCCTGACGCTTGGTTTTCCCAATCTAGGAAGAAGTGTTATTAACCCAGTTGATATAAGTGGAAGAGACAGATCTACACCTATGAGGTAAAAAGTTTCATTTCCTTCTTCTATGGCTACACATATTCTAGTATTTGGAGGATTTTTTGGACAAGGGGAAAGTGTACAAGCTTTCAGGCTCACATCTGGAAGTGGCACGGGACACAGTAGTGGTAGTGGGGCGCTATCATAGACCGTCGACACATAGTTCAGTGGGACCATGGGGGTGCTTGGCATAGCTCCTACAGGCCCTATAGGACCCAGTGGTTCTAGTGGATTTGATGGCTCTAGAGGTATAGGACCCGATGGACCTGGTTGTTCAAATGTTGGTTAATGGGTTGTTGCGCACGTATGACTTCTGGATCCACAACTGATCGTGAGAGCTTCCTTTTGGCTAGGAGGAACTACCTGTAATGAAAACAAGACCACCAGAA
This sequence comes from Taxus chinensis, assembly GCA_019776745.2. Taxonomy (NCBI): domain Eukaryota; kingdom Viridiplantae; phylum Streptophyta; class Pinopsida; order Cupressales; family Taxaceae; genus Taxus; species Taxus chinensis. Next base: position 47,157 of record JAHRHJ020003427.1, read on the forward strand.
GGAATTAAACAATATGGGCAGTGAACTGCCTAGCGTATGCTAGATCCAGGAAGTATGATACTTCCTAGATGGCTGTCAGTCCACTGTTTTAAACAATTTAATGTTGTAAACAAAGTAAATCCTATTGTTATTTAAAATGATTTAGGTATCTCACTTAAAAACACAATAAGAAATAGATCTAATCTAACAGGCTAAGCTAGAATAGAATCCAAAGGTCAAATGATTGGTTCTGGGTCTTTGTAGGTTTGATAGAGGTCTCAGGTAGATCACAGGTGAATGAGGGTGAGATGAAATTAGGTGGGTAGGTCTTTGTTCTAGGCTGTGTGGGAAAATACAGAGGCTGGTGTCAGTCAGGGGTGACCGACGGTGGTTAGGTGTAACCGGTGCCAGTTACTGTGAGATCTGAAAATGTCACAGAACAAGTTTTGGTCTCCTTTGTGATTACACAAAGGACTTTGGTGAGTCAAGGTGAAATATTGGGTTACTGGAGTAGGATTTTGTGAGGTTTTAATGGGTATATGGAGGTGAAAATGTTGGAGAAGGTCAATAGGGGGCAAGATAAACAATGGATGATAAAATGATGATGAAATGAAATAAACCAGGAAAGTATGATGTTATACTTACTTGGATTCCATTCCTGAATGCCTGTGTGTGAGGGATGGAGGTGCTGATGATGGGTTTGAAGGTTGTAAGTGATCACCAACTGAAGAAAAGATTCTACATGGGCTGCATGTACACTCCTCTTTGCTTGGATAGATCAGATCATGGCTGGGATGGCTGTGTAGGAGAAGATGCTCAATCTCCTTCCTTGCATGTGAGTTTTTGCTGGAATTTGCTCTCTGAAGATGCGTTATCTCTCTGAGATGTGTTCTTTCTTGTCAAATTTCTCCCAATGTTTTCCAACCTTGAGAATAAGGTAGTTTAGGGGTTAAAAGGGGTAACCGATGGCGGTCCGGCTTAACCGGCGATGGTTAGGGGTAACCAACGTCGGTCAAGGTGGGATTTCCTAGGTTTACTAAACTAGGGAGATCCTCCTGATTTCCTTGGATCTCATGTCATTATCCCATGGATTAGACTGAGAGCCTCTTGTGAGCATGTGGGAATGTGGTTAGAGGGAATGTAGGCATTGATTTTTAGGGTTTGGGTAAGTCTTAGTTAGTTATGGCAACTTACTAAGAATAGGTCTTAGGTTGAGTTGGTTTGATGAGGTGTCTAAGTGAAGTGTATGTGTGGATATTATTTAAATAAAATATTCAAATAATAAATATAGTGAGGATAATGCATTAATTTAATTAATTAATTAAATTAATATTAGTGGGGTGAAGGGGGGTCATGGCTAGGTAAATGTAATAAAGGGTGCTTATTGGTCGAGGGACCAAAGGGGAGTGTGACCTAATTTTAGTGTCTACATTTTGCCCCTTTTTGTTGCATAGCTTGTATTGGTAAGTGACACTAACAAAAATAAGATGTGGTTGCCCCATGTGTGGGTGAAGGTGATCCCCCTCAAACCAGGAACTGACGAGGCAGCAGGCTGAAGCGGTGAGTGGTTTGATAAAAGGTAAATGTGAGGAAAAGGCAAGTGGGTATAGGGGAAAAGGGTGAAAGGTCTACTCAGGAAATCTAGGTAATGGGTCAGGGTCAAAGGTAGCAACAAGTCAAATGCACGCACACGTATAAACTACAGCACGCTACCGGGTTGAAGAGCAGGAAAACTCTACATCGTCTAAGGTCGATAGGTTTATCCAAACAAGGTTGAAGTGAATCTGGTATCCAAGGTATAGGATATGGTCAGGAAACACAACGTAGGTTAGGTGCAGGAACGTTTAGGTATGTTCCGGTACACCAAAGGTAGGGTCAGGATAAACGGTCATGACAATAGGCTAGGTAAGGTCATTAGGTCAATCAACACAGGTAACAATGCCACAAGGTATAGCGAACACATGAGGTCAAAGGTCACTAGCGATGGTCCAGGTCCAAATATCTAGGTCATGCATGGGTAAGGCCAAGGTAGGGGTAAAAGAATAAGAAGTCCCAAAGGAGGAAAAATGGAGGTAGGAAGTGATGAGGTCAGGAAAGGTAAGGTAATGGGTTGGGTAAAGGTTGGATGGGGTAAAGGAGTAAGGTAAAGGGTGGGGTAAAATGGCAAAGTAAGGGCAATGTGTAGGTGAGGGTGACCAATGGAGGTCATGGATAACCGACGTCGGTATAGGAAAATTGGTGATGGTTAGGTAGGGCACGTGAACGATGCCGGTCAATGGTAACCAACGTCGGTTAGGTCAGGTTGGGTTATAAAAATAAAAAATCACATGTTTTTATTATTCATTTGTTATTTGTGAAGTGAAGAAATGACAAAAAAAGAGAGAAAAGAGAGAAAAGTGTCTGGAGGAAATGGGACAGTGAGCTGGCAGTCTGATTTGATGAGGGTTGGGTTGGTGAGTAGCGGGTCCACGGGATCAGGGTGAGAGAGTTGATTGGTCGGAGGTTAGGAGTAAATATTCAGTGATGGCCGAGGTTGGAGAGGGATCGGGTGGACCACTGACATAGTGAATAGACGTGCCACCGAGATGGTGGCAGCGTGACGAGGTAAGCACCTAACTCTACATTGTTGATTAAATAGATTAGAAGATTTGGTATTTGTTATTGGTAGGGTTTTGTGGGTTTTGGGTTTTTGTGGGTGGGAAAAAGTAAAATGTGGGTATGGGGGGAATAATGGGAAAAAAAGAGGAGGGGGAGGGTAGTAAATTGTATAGGTGGGGTGGGTAGGGGTCTAAGGGGAGTTTAGGTCATTGTAGGTGGGGTAAAAGGGGCAGGTGGGAGAGGTTTATAGAAAAGGGGGGTTTGGGAAGTCACGGAATTTTCTGCGACAGTGACCGTTCAGTCAAGCTTGGCCGGCGTCGGTTGGGTAGAACCAGGATCGAGGTTGGGTAGAACCAGTATCGGTCACCAAATAGGTGACCAATGCCGGTTTAAAGGTGACCAAAGTCGGTTAGAATAAACCGGTACCGGTCAGGATTTTAGGCACAAGGGTGCAAAAGTGATGTAGGTTAGGTGGTTGAGATGGGTAGGGTAAAAATAGGGTGGAGGGTAATGATAATTGGTGAATATGGTCATGGTAAATAGGGATTAATGTCGTGCTTGGATTGGATGCAGGGGAGAGTGCAGTTACACATGCGGGACAGGGTTCCACCTCTACTGGTGACATTGCGTGGCTTAGTGACCCCTTTGGAGCTGCAGCATGTGGAGGCAGTGGGCTTGAGTGGGATTCGGTGCTACCGACATGTTGTTCGGTAGCCCAGCTTGATGGTCATGCTCATCGATAGATGGGACTCCACGACCAACACGTTCCACCTTCGACGGGTGAGATGACTATCACCCTGGAGGACGTGTTCCAGATTTTGTGGTTACCCATATTGGGTGCCCAGGTTTACTCTATCTCCTCCGAGGCCTCAGAGGAGCTGATCGGGATAGTTTTTGGTGAGGGGGTGTGGATCTGAGATTCCATAGTGCCAGTTTGAGCTATGGTGAGATGTACCTAGCCCATCCAGATGAGACAAGGATAGTGGTTTTATTGATGGAGGTAGTGTGCTTCTATGCACTGCCAGATGCAGAGGGTGGACACTTTCCCTGATCACTGATGGGGGTGCTCCACGATATGATGGTGCATGAGACACTATTTTCCTGGGCACCAGCATTCTTGGTGCAGCTATACCGAGAGTTGTGGGCATATGGGTGGTTGCGCAGGTTTAGCCTGTGTTGTACATTTATACTGCACTGTTGGGCCTACGAGCACATAGTCTGTGTTTGACCTATAGGGATGCCCCGAGTAGATGCATTTCCCATGAGATGTGTGTGGGTGGGATACAGGAGATGGGTGCCAGTTGTAGGAGAGTGGAGATCAGATAGGCTGACATATGATGTGGCCCATTTTTGGTAGTTGTTGGAGGGGTTGTCCAGAGTGGACATTATCTGGAGGCCATATGTGGGATTCCCCTCATATAGGCACATGCATGAGGAGCTAGCTGAGCTCTAGCTAGAGAGGTGGATACAGGGTCACCATGCCGGGGAGGATGAGATGATCCCGGTAGACAGGGTCTGACGGCAGTTCGGGCTTGTACAGGATATTCCTCTGTCCTTCCCACAGTATCAGAGAGATGACGTGGAGAGGCCTCTACCTCTACCACAGCCTACAGTGCCTACAGGGGAGGAGGAGGAGCTAGTGGATCAGTGGATAGATGATGCCAGATGTACAGATAGGTACAGGTAGTGGTGGGTGGCTCAGTTACGAGCCATACCACCTAGACCGGGGCAGCCAGACTTAGCTACCATTACAGTGCAGAGAGATGCCCTACAGGGGTAGGTAGCGATGCTGATTACCCAGATAGGTATACTACAGACACAGCTGGAGGGGTCAGAGGTAGAGGTAGTAGAGCTACGAGTACAGGTGGCCAGTCTGCAGGCCCAGATGGTGGAGGGAGAGGATGGAGGAGAGGAGATGGAGATAGAGATGGTCAGGTGGCAGCCTTACTGGCTCAGGTGGCAGGTTTACAGGGCCAATTGGCCACAGCCCAGGCATAGATTGGGGCCTTACAATCCCAAATACAGGCACAGGGGTAGGGGAACCACCACAGGCACAGGGAGCTAGGGGGCCCAGTTCACAGGCATAGGGAGCTGGTCCCAAGTTCACAGGCTGGTGCAGGGCAGGTTCACTATAGGGGGTACAGGGGCCGAGACCTATGGGACCACCACAGACCATGCGTGTATTTAGGTTACGGGATGCCTTAGGTGAGGTGAGATATTATCAGGATCAGCTCATGGTGGCTGGGATAGACTTCCTATCCTATGGAGAGTACAGAGCACAACAGGCATCCAGTGAGAGGATGAGATCCCACACACATAGTGTGGAGAGCACAGGAGGTCAGCGAGCTCTGAGGCCTGATCAGGGAGAGGCCACCAGTGCATGGTGACCAGAGCTAGGTGATGTGCCAGTAGGGACACAGGAGGCTGAGGGTGTAGGTGACACAGAGATGGAGGACATCCGGTGAGATGCCTGAGATGTGGTCACCTGATTTTTGATGTATACTAGTGATTTTTTGATATATATGTCGGCCTGCGTGCCGAAGATAGTTGTATTTTTGATCACATACCGGCCTGCGTGCCGAAGACAGTGAGGATGTATGAGTGATTTTTGTATATTTTGAGCATATACCGGCCTGCGTGCCGAAGATATTTTGTATTGATTCATTCATTCTTTTTGTATATATGAGACCGGCCTGCGTGCCGATGACATTTTGTATTATATATATTGGCGTGCATGCCGACATTTTTGAGATGATGGACAGGATGAGACAGACATGTGTATCAAGATACACATTTATTGATTTATATGATGAGATTCATGGTATTTTGTGATTTGTTGATGTGTGTATGAGACATTGGTTTATGGCTTGTGTTAGATGAGATATGGATTTGTTACTTTTTGAAATTAGGTGAGTTAGGCATGATGGAAATTATGGGTGAGTTTAGGCATGATGGAGTTAGAGTCAGGTTATAGGCATGGATCGAATTAGGTTGGTTAGGCATGGATTGAGTCAGGTTGGTTAGGCATGGATTGAGTCAGGTTGGTTAGGCATGGATCGAGAGTCAGGTTGAGTTAGGCATGGATTGAGTCATAGGCATGGTTGAGTTGAAAGTAGGTTTAGTTATGATTCATTATTTTGGCAATGAATGATACTATGGGTCATATGTGAAATGTTCTATAATCTATGCATAGTGATGATAGAGAGATGGTAGGTGTAATAAATGTATGTTGTGGTAAGCAACTTGTTATGTATGTGGCTTAATTTCCAATTTTGTTATAAAAGGGGAACTAAGTGAAATGTGATGTAAATGGTGAGTTAGGTATGGTTGATGAATTGGTTTAGGGTAGAGAATGGCCGAGCTAACCTCCAAGGGCCCCATGCCCTCGGAGTGCTGCCTACATAGTCCTGGAGTGAAAAGGGACCTCAGGCCGATGTAGTTCTCCCATGAGCTAGGGAAGAATATGAAAATGAGTTGGTAGGTTTTTGGGCATGTTGTGGGTTTAGGTTTAATAGGTGTGGGTAGATTATAGGTAAAAGGATGTAGGTGAAGGTGATTATGGTGAAAGGGGAGGATTACCTCAAAGGTAAGCGTCGAGGACCAAGTCCTGTATAAGGTAATCAAAATGTAAACAAAGATGGTTAAAAGATAAGAGGGGGGCAATAAAGCCACCTGATTGGGTAGGATCATACCGAGTAGATCATACCTTGGAGGGGGTGATGAACATAAGACCCGAAAGGCATTGCATGATTAACTGTTCTATGATGAAGGTAGTCACAGGATCACCAAATGTCTAAATTCCAAGATGTCCCTTGAGGCAATTGAGGAAATGAGAGTGGAAATGGTAAGGAGGGTGAAAGGTAGTTAATTTTATATGTTTTGAGTGACAGGCCTTTGGGCAAGGGGTCCTAGGTCACAATGGGCAAGTCCATGACTAAATTTTTTTTTGTTTTGATAGACTGATCGATGCGGGAAGTCTATATGGGATAAATAATATGGTACTCCTTGAGGTCTTCGTGAAGCTGATCGATGCGGGAAGCTTCGGTTTTTCTCTTTTTTTTTTTTTTAAAAGCTTCACATAGCTGTCCTTCGAGGGAGCAGTCTATTTATAGCAGCAATTTTGTCGAGAGGAAGATGTCCTTTTGAGGGAGTCATCTTTTATTAGAAGTTTGACTCAAGGATTTTGGTCCCATGTGAGGTCTTTGAAATCATGGACAAGACCAAGGTGGAGGATAGGACTCTTGTTCAAAAGGCAAGGTGGAATGACCATGGGATCTCATCTAAAGGTAGATGAAAAGTATCCATGAGAATCATGCTATGTGCAGTGCCGTGGTACACATATTCAAGAGAAGATAACAAGTGACGGGTACTCACATGATTCTTGTTTAATCATTAGGGAGGTGTATGGAGTGGATAGCGCTCAAGGGATGAGCCTGTAAAGAGACAAAGGGTGAGGTAGGACAATGAGTCAACAATAGAATGGTCGAAGATGCAATGCGTTAAGGGGCTCAGGTTTGGGTTTACCATCAAGTGAGGATAAACGATAGGCACCTGATCCATAGGTATGAGTTACGATGTATGGTCCAAGCCAATTAGGAGAAAATTTTCCCCGTTTACTTTTTTCTGCTTTGGTTACGTGTTGATTTTCTTTCAAGACAAGGTCACCGACTTGGAAGGTTCGTTCATGAACATGTTTGTCATAAGCACGTTTGATACGTTGTTGGTAAACTTGAAGGTGATCCAGAGCGTTAAGATGATGTTCGTCTAATAACTCTAGTTGTGCTAAGTGGTCCTGATGAAAGTCATCATCAGTAAGCATGTCATGGAGAGAAATGTGGAGTGAGGGGATCTGGACTTCGAGAGGTAGAACAACCTCTGTACCGTAGACCAGAGAAAAGGGTGTGGCCGCAGTGGAAGTGTGAATACTAGTGTGGTATGCCCATAGGGAAAAAGGAATGTGCGTATGCCAATCCTTCCCAGTATCGTCAACCACTTTCATGAGAATTTTGTTGAGGGTTTTGTTAGTGGATTTGGCTTGGCCATTGGTTTGTGGGTAATAAGGTGATGAGAAACTAAGCTGAATGCCGAAGGCGTCACAAAGTTTTTGCAATGTTTTGTTTTTGAATTGTTTTCCATTGTCAGTGATGAGGTGATGAGGAACACCAAAGTGACAAATGATGTGATGGTTAATGAACTCACATATTTTCTCAGCTTTCGTGGAGATGAGTGGTATGGCTTCCACCCATTTTGTGTAGTATTCGGTAGCAGTTATGATCCATTGATGGCATTGGGAAGAATGAGGATTGATTTCTCTGACAAGATCCAAACCCCATTGAGAGAAGGGCCAAAGGTCACGAGTGACCTGTAAGGCATGACTGGGTGTATGATGAAGGTTGGAATGTTGTTGGCATTTTACACAATGTTTGACATAGTCACAACAATCATGGTTAAGGGTCGGCCAGTAATAGCCTAGGTGAAGAATACGCTTAGCAACAGCAAGGCCACTAAAGTGACCTCCACATATGCCATCATGAACCTCCTTAATGGTATAAGGAATTTCAGAACTTGTGAGGCATCGTAAGAGAATACCATCAAAGCCATGCTTATAGAGGAGTCCCCCCAGAATGATGAAATGAGAGACCTTTTTAAGGAAGGCGCGTTGTCCGTTACGGGTGAGATCAGGAGGTAAGATGGAGAGAGAAAGGTAGTCAGAGTATTGTTTATACCAAAGGTCACTCGGGTCAGGGGTGTCGGTTCTGATTGAGTAAACATCATGAGGTAAATAAGAAGGTGAATGGAGGCATTGTATGGTGACAAATATTTTGGAATCGGCAGGGGAAGCGGGTATTTGGGAAGCTAAGCAGGCCATGGTATCTACAAATTTGTTGGTTGAACGTGGGATGGTTTGAAGGGTGTAACGATCAAAGGTGGTCAAAATTATGTTTATATGATGTTTATACTTTTGAAGTATCTCGTTATGACATTGGTACATACCATTGACTTGGTTTATGACCAATTGTGAATCACCAAAGATGTGGATTGATTTGACATCTAGGGCATATGCGGCTTGGAGACCTAGTACGAGTGCTTCGTACTCAGCAATATTGTTGGTGCATTCAAAGTCTAGTTTGAAAGACAAAGGCATGGGTTCTCCATCTAGAGGAATGAGGATAATACCAGCCCCACCCCCATGCTGACACTTGGAACCATCGAAGAACAGTGTCATTTGGTAAGGGGGTTCGTCCAGGGAAAGAGTAGCAATTGACTCATCGGGAAAGTCAAAATTAGAGGGTTGATCCCCAGAAATAGGTGCGTCAGCCAGTTGGTCGGTGATAGCTTGGCCCTTGATGGACTTTTGATGAATGAATTTGAGGTCAAGATCAGCTAAAAGCATAAGCCATCGCATGGCATGCTGATTTTGATAAGGTTTGGCGTACATGAAGTGTAAGGGATCGGTGTTGGTCACGACATAGGTTTTGTGGTTGAGTAGGTAATGGCGGAGTTTGGTGGCAATGAAAACTAAGGCTAAGAAAAGTTTTTCTGGATGGTTGTATCGGGTTTCATAGTCCAAAAGAGTATGGCTTATGTAATAAACCACCTGCTCCCTGTGTTGTTCATCGCGATGAGCGAGCATGGCTCCCAAGGAATGATCGGTAGCTGATATGTATAGGTAAAAAGGTTGATCATCTTTAGGTGGAATGAGTATGGGTGGTTGGAGAAGGTATTGTTTTAGGGCCTCAAAAGCTTTGTGACATTCATCATCCCATTTAAAGGAGACATCCTTCTTGAGCAGATGATGAAATGGTTGACACCGATCAGATAATTGTGAAATGAAATGGTGAATGGACTGCAATTTACCTTGCAGGCTATGGAGTTGTTGAAGGTTAGTAGGTGGAGGCATTTCAAGAATGGCCTTGACTTTAGCAGGGTCAACTTCTATACCATGGAGGGAAACAATAAATCCCAGGAGCTTTCCTGAGAGAACCGTGAAGATGCACTTTTTAGGCTGAAGGTGGATGCAATATTTAATGAGGTGGTCAAAGATGGTTTTGAGGATGGTGAGGTGCTCGGAGTGATGTTTAGATTTGGCCAAGAGATCATCCACGTAATCTTCCAATATGTGATGCATGATATCATGGAAGATGTAAGTCATAGCACGCTGATATGTGGCACCAGCATTTTTAAGGCCAAAAGGCATGACTCGATAGCAAAAGGTTCCCCAAGGGGTGATGAATGTGGTCTTGTGTTGATCTTCTGGGGCAAGAAAAATTTGGTTATAACCCGAGAAGCCATCCATGAGTGAGAGCATCTCATGACCAGTGGTGAGGTCAACCAGTTGATCAATACCGGGCAAGGGAAAGTCATCTTTTGGGTAGGCTAGGTTGAGGTCACGGAAGTCCATGCAAATGTGGAGTCCCCCTGTTGCTTTAGTAACAGGGACAATGTTAGAAATCCAATGAGGATAATCAATGGGTAAGATGAAGGAAATGGAAAGAAGGCACTGAAGTTCTTCTTTGATGAGAAGAGCAATGCGAGGGTGCATTTTCCTCAGCTTTTGTTTGATAGGTTTGGCATCGGGAATGGTTACGATATTGTGGACCACTATGGTGGGGTCAATACCGGGCATGTCTGTGTAAGACCAAGTGAAAGTGTGGTTATGATCTCAGAGAAAAGAAGTGATGGCTTCCTGTTCAGCAGCATCTAAAGATTGTCTGATCTTTAGGATGTGCGGGTCATCCTGAGTATGAATGTTGATCTCGATAGTCGATTCATTCAACATGGTTTGTGTCTCAGAGGGTAACGACCGATGAATATATGAGTCTTCTGCACCAAGGTAGGTGAGTATGGATTCATCATCCTGACATTGAATGATGTTAATTGTAGGTGTGTCATCATCGATCATTTCAGGATACAGGAATGGAAGAGTGGAAGGGGCCTCGCCTTCGCGTTGATAAGTCAAAGGCCCCAAGGAAATGGTGTTTATGAAAAAAAAAAGTTAGGGGGGATAGATTCAGGATCCATCGACTCCGTCGGTGAGGGTGGTGATGAAGGTGGAGCGGGTGAAGGTGGTGATGAAGATGAAGGTGGAGAAGGGCTAGGGTCCTCAATGAGTTCAATGCGGGCCTGTTTGGTAGGAGGTTCGGGGAAGCCGATACCACTACGGTCATTATGTTTGTGGGTGGTACATGGAATAATGGTATGGTGGCCTTGCTCGTAAAATCCAAAACCAAAACCCTTCCATGCACAGTGGTGCAGGAAGGTGTGGGTGAAATGGTGATTGGTAAGTGATTGGAAGTCAATGGAAAATGGGTGGGTTTGTGATGGTGGTTCAGGTGTGTAAGTGGTAGTATCAAGTCCCCCATAGGTGAGACTAGTACGAAGATGAGGACCATAAAGGAGGCATTCTACTATATGGTGATCATAGCTAGGGTGTTGGTGAAGGCTTCCATACTCGTGTGGAGTAAGGAATGTGTTGACACTATATAGGTGGTACTCCCCTAGAGTGAGGCATTAAAAAACACCTTCCAAGGGATCAGTGGTTGATATGTAGGTAGATGGAATGGATGATGTGTCAGAGGTCGATGCGGAGGTGGAGTTAATGGATTGAGAAGCTAATGGATCAGCCGTGGAGGTTATAGCAGTGGTAGGAATGGAGGAGGTATGTGTGGTGAAAGCAATGGCTGTATACTGGTAGGTGGAGGTGTAGGTGAAGTGGTATTGGTTGCGGAGGTAGATGGCTTGACAGGTATGAGCACATCATTGGGTCGGTAAAGCATGTTGCATGTTTTGAAAGGTGATGGGTCAGCTGGAATGGTATAAGTGTGTCCTTCGTGTTCAAACTTTACACAATGATGCAAAGTGGAAGGAACGCAACCCATGACATGGATCCAGGGTCTACCAAGCAACAAGTTATATTGGAATTCCCCCTCCAAAATGTAAAACAATTCTGGAATAGTGTGGGGGCCCACGCGAATGTGAAGGATGACATTGCCTAGTGTGGAGGTGATAGCGTCATTGAATGAATGCAACATGACCGGATGTTTATGCATGTAATTGTCAGGTATGCGCATTTGAGAAAATGCATGGGATGAAATGATGTTAATGCTAGTGCCTCCATCAATCATCACATGGCGTACCCGTATGTCATCAATGTGGACAGAGATGAAGAGGGCTGGGTCTGGGTCATCATTTTGGTGTGGCGCGATCTCCTCCTCTGAGAAGCTAAGGGAGGCCACTTGGTGAACAAGGTGGGGTGAGGATGAAGGTGGTAATTTGGTGAGAGAGGCTACATGATGGGGTGTGATAATGGAGGCTACGGGTGTAGGGTCATTGGGTAAAACCTCAATAGATTGAAGAACCTCCATGAGGGCTTGACAATGGGATTCTGAGGTTTGGATGAGGTCATATAAGGACATTTTGAGGGGAGATTGGTGTAATTGTTTGAGCATGGTGCGATGTGTGATGCCATTAGAAATGGGGTACGTGGGGCCATGGATAGTTATTTTAGGTATGGGTGCAGATGGTATGTTGGGTATAGGATTGGTTGGTGGGTCAGTTGCCTTTTCTTTTCCCTTCTGTGCATGTGTAGTGATGTGTATCATGTTGATTTGAGGGGAGTTGGAAAATGGAGAAGGTGTAGGGTGAGTGGTATAATGACATGAAGGGAAAAAACCTACTGGAGGAGAAAATCCTTGTGAGGTGAGCTGGGTGCAATGACATTGGGGTGGTGGCGTGGCAAGTTCTCTGATGTGAACCATGTTAATTTCAAATCTTGGGGGTGGCTCTAGGAGCTGTGAGGGTGGAGGTTGTGGTTGTTGAGTGGGCAGTGTGGGAATGGGTGTTGGTGAAGCAGGATCCTCGTCAAGAAGGTCGTCATCATCAAAGTTGGTTTCTGGTGGACACAATTGGATAAGGATGGTTTTCAAGGCCTTGCAGTTCTCCACATCATGCCCTGGCACACAATGGTATGCACAAATTTTAGTATCATCAAACCCTTTTGGCTTGGGTTTGAGGGGGTCGTAAGGTCGGAGTGGCGGTAATGTGATAACAGAAGTCTCGAGGAGGTTGGTTAAAATTTTGGCATAGGACCCTGCTAGTGGATCACAATGGGAAGTGAACGTGGGTTTGGGTGTAGGTGTGGTTGATTGTCGAGGAACTATTTTTGGAAGAGTAGGAATGGGTCGAGCTATGGGTTTAGGTGCTGGTGTGGTTTTAGGTATCGGTCGTGTTTGTTTGGGTAGGGGTACAGTAGATGGATGGGTAGGAGGGTGTGTGGTTGTTTTGACTACCTTATTGTGGGGTAGTGGGGTTTTGTTTTTGGGTTGCACCTTCTTGGGTAAAGGTGATCCAATGGGTGTATGAGGTCTAGAAGGAAAAGTAGATGGAGGAAGAGGGTGAGTTACCCATGGGGATAATGGGGGTGCTGTGAAGGTAGATGACGTGGGTCGTACTTGGGGTGTGAGGGACAATGACTGAAGTGTAGTGGGTAGTGAAGCAATAGCTGAGGGTATTGGAGGTATTGGTGGTAAAGAGACTGCAGGTGTGGGTGTAAGTCATGTTGTGTGCCTGGGTAGGTTAGAGGTTTGTGAGGAAGGAATGGGTTGTTGTGTTATTGGTTTATGGATGGGTGAAGGTTGCTTGACCATGTTGGGCAGCTGAGGTCTTAAGACAGATGGGACAAGTGTGGGTGTGATTGGTGTGGTCGGGGTATGAGGTCGATGAGTTTGTTTCTTTGGTTTGGGTGTCAGAGTAGGTGTGGTATTGATGTTGGAGGATGTAGCTAAATCTAGTTTAATAGGTGGATGAGTAAGGCTGGTGGTCGGGGTGACCCCTAAAGTGGTAATAGGTTTAGTTGAGGAAAATGTTGTAGGTGTGGGTTTGGGTTTAGATGTAGGTTGGGTTATGGGTAAGGGTGTGGTTTGAGTGCTAACAGGTATCATGGAAGGGGTGTGATAGAGGTGGTTGTGTTTGGTTTGGTTTGGATTGGTCGAAATGTGTTTGGGTAGATAGTGGAGGTATCAGCGAGGGATCTCTGCATCTGTGTTGAGACGAGGAGTAAGAGGCGCCCCCATAGTAAAGCCCTATCCACATAATCTAAGTGATCGGCCAAATGTGAGAATGACACGTCTGTGGGTGGAGTTGGTGAGGACCTAATGGGAATTCCCGTAAAATGTGTCTTAGAGATGGGGAATTGGCTAGCTTCAGCTTCCGTGGGTAAGAGAGCCGAAAGTAGGTCTGTTGGATTTTGGGTAGCTGATGGAGAATGCTCGCCAAGAGGCAAAGGTATCTCAACTGGGTCTATGATAGGTGGAGGAGATGATGGGAGCTCCTCTATAAGTGGAGGGATGGGCTCCTCTATGGGTGGAGGAGGTAATGGGTGCTCCTCTGTGGGTGGAGGAGGTAATGGGTGCTCCTCTGTGGGTGGAGGAGGTAATGGGAGCTCCTCTATGGGTGGAGGAGGTACTGTAGGTAAAGGTTCTCTAAGTGGTGAAGCTAGGGGTGAGATGGTCTCAATGTTAGTGGAAGACCCCTCCGTAGGTGATGAAGGAGATAAAATGTGTTCTTTGTTGGTGAAGGAATAGGGAAGGTTGGTTGCAATGTAGAAGGAGGATTTTAGGCTAGGATCTCCTCTATGGAAGGAATATGGGGTAATTGGGAGGTGACAGGTACCTCATTAAAGATAGCGTGACCCTCACGGGTATGGGTATCATGAGTTGATGTCTCACCGGTTTGATTGGATGAAGAGGCATGGTTGGGAAACAGTTTTTTGAAGATTTGTAGATTTTGGTTGGGGGTGGCATTGGGATTATCCACAGTTAACTCACCTTTCTCGAGCATTTCTTGGACAATATTTTTGAAAGTGATGCAGTTTCCATCACTATGACCCTTTACTCGATGATAGTTACAGAAATCATGTTCTTTATACCATGCGGATATGGGGCGAGTAGGGTCAAAACTAGTGTGTGGTTTTATAGGTGGAAGGGTGATGGCTCTAGCTTTGATAAGATTTTCTAAGATAGAAGAGTAAGGTTCCCCAATTGGAATATATATTTTCACTGCTCTTGTCTACATTGAAAAGTCTAGACAGGTGAGAGATTAGATGAGGGTGTAGCCTGATTTGATGGATGAGCTGGGCCGGCCTTGAGTACCACTGCGTTAGTGGTGCCCTTAGCTTTTGAATAATTCATTTGTGGTTTGGAAGAAGAAGAGGTATCATTCGACTTGAATGCCGAATTCTTATTGCGTAATTGGATTTTCTTCTCTTCGATGGCCCGAATCTCTAACTTTCGTGCCATAGTGAATGCCTCATCGAATGTTTGGAAGGTTTGGACCTGCAAGGTTGGGGAGATATGTCTAGCGCAAGCCCATGTGAAGAGCTCGATGAGTTCAGTTTGTGGCAGTTGGAAGGTAAGTTGATTGATCAGGCTGCGCCAGCGAGTGACAAAATCTGTGATAGATTCATCCTCATACTGACGTGTGGAATATAGATCGGTCATGGTAACCTTCTTGATGATATTGATAGAGAAATGATCCAAGAAGGCTTGGGCTACCTGATTGAATGAGAATATAGAGTGTTTAGGCAACCCATTATACCAATCTAATGCAGGTCCAGTGAGGGACATGGGAAAGGTTCTCAAAAGCAAGGCATCATCATGAGTGATCAGATAACACCCATGTTTGAATGACCGCAAATGTTGTTGTGGGTCTTCTTTGCTATTGAAATGATTGAATTTAGGCATTTCCCAATGCACAGGGTATGAACGGATAGGAATGGATGGGTGAATAGGCTCGTTGCAAATCTCGTCATAGGTGAGAGTGTTGCGGGAGCCAGAAACTGATGCCTCCAATGTCTGCATCTTGTCCAACATCAATTTAATTAGGTCATTGGTGGGTTGTGATGATTGGATGCCTCTTGTAGCATGAGGAGGTTGGTTTTTGGCGTATAACAGGGGTGGCACTCCAGTGTATGGGGCTGCCATGTAGGGTGGTGGAGAAGAAGGTAGTGAAATAGGGGGTACGTACCTGGAATGGAATGAATAATGGATGAAACAGGAGGTTGTTGGTAGTATGTATATGGGGGTGGAAGGGTCGTGGTAACCCTAGTGGCAATAGGGGCTAATGATTGTGGAATGGAAAGAACCACGTTCTGAAATGGGGTAGGGGTCACCGACACTGGAGGTGGTAATGTAGCTACAGGTATGTGTGAGACATTAGGGGTGGATGAGGTTGTGTTTGGGGTAGTCGTCGAGGGTATGGTGGATGTAATGGGTGCCACAGAGGTAACAGATGTGGCAGTCATAGCGGGTATAGGACCTAACTGTGAAATGACTGGGGGTAAGGTGGATGTGGGCAGCACGGAGCCAGATGGGGCCGATGTGGGAGTGGGTGTGAGAGTCGGGGGGATAGATACGGGCATGCCGTATATCAACTGACCCGAGGCATCTCGAGTGGATGAGTGGGAAAGGTAAAACTGCAAGGTGGCAGGGTTCTGGTCAAGGAGTCATGTGAACTCCTCATCTCTAGTAGTGATAGTAATAGGCTGGATGGGATCCATGGCTGGTGATAAAATAGAAGGTGGTGAAGGACTAGGTGGGAGTGGTTGACAACTGGCATGAAATACGAGGGTGCTTGCTTGTCTTCGGGTCAGCACCATGTGAACCAGTACTGATCAGGTAGGGCTGCTTCTCTGTAAATGACACAGAGAACAACAGGAACAGGTGAATCTGGTGACAAAAAGTGGATTAAGTACCAAATGGTGGCTGGAATGTGAAACAGGCTAACCGATGCCGGTTAGGGAAAACTGACGCCGGTCAGGGGTAACCGCTGCCGGTTACTGTAGAAAATGGACAGTGAGTAAACAATGAGGCAGAAGGTAAAATATGACAGGTATGCCAAATCTGAAGATGTTTAAAATGTCAATGGGAATAATGACAGTGACAGAGACTGTGAAAAGTGGAAGAAAGTGAAGTAAAATGTCCTTTTGAGTAGGTTAGCAAAAGGACCTGGAACCGATGTCGGTTGGGTATAACCGATGGCGGTCAGAGGTAACCGATGACGGTTACTGTGAAATTGAAACAGTGATGAAAGAAAGTGGTTGTGAATTAAAATCTGATGTAGAATCAGACCCAGAATTCTGAGAATGATGATGATATGACCCAGGCACACTTAGGTGAAGCCGGAATACACCAGCTATGATGAGGAGCATGCAAGGATGAAAAAAAAAGTGATAAAACTTGATCTCTCACCTCAAAATGCATGCCAAGCAAAAACACTAAGAAAATGTGATCCTAGGAGTGCCTTTTCTATTATGTTTGTTTAGCTTATGCTATTTAAGGACTGACACATGAATTGTGAAATAGATTTTTTGGTGAGGATGGCTTCCTACAAAGAAGGAGATCTAAAAGGTGAGGTTTCAGGTATGTTATGGTGGGGGCGGGCTTCGCTCTGAAGTATGACTCGACAGAGCAGTGAGCTGGGTGCCCACTGTGCCGTGATCGTGTGATCACCTACAGCTTCTTCCAGGTAAATGTTGTTTAAGAATGTATGTATTTTGAATTTTTGTGTGGTTTGGTAAGACTCAGAGAAAGAGAAAAGGATAGAAGTGCTTTTCTATGATTCGTTTGTCAACCATCAGCTGGGCATGACTTCCAGCGTATAGGTTGCCCTCAATTAATGTGAGCTAATGCAATAAATCAGAATGGAATGCACTTATTTTTAAACCCAAATCGAAAATGTGAAATTGGATGACACAATAAGATGAAGAGGAAGAGGGATGCTCTTTCACTACAATGCAGAAAACATGAAGAAATGGTTCTTTTTAATTACACCAAAAGAAAAGTTTCCTTTAGAGAAAATAGAAAGAAGAGGTGGATTACCAGGGAAGAAAATTAGTGTGTACGCTTTTCAGAAGGGAAAAAAACACACAATTTTTTCCTAGGAATGAATGAAATGCAAGGAACCCCGGATGGGTCCCACCGGGTGTGCCAAAATGTTTCACCTTTTTCTTAGATTGTTTCTTTGAAGTGTTGATGAAACAGATAGGGTAACGGGCGTAGGAGGAATACCTGTTCAAATGTTGGTTGATGGGTTGTTGTGCGCGTATGACTTCCGAATCCACAGCTGATCGTGAGAGCTTCCTTTTGGCTAGGAGGAACTACCTGTAATGAAAACAAGACCACCAGAAGGAATTAAACAATATGGGCAGTGAACTGCCTAGCGTATGCTAGATCCGGGAAGTATGATACTTCCTAGATGGCTGTCAGTCCACTGTTTTAAACAATTTAATGTTGTAAACAAAGTAAATCCTATTGTTATTTTAAAATGATTTAGGTATCTCACTTAAAAACACAATAAGAAATAGATCTAATCTAACAGGCTAAGCTAGAATAGAATCCAAAGGTCAAATGATTGGTTCTGGGTCTCTGCAGGTTTGATAGAGGTCTCGGGTAGATCACAGGTGAATGAGGGTGAGATGAAATTAGGTGGGTAGGTCTCTGTTCTAGGCTGTGTGGGAAAATACAGAGACCGGTGTCGGTCAGGGGTGACGACGGTGGTTAGGTGTAACCGGTGCCGGTTACTGTGAGATCTGGAAATGTCACAGAACAAGTTTTGGTCTCCTTTGTGATTTGCACAAAGGACTTTGGTTGGTCGGGGGATGAGGTATTGGGTGACTGGAGTAGGATTTTGTGAGGTTTTAATGGGTATATGGAGGTGAAAATGTTGGAGAAGGTCAATAGGGGGCAAGATAAACAATGGATGATAAAATGATGATGAAATGAAATAAACCAGGAAAGTATGATGTTATACTTACTTGGATTCCATTCCTGAATGCCTGTGTGTGAGGGATGGAGGTGCTGATGATGGGTTTGAAGGTTGCAAGTGATCACCAACTGAAGAAAAGCTTCTGCATGGGCTGCATGTACACTCCTCTTTGCTTGGATAGATCAGATCATGGCTGGGATGGCTGTGCAGGAGAAGATGCTCAATCTCCTTCCTTGCATGTGAGTTTTCACTGGAATTTTCTCTCTGAAGATGTGTTATCTCTCTGAGATGTGTTCTTGCTCATCAAATTTCTCCCAATTTTTTCCAACCTTGAGAATAAGGTAGTTTAG
The DNA here is from genome assembly GCA_019776745.2 of Taxus chinensis. Lineage (NCBI taxonomy): Eukaryota > Viridiplantae > Streptophyta > Pinopsida > Cupressales > Taxaceae > Taxus > Taxus chinensis. The sequence continues at coordinate 65,846 of JAHRHJ020003427.1, forward strand.
GGGTTAAAAGGGGTAACCGACGGTGGTCCGGCTTAACCGGCGATGGTTAGGGGTAACCGACGTCGGTCAAGGTGGGATTTCCTAGGTTTACTAAACTAGGGAGATCCTCCTGATTTCCTTGGATCTCATGTCATTATCCCATGGATTAGACTGGGAGCTTCTTGTGAGCATGTGGGAATGTGGTTAGAGGGAATGTAGGCATTGATTTTTAGGGTTTGGGTAAGTCTTAGTTAGTTATGGCAACTTGCTAAGCATAGGTCTTAGGTTAAGTTAGCTTGGTGAGGTGTCTAAGTGAACTGTATGTGTGGATATTATTTAAATAAGATATTTAAATAATAAATATAGTGAGGATAATGCATTAATTTAATTAACTTAATTAAATTAATATTAGTGGGGTGAAGGGGGTCATGGCTAGGTAAATGCAATAAAGGGTGCTTATTGTCGAGGGACAAAAGGGGAGTGTGACCTAATTTTAGTGTCTACAATGTTTAGGTATGTTCCGGTACACCAAAGGTAGGGTCAGGATAAATGGTCATGACAATAGGCTAGGTAAGGTCATTAGGTCAATCAACACAGGTAACAGTGCCACAAGGTATAATGAACACATGAGGTCAAAGGTCACTAGCGATGGTCCAGGTCCAAATATCTAGGTCACGGCACGGGTAAGGCCAAGGTAGGGGTAAAATAATGAGTCCCCAAAGGAGGAAAAATGGAGGTAGGAAGTGATGAGGTCAGGAAAGGTAAGGTAATGGGTTGGGTAAAGGTTGGATGGGGTAAAGGAGCAAGGTAAAGGGTGGGGTAAAATGGAAAAGTAGGGGCAATGTGTAGGTTAGGGTGACCGATGGCGGTCATGGATAACCGACGTCGGTATAGGAAAACCGATGATGGTGAGGTAGGGCATGAGACCGATGTCGGTCTAAGGGTAACCGACGTCAGTTAGGTTGGGTTGGTATAAAAACAAAAAATCACATTTTTTATTATTCATTTGTTATTTGCAAAGTGAAGAAATGACAAAAAAAAGAGAGAAAAGAGAGAAAAGTGTTTTTACAAATCCACGTGAAGCATTGGAATTTCCCTTGCACGCCAAGGCTGTTAGTAGTGTTGATACTGGTGTTATCCCTTTCCTAGAGGCTCAAATTATTGCTATGGATAAGTAACTAGAGAAGTTATCTACGAACTCATCCCATGAAACTTGTAGTGGTTTATGGTGCACAAATTGTGAAGTAGAGGGGCATGTTAAGGATAATTTCCCCCAAAGGATGGTACATGCTTGTGACAGTAGACTGTGAAATTTGTCATGGAGACCATGATGTAAGTAGATGCCCCTTGTTATAACATGCAATCCAGAAGAATGTGTCTTGCTACTACAAGATCTGCACCTCTACAACCCATGATACTAAGGACTATAGGCTCATTGATCATATCCATGAGGTAATTGATCGTGGGGTGCACCAGAATAGCATTTCTAGTAGTTATAAGGGAGATGATCACCATTATGAGGCACATGCAAATGAAGGCATGCATGGAAGGGGTTTTTGTAGAGGATTTTGTGGTCATGGTAACCATGTGGAGGAAGGAGTGAGTTCCCACACAGAACCTATTTCAATTATGGATCTATAGAGCATTACAAATGAAAATTTTCAAACTTGTTGTAGTGCTCATGGTGCGGAAAGAAGCACAAGTATGAGGAGTGCCTGAAATTATTTTGAGCATATGAATCAGTAACACCAAAAGACAAAGGGCACTATAATGGTCAGTATTAAGAAGGAAGACACACAGTGGATGCCACAGGTAACATGGGATTAAATTTTGGAGTCTATCTTGGTAACAAAAAGGGTAGAATCCATGTGCATAAAATAGATACCAAGACAAAGAACCTAGTTTCAAGGGAGGAATTCATCATGGGAAGTATCCATACCCTGCGCATCAAAAGGAATCATATCAAGACACCATGGATGTCATTTACAGTTTACAAGGGGAAATACAATGTCTAAAGGAGTAGTCTAGGAGGAAGGAACAAGGAAGGAGGGTCGAGGTGCCAAAGGATGACTTGGATGAGGTCAAGGAAGTATGTAAAATTCTAAGGAAAGACAATAGTATTCCCTTTCTAGGATCATGGTTGAGAGAGAAGGCACCATGCACCAGAGGAGAATGCAAGAGGCAAGTCTTGCACGTAAACCTTCCCCTCACAGACTTGACTATGACAAGGAGATCACATTAGATGTATGACTCCTTAGTAATATCCTCATTGACACAGGCATGGAGGTTAATGTTTTGACTTTGGATGCATGGCATCAGATGGGAAGACCTGCATTAAAACCATCTTCGAATGTGTTGTATATGGAAAAAATGACTAAGGCAATTCCCATCGGTGTCTTAAAGGATGTAGCTATCACTATCCAAGGAGCTAAGTTTACTGGGGACTTCAAAGTCTTGGTGCTCGCTGAGGAAGACAATTTCCTAGCACTACTTGGGTGCCCTTGGTGTTACAAGAACAATGCGGACCTTCAGTTTAACAAAGGGTACATCATATTTGAAAATAAGGAGGAGCGGCTCATTATACCTCTGGCTGATTGGAAGTCAATGCCCTATACTGAACCTTTGGGATAAGAAGTCCTAGACAAGATATATTTGCACTCAATCAGGGACCCTTGAGATGGTACACCCTACTAACGGAGTTATCTAGTTTGAAGATGCTCAGTTAGTAAGTGATACCACCAGTCTGGCATGTGATAATTGGGTGCATGGAACTTTAAATTGAATGGGATGGTAGTTGAGAGGGTTGGTGACCAAGGTAACAAAGGCACGCACAGTTCCAGGCACCTTAGGAGGAAAGAACTTCCCAAGTATTTAGGAGGAGCCTTCCCTGAGATATTTCTGCAGGAGATAGAAGCTCAGTGGAAGAATGAGAAGGAATAGAGGGGATGTTAATTTATGTCTTACTCAGCACAGTAGCTCATTGGTGGGCCACACATTAGGAGATCCTTTTAGATGGCATGAGGTAAGAATTGCTCTCTCTGTCAGATTTTCTAGAAGTAATGTACCCACCATCATCAAGGACTACCATGGGAAGGAGCCCACCTCTTTCCATATCCAGGAATGTGAACGGGTCTGGAGAGAAGGTGCGGAAGCTTTGCCACCATCCCTCTAGGTGCACAAGTTGTATTCTACACTACAGGGTTATGCACATGCATGGTACATTCATTCAGAGACACCACCAGATAAGGAATTGGCAAGAGCTTGCAGCTGACCTTATTCAAACCTTTGAGTATCGGAGTACCAAGCCATCAGTTGATAAGGCCTTGTAGGGTATCAAGTTCCTTACCATGGGGGAAAGTGCTATGGAAAGAAGATAGGTTGTTGGAATTATTAGGTGAACCAGGTATTGGAGGTGTGCTTTGAAGAGGAGGTTGAAGAAACAAAAGAGTTACAGCTTGAGCGCACGTGCTTAGAAAAGGAGAAAGGAAAATTGGTGTATGTGATTGATGGAGAGGAATCATAAATATTATATGTTAGCCATTCTATAGGGACGTGTAAGGTATTGGATAGTGCAGATGCTCGAATGCGTGCCTACCATGAGCCTTTAAAGATGAAGAAAGGTTAACATCGGTTCAGGAGAAGAACCTAAGGAAGCTATTATTAGAGATTACTGGTCAGAGAAGGAAGTATCTAAGATCATTTATCTGTTGCATAAATTTGAGGATTTATTCCCACGTGGGTACCATGAGCTCAAAGGCATTCACCATTCCTTGAGGGAGACAAAGATAAAACTAAAGGAAGGTGTGCCTGGTTAGAAAAAGGCCCTATCGAATGAATCCCAATTCGTGCGTGAAGGTTAAGGAGGAGATAGAAAAAATGATAGCTTCTGGGATCATTGAGGTAGTGGAAGAATTAGAATGGATAAGTCTGATGGTAATCAGCATCAAGAAGGATGGGTGGATTAGGATTTGTGTGGATTATAGGGAATTGAATGTAGTTTGTGTCATTGATCCATTTCCAACCCCCTTCACTGAAGAAATTTTGGAAGGAGTCAGCTGGCGTGAAATCTATTCCTTTACGGATGGATTTTCAGGGTACCACCAAGTTCCGGATTGCAAAGGAAGACTAGAGAAGACAAATTTCACCACCGAATGGGGAAGTTTTGCATACACGGTCATGCCCTTTGGGTTGAAGAATGCGCCTACTATTTTTTCGCGCATAGTGGTGCAAGCATTCCAGGACTTCATCCATAAATTTCTTCAGGTCTATTTGGATGATTGGACAGTATATGGTCTAGTTAAGGACCATTGTGACAACTTGAGATTAATGTTTGAGAGGTGTAGGCAGTTGAGGATATCCCTCAACATTAAGAAGTGTGTATTTGCTACACCCATTAAGACCTTATTGGGGCATTTCATATGTAAGGAGAGCTTGCTGGTAGATCCCGCCAAGGTTGTAATTATTATGGGGTTAAGGGAACCTACTAGCCAGAGCGCAGTGTGGATTCCTTGGGCATACAGGTATTACAGAAAATTCATTAAGGGATATGCCAAGATCACCGTGCCTTTAGAGGAGCTGCTTAGACACAAAAGTGCCTTCCATTGGGGAGAGGTGCAACAGAGGGGGCATTTGATACATTAAAAGATAGGCTTATTACCGTGCCTATTTTACGTTTTCCCTCTTGGGACAAGCCCTTCCATGTCCATGTAGATGCCTCAGGGACCGCTATTGGAGCTGTACTTACACAACCAGGTGAAGGGATTGTTGATCATCCTCTTAGTTTTGCAAGCAGGAAGTTAACACCAACAGTAGCAGAATTATACCACAACCGAGTGCAAGGCATTGTCAATGATCTATGCATGCTCTTCAAGTTTAGACAGTATCTGTTGGCAACACCCTTTGTCTTCTACACTGACCACATGGCATTAAAGTATTTAGTAAACAAGCCCATTCTTCAAGGGCGCATATGTCGATGGGTGTTGTTGTTTCAAGAGTTTGAATTCACAGTTGTAGTGAAGCCCAGAAAAAATAACTATGGGCCTGATCATCTGTCAAGGATTAATTCAGGAGAGGATGCGCAAAGTATTGAGGAAGCAATGCCAGACGCCCAATTGTTTAGATTACGGCGCGTGCCCTTGGATTTGGAGGAGATTGTAGTATTTTTAAAAGAAGGTGTGGCTCCGGATGGAATGAAGGCATCAGAAAAGAAGCAGTTGGCCATACGTCATGCCCTACATGTTGATTAGTGGAGACTTATACAAGTTGGGATGAGATGAAGTTTTTGTGCAGGTGTGTATTAGAGCATGAGCACCTGGCCATCATGGAGGAAGCACATGGAGGAAGTGCGGGTGGGCATTATGCAGGTGATGCCACCGCGTGCAAGATATTAATGGTAGGATTATGGCAGGAAACCTTGTACAAGGATTGTAGAGATTATTGTAAAGCATGTGACCACTGTCAGCGCATTGGCAAACCAGGAAGGAGAGATGAAATGCCTTTGCACCCTATCCCTAGCACGGAGCCTTTTGAAAAATGGGCAATAGACTTTGTAGGACCTATTGCACCAGCAGTGCATAGGACTGGGTCATGTTATGTCATCACTTGCACATGGATTATCTCACAAGGTGGGAAGAAGCAGCCCTAACTAAAGATTACATAGCAGCAACAACGACAAGGTTTTATGGGAGAACATTATCACGAGGTATGGATGTCCCTTTGAGTTTGACCAGTGATAGGGGTACACATTTTCTGAATGAGACCATGAGGATCCTGTTATCAAAGTTCATGGTGGCTCATCACAAGACTACACCCTATCACCCACAAGAAAATGGAACCATGGAAGCATTCAACAAAATACTGAGTCATACCTTGACCAAAATTTGTGATGTTGGAAGACAAGATTGGGATGACAAAGTATCAGCAGTGTTATGGGCTTACAGAACAACGTATAAAAGACTAAATAAAGCCACACCTTTTCAATTGGTGTTTGGCATGGAAGCTATTTTACCGGTTGAATTTATGTTACCTTCTCTGTGAATAGCATGCACAGGAGGATTAGCTGATGAACAAGCGTTGGAAGAAAGGATTGATGAGCTAATGAAACTGGATGAGAGATGATCACTTGCCTGATGGAGCCAGACAACAGAAAAGGCAAAGCAAAAGGCTTGGCATGATCGCCACATTAGAAACAAGAAGTTTGAGGTTGGGCAGATGGTGTTACTATATGATTCCAAGTTTTTGTGCCATCCTGGAAAGTTGAAATTCCATTGGTTGGGTCCCTACACAATCTCATACATCCTTGATTTGGGCGCGTGCTAGTTACAAGCGCTGGATGGGACGAAGTTTCCTAGACACTTCAATGGGAGTAGGTTGAAGCCCTACTATAAATAAGTCTTCTTGGTGTTTGTAAATAAGGCAGTTTGTCTAGTTAGTTTAGAAGTTTCATTTATGAATTTTCCTTTCTTGTGTTTCCCTTTTGTGTTGTTGTTTTGGTTTTGTGCCTTGGGCACCGGTAACCTTATTGCTATTTTTGGAGAATTTTTGAGTGCACAGAGGACCATGCATCGTTTAAGTGTGGGGTGGAGAAAAGTGAAGAAGCACATGATTAAAAGTACCAAGGAAGTTGTGTTGAAGAGCCTTGTTGTGTAGCCCTGGTTGAAAGAGGTAGATGAAGAGAAAATATAGAATGGTTGGTGCCAGGATAAAGCTACTGGTAGATCCCACGTACAAAGGAAAAGGAAGCACAGTTAAAGCAACACGAGGTAGGCGAAAAGCAAGAATCTGGATAGAAGAAGTGCCTTCGGCGTAGGTTAAGCATGAACAAGAGCCTCCTGTCAGGTTGGTTGGGTTACATGCCAGAAGGTTGGAGGATTTTTTGTGTAAGAAGGGCGTGTGAGTGAAGGTGCTGAAGATGGACTTTGTTTGAAAAAGTTGCATTAAATGAACAAAGTATGGGGGTAGGTAAAGTAGCATTTAATGATCAAAAAAAGGAAAAACTATAAATAAAGGGTCGAGGCACTCTCATTTTTACTTTCCGAAAGGAGAAGAGTTGGAGATATAAGCAAGTGTTATAAACTAGGGTTTTCAGATTTGATCGAGTGAAGAAGATCTATGTGATTAAAATGCATGAGTAAGAGTTCAGTTTGAGATTGTGACTCAGGAAGGAATTACACGAGTGGCATTGGAAGGAGTTGAAAAGGTGTTGTTCAACTTGTGAAGATTTTATCTTGAGTTAGGGTTGACAAACTAGGGCACGGGTTTAGAAGATTTTATATCATGGATCTGAGATCGAAGGTTGGAGAGAGCGAAAGAATAGAGTAACAAAGAGAGTGTAGGAGTGATAAAAATACCTTGACCATGGCACCCAAGAAACTAAAGGGCAAATCCAAGGCTAAACAACCAGAACCGAAAGTGCAAGCAACAAAAAATGAAGAATGGTATGCAAGAGATGCAATACCCATGATGGGGTGAGTGTTGTTAGGAAAGGAATGGGAATCCCATATGAGAACATACTCTGTTAGTGACTATAATCACTACACAACACCATAGAGAAAGAGAATGGCACTTGGAATTGGTATGCCCTAACCAACAAGCAATGACACTCTAAAGGGTTTTCCCATATATGATGATGACGTGTAAGGTTAAGTTGGGAAGGTAGGGCTGTTACAACTCTATGAGTTGCCTTATTTTGGGAAACTAGATCACTTGTACCAGTGGTTGATGTCTCAATGCATGAGGAATACTATTTCCACTTTATTTAGGTGCAAGATGCATGTGACTCCCCAGTTGATTTCACATTTCATAGGCCTCATATGTGAGGGAGATAGCCTAGAAGATGACCTTGACCAAAAAGGAGGCTATTCAAGGAGACTGTCACTTAGTATGCCTACAAGAAAGGGTCAAGGTATTATGATATTTCAGACATTCAAGGACCCTGTTATGAAGATGGCCACACATCTGGTGATCAAGCTGAATGGCCAAGAAAGATGGATGTAAGGTCAACAAGCCATGGCTGAATGTCTGCAGGAAGATTGTCATAGGGGACAATATACAAATTATCCACGTACATTGCAGAGGAGATTGTTAAGTACACAAAGGAAGGGGATAGGATCCTCTTTGGAAATGTCTTGCTCACCATAGTGTTTACAGAAATTGGAGTGTCGGATGCATCAGACAAGTTCGTGTGGGAGTACCCAGCCAAAGACCCTTCACCCATGAAGAGGTTTGAGAAGTATGCTTGTGATACAATGATGGCTCCCCACAAGGTGCACAGCTGGAAAAGTGGTATACGCGCTTGAGGAATGCATTCAGGAGTAGAGTGGAGGATCCCTGAACAACTCCCAGTAGCCACTAAGGGAGAAGCTGAGTTTTTGGTGTACCAATAACTACTGCTTGGGTAGATTCAAGCTTATTGACGAATCATGGAGCCCTTGGTGCAAGCTTCCTTTCCGTTCACTGCCCAATACTTCTAAGTGGGAGTAAAAAATTTAAAGGATCAAAGAAGCTAAGGCTGGAACTAGGAAGGTTAGACAGGAACACAAGGGAGATGAGGAAGAAGCTGAACTACCCTGGTGGTAAGTGTGCACATACATCAAGAAGTACGTGTCAGTACACAGATCCAAATGACTAGGCCGATGACGCTTCCCAATTGCTGGAGGATCCACGGCATGCGTGTACATGCGCATAAGGCCTAAGTTTAAAAAGGACACGTATTTGGAGGATGAAAGGTGTCCATACCTAAAGATCCCCTTGGGGAAGAAGAAGCCAATGTCTAAGAAGAGAGGCAAAGGAGAGGAAGGAGCACCAAATACCAAACTGCTTGGAGATAGAAATGAGCATCCCATCTACAAGCACCAAGCCAAGTACCTACATACGGAGAAAGAAGTCCCATATGAAGGAGAAATGCCAAAAGTAATACAGATCCAAGCAAATCCACCACCATGGAAGAAGTCCTTGAGGAAGAAGAGAAGGCCGAATCTCCTATGAAGACTGCCACCTCTCGGGTTAGAAGCAGAGTGGTGGATGAAGAAGATGACCTCGGAGGTGACTGAGAAGCTTAGAGAAATACTTGGGAGAAGGAGAAGAAGAGAGTGATAGGAGAGAAGAAAAGTGGGGAAGAGGACCCTAGAAAAGATCAAGGGCCACCTATCTTCAATGTACATGATTCAAAAGAGGAAGGTAGAGAAGAGGAACAGGGGTTCCTTTTCATGCGGCATAAAGATAGATAGGTAGGAGAAGGCACCCAAGACATAGGAAAATTTGAGGAGGCTAGTGCACAAAATCAAGAGGCTCCAAGCTCTACACAGGAAAAGAAAACCAAGGTGGAAGAAGAAGAAGAGACAAAGAACATTGAGATCCTGGTGGGGGACAAATTAGGACACAACGCTGAGCTGATGTTGAACAAGGAGAAGGAGGAGAGTGTAGAAGATGACAATGGCAACACTAGAGGCCCCATTTTGACTAAGGGTACGCACATGGGAGGAAGGCACGTAGAGGGGGAGAGGCCGAAGATGGGTTATATTGATGACCCCAAGAAAGTGTTTCGCGTGTGGTTCCAAAGTAAAATTTTGGCAAAGGAGCTTGTAGTAATGTCATCTTTTGACAGGGAGGCTGTATATCTACGGACAAGGAATATGTTCCCATTGGAAATAGAGTCCCACCTTGATGAGCCAGAGTTTGAGGTAAGCCATGGGGTAATAATAGCATTGTCAGGACCAAGAGAATATAACCCAATGGTGGATACCTAGCGACTCTTAGTGTAGACACCAAATTTGTGTCTTACGACCCCTTGTGACCCGCATCTCCTCCTGCAATCTAACCTCATCACCTAAACCTTACACAATTATTTATTAATTACCTTATAATTGATAAATCCACATCACCTTACCCGCCACCTCACTTTGCCACCTCATCATGACCTAGCCCTAACCCTAAACTAACCTAATTAAGACCTATAACTTGGTCCACACTCACACCCATAACTAATGCCCCCTTACTCGCACCCAAAACCGACCTTCTAGCCACTTGACCAAGCCCGCAACTGATCTCTCGGGAGAAAAGCAGGGAAGGTGGGCTATTTTACTAAAAATAGCCTACTTTTTCCTTACCGATGCCGGTTCCTACTCGACCGCCGTCGGTTACGCAACCGCCATCGGTTCCCTGTAAATGGGCTCCCCAAACCAAAACAAGGTCGAAGGATCGAAATTTCATTTTGGAGATTAGTCAAGAGAAGGATTTCTGGATCAACAGAGTGAGCATTGCGAGCAGAGGAACAGAGTCCAGATCTTCACTTGACAGAGCAGAGACGAGTCGGGAAGAAACCAGAAGTGTTTACAACCAAGGAGATCAACTTGCATCTTGGTCAAAACCAATAAGTCACATCTTGCATGTCCTCTGTTATAACATTTCTTATGCTTCTTAAATCTCAATCCTCCTAAATCCGTTTCTGAATCCACTACCCAACGTGCCATTGCATCTAACTATTATTCTTTTGCTTCTAATCATCCCATTTCATAATATCATCCACAAACCAGCCTTACAAACACCATAGCTACCAAGAAGATCCTAGAACCCACCGGTATCGGTTATCAGTAACCGGCATCGGTTATCAGTAACCGGCATCGGTTCCTCTGATCAAAACCAGAAAACCAGCCTTTCCCCTACCCAGTTCAACGAAACAATTTAATTGATATTTTACAGTCTTTTGTGTTAATTCATATTAGCAGGGGAACTGACCACCTTCGAAAGGAAGTTTTATATTTCCTGGGCCCAAGGCAGTTTCCTCATTTATTGTCTAATCAAAATCTTGTGGTCTTGTGTTCTTATTTGCAGGTAGTCCTTCCAAGACAAAAAGGAGTTCTTCGCAGTCAGCCTGATCTTTCTCTACGGTACGCGCACACCATCTCGACATTCAACAGGTATTCCTCCTAGCCCTAACCTTATCTGTTTCTAAAAGGAATGAAAGGATAGAAGCAACTCTATTCCCAGAAGTTGAAACATTCCGAGCGAAACATTTTGGCACGCCCGGTGGGACCCATTTTGGGTTTCTTTCTTTCTTGCTTATTTTCATTTTAGGAAGCATATTTGCTGTTGCTGCTTTTGTTATATATTTCGTAAAGAATTTGTCTTGCTTTCCTAGTTTCGCATTAGTGAAAGTCATCTCTCTTGCTTCATCGAATATAATTTTCGATTTGGGTTTAAAACACATGCATTGCATTCCTGCTTGTTGTTCTTCAATTCTAGTGAACATAGATTAAGTAACAGGTCGTACACGTGGGGGTGATATCCACGGTATTGACAGGAAATTAACCTTAGTTTCACTGCACAACACATACCGAATCACTTCACAATTAACACAACAGCTCAAACATCCCCCCTTTTTCCGCGGTATTCCTCCGCCTGATTGAGGTAACCTTATAAGCCAAAACAAACTTGACATTTCCCCTAGGTCTTGTTGTTTAGGATTCTGACATCATCTTACGTCTAAAGGCATAAGCCCACAATAATTAAAATTAACCCTAGGATTAGTCTCTGGATTTGCGTGTGCATCTTGCTTGTTTTCAAATTCTGTTTTCTCTGTCATACTTTGTCTTCTGTGATTAATAAGTTGATAAATATACTCAACATTGCTAAAAATCAAATTAGCAGCCTTTTATATCTTCTTATCCTAGACTTTTTACACCGGCATCGGTTAACTGACCGACGTCGTTTTCTCTGTGACCGACACCGGTTAGTAAACCGATATCGGTTACTGTCTTCATCAGCTCCTGACAAACCAGCAACCTGCCAAATTCATCATTCTGAGGTTGTTTTTGTTCTTGATAGATTGAAACTTTCCTGTGTGTTCTTGTCCATGGTTGTCATCACTCGGAAGCAAGCCGCCGCCATGGTTTCACATGCCTGCTCTGTGTCTTTGCCTGAATCACCCCCTTCACATTCTATAGGGAACCCTACGGACACCAGTGAGATCCCCCAAATTCCTGTAGGAGACAAGGACTTTGCCAAATTTCTGGATGCTAATCCTAGCGCTGTACAATACTATTTGTCTCATGCCCCTGACCGTACGCCTGATGGTCAGCTCCTTATTGGCATGCCTATTAGTATAGCTACTCATTTAGCTCCCACTCCTCCTGATAACACTGCCTTGCTTCCTGCATCTCTAGCCCCGTCTCCCAATCCGACGGCTTCAGAGGTTCATACGACCCCGATTAGCTTTCCTTTGGTTAATCTTGGACCCCACGTATCATTACCACCAACTGCCCCTACCTCATCTCTCTTTCAGACCACTCCATTCATGACTTACTCTCTGCCACCTATTCACACGAGCTTTCCTTCTCAAGCTCCGCCTACCTTTTCATTCCCATACACGTATCCAGTAACCTCAACACCTTATATGGGACATCCCTATTCTGGTTGCTCCAACACACTCATCCTCCATACCTTATCAACACTTAGCCCCACCATTGTCTAGCGGAAGCCCTTGGTCCAACTTGCCTCCGTTTACACACAACCGCACCATCATCTCATCCAACCACAGATTTCATTAAACAAATGATGGACAAAATGCAAAACCTGGAGGCTTCTGTTTCGGGAAGTCGTAGTGCCTTGACATACGAGCAAGTTTGTCGGGAGCCCATTCACCCTTCTGTCCCCCTTCATTCATATCCTCCTCAATGGGAGTTGCCAAAATTTACTCGTTTTAACAGTAAAGAGGATCCTCAACAACACTTGCGATCATTTAGACATGCTTGTTATTTGATTGCCCATGATGACGCCTTGTTACTCCGCACCTTTCCCATGTCCTTATCAGGACCCGCCTTGGAGTGGTACAGTGCTTTAACCCAGCACTTGATCTTCTCTTTTAACCAACTAGCCCAATCTTTCTTGGATCATTTCTCCATTAACATTGCCAAGAAAGTATCTATCACCGACCTTCTATGCCATCCGACAATTTGAAGACGAATCTATCGCAGATTTCGTTGGACGATGGCGGGTCCTTATCAATCAACTTACATATGCCTTACCTCAAACCAAACTTATCGAACTATTTACGCGGGCCTGTGCTAAGCACATCTCTCCTACCCTCCAAATTCAAACTTTCCGTACATTTGACGAGGCCTTTACTATGGCTCGGAAACTAGAAATTCGAGCCTTAGAAGAAGAGAAATTGCGGTTGCGTAACAAAAACCCCAATTTCCGAACTCCAGATTCTACCAACAAGCCAAACACCACCACTCCTCACGCGTCCACTTCTTCTAAATCAAAAGGAGCTGTCCACGCGGTAATGGTCAAATCTCAACCACCGTCTAATACTCCGCCGAAAACCACCTATAAGTATAAAGCAGAACCCATCAACTACACTCCCTTGGGAGAAACATATGGTGTGATATTGGAAAAATTGCTCAAAGCTGGAGCTATCACCTTGCCTCCTGTTAAACCTCACTCTGGGTTTGACTCCACCCGCGCTATACCTTCCTGGTACAAAGAAAATGACTTTTGTAACTTTCACCGCGTAAAAGGACATAGTCATGAAAACTGCAAGATGTTGAAAAACATAGTGCAGGAAATGGTTGATGCAGGGGATATAACCCTCGATAATCCTAACGCCCCTGCTAACCGAAATCTGAAAATTTTCAACAAGCCATTCCCGAATCACTCGTCCAACAGTAACGTAAACCAAGATATCTTAGCCGAGGAGAGTGTTCATGAGATCCATGCAGTCTTCGATTCTCAGCCAAAAGCCTCTATTGAAAAAATTTTGAATCAAGCCTCTCCACCAACACAGGAGTCTGAACCTCCTTCACCACCATCAAGCCAAAGTGAAATCATTCCTTTACCCATAAAAGAGTTAACTACCCAGACTTCTCTTCTCATCGATGAGTCTTCTTACACCACATCCCTACAAGACTGTGAGCGGATGTTATCTAATTTATCTATTTCCCAAACGTCCCCTTCTACCGCTCTTGCTGCACAAGAGGAAGGCTCGCCACTCCTTTTGACATCCTTAGATGAGAAATCTCTTACACTGACATCACCACATTCTTTAAACATGATAGATCCCCTCAAACACGCCCTCCTACCTATTAGTCCCTCATCGCCTAAATCTTTTCAACGACCGGTTGACCTCTTAACATCTATTGATACAGTGCCTCATCTACCTCCTGTGTCACACCCACAGTGGACTGGAATCACAACCCGTCGTTCTTCCGTACAAAATTTCATATTCACACGTGAAGACTGTCATTCCACAGAAGATAGACAGGCCCTATGGGAATGTTTGAGTACCCCTTTTTCTACTCAAATGCAAATGACTGATCCTGATGTCTCCACCATATACCCGAAGTGTTTACAGAAGCTTAAAATGCCCCTGTTCTCACCTTCACCCCCCTCACCTCTACCAAATGCCCCGTCCACTTCTATCAACTTAACCAGATCTTCCCCTACGCTTGGGACCTCACCAATGCCCAGTCTAACGCACCCGCCTAAGCGACTCGATCTATCCAAAAATAAATCCGTCCCGCCACCTAGGAGACAAACTCAATCCGTGCCCCTATCACAATCAAAACCATCATCGTCATACCTACCTTCCATATTGGGACCCCATCCCTCTACCTTACATCAATATATCATACCTCCTGCGTTTTCTTCAAAACAACCTACGCCTTCCGCACCCATACAGAAATTCCAGGGTATAGCAACACCGTCACTCCGCGTATCCTGTCCACCTATCAACCCTAAACAAATTCCATCATCAAAGGATTTGTTTTCGGTCACTCCTATTTCCCCGTGGTTGTTTTCTGATACCACATCATCTGCGGCCTCATCATCCAACATAGCTTCTGCGCCAAAGAAATCACGTTTAGTGAAAACCACGTATCAACACCCCTTGGCTAAACCACCACCCGTGCGAACCAACCACGCCCAAACATTACCAAAACCCGCACAACCAATACCCTCATCCTCTTCCGATTTTGACCCACTCAAAGGATCTTACGCCAAAATCCTTGCTATGTTGGTGGAGAATGCGACCATTTCCCTACCTCCACTTAGACCTTATGACCCGTCTAAACCTCGACCTATGGGTTACGATGAGTCTAAAATCTGCGCTTATCACCGCACACCAGGACATGATGTGGAGGGATGCAAAGCTCTAAAAACCATCCTTCGTCAGTCACCTCTCCCGGATAGAAAGATTAAGAAAGACAACTTACGAAGGGAGAGACCTTTAGTTTCCATTCCCTCTCCTATACCATCTGTCCCCGCCTCACCAAGATCTATCATTATTACAACCCCACCTCTTGAAGACCATGAGTTATCCCAACCATCTTCCTCATCTCAGGTCTACGAGATTAATATGATTAGTGTCGCTACTTGAGGGCAGAAAAACAATGGGAAAGCAAAAGAAAACACACCTGCGGCATCTCTTTCTCCGTCAAACATCCCGATTGCACCACCACCTAAAGTGGTCATTCGCGGACCCGCCTATCCCGTCTCTAATGGCATTGCCCACCGAAATATGATTAAACAGCTTCACCAATCACCTGTAAAAATGACACTGTATGATCTCATTCAGACCTTCTGAATCTCATCGACAAGCTCTCGTTGAGATCCTTCAAGGGATAGAGGTTTTACCTAATGAAACCCTTCCTGTCGCCTCCATTCTAACACCCAATCACGTTGCTTCTCTCACCAAACAATCCACTGCCCCAACCACTTCTGTCTCTATACAACAAGCTGCTGCAGTCAGTTTCTCCGAAGATGAAATTGTTGACTTTGGTATAGAAGATCCTAACCCTGCTCTTTTCATCTCAGCTTACATCCGGGACATTCGGGTACGTCGTGTTATGATTGACGGGGGTGCTAGCCTAAACATCATCTCTTCAAAAGCCTTCCAACAAATGAATATCCCTTCTAGTTGCATGTGTGCCAACCCCATCATGTTGCGGTCATTCAATGATGCTATTACTTCTACCTTAGGCACCGTGATCCTCAACATTCGGGTAGGACCACGTACTTTACCCGAACTCTTCTATGTCTTGGAGGGAGAGTTCCAATATAATATATTGCTGGGTCGTCCTTGGATCCAAGCCATGGGATGCGTTCCCTCAACATTACATAGATGCATAAAATTTGAGTACGAGGGGAAGTCCTACACCATAAAAGCTGACCCTCCCCCCTTTAAAACCTGCAATATGTTATACCGCCCTAACGATGTGCTTATACCAATCAAGACACCCATACATTCAACCCAACCATCCTCTTCAAATGTACCTCAACCATCCACCTCAACCGCGCCTACGCCTTCAACTGATGAAACCACCATCGCAAAAACCACTTCCCTTCCCGCAGCTAACATTCCAACCTCCGACCCCTTAGTAGATGTTTTTCAGCGCCTTACGCTGGGGGAGTACCGCCTATATAACGTTAGTTCTTTCCCTACCCCGCAGGAGTACGGACAATTACATGCACATCCCACCTACGACCGTCGCGTGGGGGAGGTAATCTCTTATGGACCACCCCATTGCCGCACTAACCTAACGTATGGGGGTGTTGACGCATCCTCCATTACCCCTGAACCTCCTCTTGGTGTGGTTCCCTTCCAATCCGATTTTCAATACTTGACAAATCGTCGTTTCGCCCTCACCTTCTTGACTCGTTGTGCATGGAAAGGCTTTGGTTTTGGCCTTTACGAACAAGGCCGACATACACTCATTCCCGTGACTACCCGTAAACATAATGATCGTAGTGGTCTCGGTTTTCCTGAAACACCTACACAGGAGACACCTCCTGTCAGCTGTATCTTGGAAGAAGAAGACGTCGCCCCTACCAAACCATCATCACCCACTTTGCCATCATCACCCACAGAATCTATAGACCCTGAATCCATCCCTCCTAACTTTTTTTTTTCATAAATGCTATCTTCATAGGTCCTCTCACTTATCAACGCGATAATGAGGACCCATCTTCTCTTCCCCTTCTGTATCCAGACATGATCGAAGAGGATTCACCTTTGATTAATGTTGTTGAATGCCAGGATGACGACTCCATCCTCACTTACCTTGGCGCGGATGATTCTTATATTCAACGAGCCTTACCATCTGAAACCCAAACCATGCTGAACGAATCTACTATAGAAATCAACATCCACACGGAGGAGGATCCTCACATTGTGAAGATTGGACAATCCCTTAACACATCAGAACAAGCCGCCTTTACTACCTTTCTCCGTGCTCGCAACCAAGCTTTCGCATGGTCTTACGATGACATGCCAGGAATTGATCCTACCATTTCCATCCATAACATCACCCTAAACCCCGATTCCAAACCAGTCAAACAGAAATTGAGAAAAATGCATCCACGCATTGCTCTCTTGGTCAAAGAGGAGCTCCAACGACTCCTTTCTGTTTCCTTCATCTTGCCTATTGACTATCCTCAATGGATTTCTAACATCGTACCTGTCACTAAAGCGACAGGGGGACTTCGGATATGCACAGATTTCCAGGATCTTAACCTCGCTTGCCCTAAGGATGACTTCCCCTTACCTAGCATTGACCAACTTGTTGATCTAACTGCAGGTCATGAGATGCTCTCTCTCATGGATGGCTTTTCAGGATACAACCAAATTTTGGTTGCCCCTGCCGATCAACACAAAACTACCTTCATAACTCCTTGGGGAACCTTCTGTTATCGTGTCATGCCATTTGGCCTTAAGAATGCTGGTGCTACCTATCAGCGGGCTATGACCTACATTTTTCATGACATTATGCACACTATCCTTGAAGATTATGTCGACGATCTTCTCGGCAAGTCTAAACATCGTAGTGAACATCTCGATGTTTTAACCATTATTTTTGATCACCTGTTACAATATTCTGTCCGCCTTCAACCAAAGAAATGTGTCTTTGGTGTTCTTTCGGGAAAACTTCTTGGCTTTATCGTCTCTTTGCGTGGCATTGAGGTCGATCCATCTAAAGTCAAAGCTATCCTAGAAATGCCCCCACCCAAAAATCTCAAACAATTGCGTAGTTTACAAGGTAAGCTCCAATCTATCCGGCGTTTCATCTCCCAACTCTCGGATCGGTGTCAACCTTTTCATCACCTTCTTAAAAAGGACATTGCCTTTCAATGGAGTGAGGAGTGTCACCAAGCCTTCGAAGCTCTCAAATCCTATCTCTTGCAGCCACCCGTGCTTATCCCACCCCAGGACGACCGCCCTTTCTACCTTTATCTTTCCGCCACTGACCATGCTATAGGTGCTATGCTCGCACATCGGGATTCGGCACGACGAGAACAGGCCGTTTATTATATAAGTCGTACCCTCGTGGATTATGAGACTAGGTATACACATGTAGAAAAATTGTGCCTTGCCCTATCATTTGTAGCCACCAAACTCCGACATTACCTCCTGAATCACAAAACTTTTGTCATCACCAACACAGACCCCATTCATTATATGTACGCCAAACCACATCTAAACCAACGTATCGCTCGATGGCTTATGCTCCTCGCTGACCTTGACCTTGAATTCGTACAACAGAAGTCAATCAAAGGACAAACTCTTGTAGACCAACTTGCGGAGGCCCCTTTACCTGGGGAACAATTTACCAATTTTACCTTCCCCGACGAACTCATCGCCACTCTTTCACTCCGGGAAGAGTTGTATCAAATGACCCTCTTCTTCGATGGATCTAAATGCCAGCGCGGCGGAGGAGCCGGCGTTGTTCTCATTCCTCTCGACGCTGAACCTATGCCTCTTTCATTCCGGCTTGATTTCCCTTGCACTAATAATACAGCGGAATACGAGGCCCTTGTTCTGGGTCTCCAAGTTGCGTTACACTTAGGCATCAAATCTATCAACATTTTTGGCGACTCTCAATTGGTAGTCAATCAAGTTATGGGCGTCTACCAATGCAAAAATGAGGAACTTCAAAAATACAAACACTACGTGGATTCACTTCTAGCCTTATTTACTCACTATTCTATACAAACCATTCCACGCTCCACTAACAAATTTGCGGACACTATGGCTTGCTTAGCCTCGCAAATTCCCGCCGCACCAACTGACTCTAAATTATTCGTCGTGGTCCAACAACTTTTTGTCCCATCCTATTCAACCCCGGTAGTTTGTACGATAAATACTGTGTCTACTAGTTCGCAGGATACCTGGTACCACCAATTTCACGACTACCTTACAATCTCTGTCCTCCCACCTGACCTTACTAGTAACGGCAAACGTGCTTTTCTTAAAAGTGTTTCGCGTTATGTTGTCATGGGGGGACTCCTCTATAAACGTGGCTTTGATGGCATCCTCCTTCGCTATCTAACTGGCGCGGAGGCCACTCATACCATCCAACAGGTCCATGACGGTATTTGTGGTGGACATTTTAGCGGCCTTGCCGTGGCCAAACGAATCCTTCGCCTTGGTTATTATTGGCCTACTCTCAATAATGACTGCTACGAATATGTTAAGCGTTGTGTTATGTGTCAACAACATGCCAACCTTCAACATACTCCTAGCCACCCGCTCCAGGTCGCTCGAGATCTTTGGCCCTTCTCACAATGGGGTTTAGACCTTATTGGTGAGATTCACCCGACCTCTTCACAACGTCACCGTTGGATAATCACAGTGACCGAATATTACACAAAATGGGTGGAGGCTATTCCACTCATTTCAATCAAAAAAGAAAAAATTGTCGAATTCATTAACCATCACATTATCTGTCGTTTTGGTATTCCTCATCGCCTAATAACAGATAATGGTAAATCTTTTAAAAACAAGTTGTTACAAGACCTTTGCGGCAACTTTGGTATCAAACTTAGTTTTTCATCACCCTACTATCCACAAGCCAATGGGCAAGCCGAGTCCTCTAATAAAACACTAACCAAAATCCTCATGAAAGTTGTCAATGAATCCGGAAGAAATTGGCACGATCACATTCCCTTTGCCCTTTGGGCTTATCGTACTAGCATTCGTACCTCCACTAATGCCACACCTTTTTCTTTGGTATACGGTACCGAGGCTGTTTTGCCTCTCGAAATACAAATACCCTCCCTTAGAATATCTCTTCAGGATATTCTCACCAACGATGATTTCCGCCAAGAGCGGTTAGCCCAATTGGAGCTTCTTGACGAACGCCGTCTTACAGCTCTTGATCACCTTCAAATCTATCAAAAACGCATTAAACGTGCTTATGATAAGCGACTTCATGAGCGTACTTTTAAGGTTGGTGATCTTGTCCTCAAAGAGAATCAACATGTAACCAAACTAGAAAAGAGCAAACGTGGAAAATTTGCTCCCAATTGGATTGGGCCTTATATAATCACTCACACCTATGGATCTGGTACTTATCGTTTAGCTTCGCTTAATGGTAAACCTGAGCCTGAGCCCCTTAATGCCTTGCATCTTCGACCATTCTATTGTTGAAATTAGTGTTATATCACTTCTTATCCGCCTACTGCTCGTCCCTTGAGCTCCCATACCACTACATACACTCTGTTTCCTACACCTCATAATAACAATCAAGCTCACATAGTTTGATTCTCACCTCCCCTTGACGATGCCTTTCCCTTTTTAGTCTAGTCCATGACTTCAAAGAATTAAGATAAGCCGTATTCTTATGGGATTTTCTTGAGTCAAACTTCCTACCAAACTAGATGCTTCACGCCAAAAGAACATCTAGTCATCTAAATTAATATAGACTGCTCCCTCGAAGGACAGCTATATGCCAAAAACTATTGCTGCTATTATATATATAGACTGCTCCCTCGAAGGACAGCTATGCATTAAAATCATATCTGCTACTATAAATAGACTACTCCCTCGAAGGACAGCTATACACAGTCAGCCTCTAGTCAGAAGCTTCTCGCATCGATCAGCTTCGTGAAGACCTCAAGAATAATACAATCAATATCCCTTGTAGACTTCCCGCATCGATCAGTCTACATTCAATAAAATAAAAGCCTCATTCAAAAGGACTTTTGAGTCATGGACTTGTCTATTTAGGGTAGGTTCTCTTCCGTCAGAACACTCACTTTGTAATAAGTTCTCCGTACCTCAGCTATATCATCCACCTCACCTCACCATTTGTTTCAACTCAAGGGACGTAATGTACGCTCGATATATTGTGATCACACAACTCTTTTCACCTATTGACTTCTCGTCTATGCACGGTACCTAGGGCTCCAAGCTCGTTCTACGTTGTGTGGTTTGTTTAGCTCTTTTCACCTACGGAGCACTCTTTCTGCTTTGCCTCGCATCTAGGATTGTGTGTTGACCTTAATCAGGACATGGTTCCCTTCTACTTGGGTAGGCTAACTTTCGCTTCCCTTATACCTTTTACAACATCACCAATTCATTACCAACACCATCAACCTTACCTTTACCAATCTTAATATTTTTACCAACCAACCAATTGCCTAAACCGTACCAAATTGCCTGAATTCGCCTCTCCCTGATCCTAAGGGAGAACTACATCGGTCTGAGGCCCCTCCTTGCTTTGTGCAATGGGCTATGTAGGCAGCACTTCGGAGACATGGGGTCTCCCAAGGTTAGCTCGACCATCCCCTACCATAACCTATCATGTGTGGTAAATATAAATATTTTTGTGTATTTCTATTTAATCACATTCCTCTTTATCCTTTTTCAAAACACCGAAAATCAAAACACAAACATTCTTATTTTTATCGTAACTCAAATCAACATACATATTCAGCTTTATTTAGATGTTAAACAAATACATCTTCTCTATCATCGACACGCAGGTCGGCATCCTTATTTATTCTTATACCTTGCTAACATTTACTCAGACCCTCACGCCTCATCCCGAACTAGGTGATGATCGTGATCGTCGACCCCTCTCGCCGGGCCTCTCTGTCCTCAAAGGTACCACGGCTATTGGTACCGCCCACTGATCTGCCAATCTCTCCTGTAACATATGAATACGCCCTCTCGCATGGAGGACTCCAGCCTCTAGTCTCCCCGCCCGTGACTCCGCAACTGCTAACAATCCTCTTGTCTCATTCACCTGCGTTTGGAGCTGCTGAACTAAACGCTGCAGACGATCCCTCTCTGCTGTAATCACAGCTATGTCAGGACAATCACGTACACCTCGCAGCTCTGCTGCCCACCATAATCTATAGGCCTCTGTCGTTCCTGCGTCCATTACCCTGCGATCGGCTGCTACCTCTTCAGGACCTTCTGGAGGTGTTGGCTGGGGAGGTGAGAGTACTGCCTCGGCGTCGATCCTCATATATGGTCTATAAGCCAGGGGTATATCCTGCACAAATCCAAATTGTCGCCGCACGTGATCTATAGGAATCCTCTCATATTCACCTGGCCTGTGCCCCGTGATCCACCTCATTCACTCTACACCCCTTAACTCCTCAGCTATGCTCTCTGTTACCATATAGTTACCATAAGGCCTCCAACAGATGTCCGCAACCGTCACTCTCTCCCATACCTGCCTGTAATACTCAATGTCACCCATCACGGCCTGAGATCTTGCCTCTTGTTCTGTCTGGACCCATCGTCTGAATCCCAACCTCTGTACTCCGGTCTCTCCTGCCTGGAGGGATTGGCCTATTGGTCGCACACAAACAATGTGCTCATAGGCCCAACAGTGTAATAAGTATGAAGCAATCTAGCGTCGTCCTGTGATTTCACCCTACAAGCCCATAAACCCCTGTATAGCTCCGCCAAATATGCAGGTGCCCATGCAAAAGTAACGTTCCTTTCTATCATCTCCCAAATAACACACATCAATGCCTTTGGAAATCTTTCCTTCCGCCCTCGGTAATGCATAATACCCTACCGCTATCATTTTTGTCGCGCCCACGCCTCTTTTAATAGCACTGCTAACCTTGTCTCCTCAGGGTGTGCTGCATACATTACCCCATACGTAAAGGATAAACCTCGCTGTGTCAAATCTCGTGCGTATGGACCAAATACTTACTGGTTATCGCTCCCCATGCCGCAACTACGGTAGTGCCTGATATACTGGTTCTCCTGTAATAGGGAGTCTCAAAATCGGAACACATCTTCCAATGTTACTGTCATTTCACCTGTTGGCAGATAGAAGGTATTTGTCTCGGGATTCCATCTCTCAATCAACACCTGTCAACATACCATGGTTACGTGCGATTCGTGAATAATACGGATTCCACTTAACCCCAAATGATTTATCAATGTCCATTCCAGCTGGTGTTACATCCGCTCGGATTCGTGACAACAGCGCTGGCACACTATCATTCATCCTCAACCCTGCCTTTGCCTGTATACACCAAAACAACAAACAACCATTCAATCCGTCAGGGTTTTTCAAACATTCTAGAAATTCCTCCAGTAACCGGTATCGGTTATAAATAACCGGTATCGGTTCACTAACTGATACCACTACCTACTAACCGCTACCGGTCACTGTCAATTCCATACACCTTCCCTAAAACAACCACCTACGACAATAAATTGCTCGTTTATTCCCTCTATACACATACATACCCGAAACCCCTGATTTCCTACCCTGTAACACTTACCTCACCTGCAACCCTTGTCTATCATGTTTTCTTTCTCATACCTACCCACCTACTCTCCCCCATCTTATTCACAAAACATGCAGTAGTCAAATCACAACCAAAACTGTTACCTCTGGGTTGCAGCAGCTTGAGGTGGCCCTTGTCTTCCCTCTTGTCCCTGCCTGCTGGATGCTTCTCCTCGTCCTGCCATGATCACCACCCTTTTCAAATTTGTCTTTCTGCCTTCTGAATCTCGGCATCACACTTCACTTTCCTTACCAATGCCCCCTCTTGCTTCTCCTTATCACTCAAATCTCTCATGCAAATACCTGTCTCAGTCGTCAAAAAACTGTCGCGTTAGCATATTTAACCTCTTGCATGGCTCTAAAATTAAAACTTAAGTTGCCACCCTAGCTTTTCTATTTTTAGAAAAGCTCATACCTAAGTAACCGGTATCGGTTACTTAACCGATATCGGTCTATCAGCTACCGATATCGGTTCCCTAACCGATATCGGTTACACACCTATCTTTTCTCAACAGCCTTCTTTTCTTCATTTCTCACCTAACCCTTTTTTGTCGCGCCCGCCTCTTTTCCTGCATAAACAACACAATTTACCACATTTGTTCATCCACCACACATAGCATTACAGGCTTTCATTAACATCATTTATTTTATACAAATACACAAACCATCAACTACGGATATCAAGAAACTATCAATCTATACATCATTTGGATCCAACTCATCAGTTACATATATCACAATGTCACAAAACCACCAATTCATCACATAACCTGACATTCATATATACGTACAAAAAAACAAAAACATCAAGCATCATCCATCTATCAACATGTCAATTAAACTGTATCACACATTCTATATATTACCAGCCATTAACCAAATATTTAAACACATTTTGAACACTGCATGTGGATCAAAACATCGTCTATATATATATATATACAAGTTTTCAAAAATACAATGTGCCCTACATCGGGGCCTCTGTGATCTCATCATACAACAAAGCCGGCACGCAGGCCGCAATAACTGTCAAAAAATCTCGACTCGGCTCGCAGGCCGGTCCCTCGTATCAAAAATCACTATATACTCGGCTCGCAGACCGTATCCACTATACAACCCCTACTCGGCTCACAGGCCAGTATACAATAAATGAATGAATGAATACATGAATAATACATAGGCACGCAGGCCTCTATCAATACACCCGGTTCGCAGACCGGTGATCCCAACCTCTGGGATCTCTCAAATCAACACAGCCATGTCTGGGATCTCTCAGCTCTCCCCACCGCCCTCGGCACCAGGTGTCTCCTCCGCTGGTCCCTGTGATGCCTCTCGCTATGGTGACGGACCCACCAGCTGTGGCTGCATCCCCAAAAACCTGCCAGTCATGCTCGATCCATGGCAGTCTCTGAATCTACCTGGAAGACTGCCTCTCCCTCTTGATAGGTAACCGAAGGATGCGATACACATCCTCCAATGTGACGGTCATCTCCCCAGTCGGGAGATGGAACACATTGGTCGCCGGATCCCATCTCTCGATGAGGGCGACCATCAGGCTGTGATCTCTCTCTATCGCTCTGTACCTCTAGACTCCACCGAGTCCCACCTCGCGCATGATGGCCCAATGAGCCACAGATACGTGTGGCCTCATCCGCACCAACAGCGGGGGCATCCTATCCCGCATCGTCAACTGCTGACATGCCTGCAAAACCAACCCACATCCTTAGACCTACTCTTTATTACAACATCTACTTTATCATCTAAACATCCCTTTTTATCCCCTCGACCATACCCTGACTCTCTACCACCCCCCTCTAGCTACCACCACAAACCCAAAACCTCTAGCAACCCTACCACCCTACAAACCCAAAACCATCCCACCCAAAACCAACAAAAAAACTACACCAAAACTCCTAACCCAACACAAACCCTTCTCCACTCCTAAACACAAATCCCACCTCCAACTCAAACCCAACCCACCAAACCCTTCTACCCCCCTTCTCAAACCCAACCCACACCAAACCCAACCCAACCCCCCAACCAACCCACCCACCCACAACCCAACCCAACCCAAAAACCCAAAAACCCCAAAACCTAAACACACAAGCCACCGACGCCGGCCGATACATGACCGACGCCGGTCACCAACAACACTCCCTTTCCCTAAAATTGTGCGACCGATGCTGGTCGCTTTGTGACCGACATCGGTCACTGTCTTCTCCCGGAGCCGAACCCCCGCGCGGCCCCCAAAACCCATTTTTTACCTATTTCTACCCATCTACCCACCCAAATACCCTAAAAACTTACCCACCTACCCACCTTAGCCTATCTAGCCTATCTACCCTCTCCCTTTTTCAAATCATTTCCATTTTCTCATTATTTCCTAAAAAAGGTTAATTCCTACCCAAACCCCCAATTTAGCATAATACAACCAAATCACCAAATTAAAGAGTTTCGAATCTACCCGAACGACGACACGTCGTCGTGGTGGGATGGGTGGTGGCGGTCCAGCTGGTCCAGCCCCTCCAGCTCCTCCTGCCTGTGCCATGGCTCCAATCCTGATCTGCTGGGTCCCCGGCCAATCAACTGCTGCCTCCTCCTTAATCGGGCCCACTATCAACTCTCTCCGCCAATACAATAGCTCCACCTCACTCAATCAAGCCTCTAATCCCAACTCTCCACGTCAGACAAGTCGATTTGGTTTGCAAATAACAAAAGTGACAATGACAAGCCGTATTTTTCTTTTTATAGGTTTTTCGCCTTTCACCGATATCGGTTTCATTTTGCCCTAAGGAACCGGTATCGGTCCCTTAACCGATATCGGTCATGCAGAATCGACATCGGTTCCCTACCCAACTTTCACCCCATTCTTTGCCCTTATTTACTCCTTGCCTCTTTTTCACCAATATCGCCTCTATCCACCTTTGCTGCACACCATTTGTTCACTTGTCCAGCCTGACCTAAGGCCTCAACCTACCTATTCGGCCCGACCTAAGGCCTCAACCTACCTATTCGGCCCGACCTAAGGCCTCAACCTACCTATTCGGCCCGACCTAAGGCCTCAACCTACCTACCTATTGGCCCGACCCAAGGGCCATTTGGCCCGACCCAAGGCCTCAAACCATTAGGCCTGACCCAAGGCCTCGCCCTACCCATTGGCCCGACCTAAGGCCTCAACCTACCATTCGGCCCGACCTAAGGCCTCAACCTACCTATTCGGCCCGACCTAAGGCCTCAACCTACCTATCGGCCCGACCCAAGGCCTCAACCTACCCATTGGCCCGACCCAAGGCCTCGCCCTACCAATTGGCCCGACCCAAGGCCTCAACCTCACCCATCCGGCCCGACCCAAGGCCTCAACCTATTTGGCCCGACCCAAGGCCTCGCACCGACCCAAGGCCTCGACCCACTTCTAGGCCGACCCAAGGCCGCAACCCAACAACTTGGCCTGACCCAAGGCCACAACCCAACCACTTGGCCCGACCCAAGGCCGTATCACCCAATACCATACCCACAATCAACGTTTTATTTTATCCATCCATCATGTAGTTTTTTGTTCAATCGAGCTCACCTGTTCATGTTTTAGCATGATTAGGGTCCTTGACTTGATCTGTCGACCAACTTTGCCTAGACCTAGACCGTGACGTTTATCTCAACCAAACCAACCATTTGGTACTGCCGAACATGCCTAAACGTTCCTGTACCTCACCTGTTATATACCCTGGAGCTACTTCCTATGCCTTGGATACCAGGATTATATCACCCTTGTTTGGATAAACTATCGACCTTTGCCTACACATTGCTGGTTTGCTTGTCAAATCATGTACCCTCGTCGTACTATTGCATTTCAACATGCGTCTGCTTCCTTGGACCTACCCCACCACCTTACCATCCTCTCTACAACATGTACCCTTTATCAACCCTATCCCTGATTTCCCGTTCACTCAATCGGCGATAGATTTGAGGGGGATTACCTATATCCTTAACATGAGAAACCACTTCATATTATTGTCCGCGCAGCTTTACAGAACAAGCTACACGACAATAAGGGGCTAATGTAGACACCAAATTTGTGTCTTACGACCCCTTGTGACCCGCATCTCATTTCGCAATCTAACCTCATCACCTAAACCTTACACAATTATTTATTAATTACCTTATAATTGATAAATCCACATCACCTTACCCGCCACCTCACTTTGCCACCTCATCATGACCTAGCCCTAACCCTAAACTAACCTAATTAGGACCCATGACTTGGTCTAGACTCACATCCATAACTAATGCCTCCTTACTCGCACCCAAAGCCGACCTTCTAGCCACTTGACCAAGCCCGCAACTGATCTCTCGGGAGAAAAGCAGGGAAGGTGGGCTATTTTACTAAAAATAGCCTACTTTTTCCTTACCGATGCCGGTTCCTACTCGACCGCCGTCGGTTACGCAACCGCCATCGGTTCCCTGTAAATGGGCTCCCCAAACCAAAACAACGGATCGGAAATTTCATTTTGGAGATCAGTCGAAGGATTTCTGGATCAATAGAGAGCATTGGGAGCAAGGAACAGAGTCCAGATCTTCACTGGACAGAGCAGAGACGAGTGGAAATACCAGAAGTGTTTACAACCAAGGAGATCAACTTGCATCTTTGCCAAAACCAGTAAGTCACATCTTGCATGTCCTCTGTTATAACATTTCTTATGCTTCTTGAATCTCAGTCCTCCTAAATCCGTTTCTGAATCCACTACCCAACGTGCCATTGCATCTAACTGTCATTCTTTTATCCCTCATCATCTCATTTCCTAATATCATCCATAAACCAGCCTTACAAACACCATAGCTACCAAGAAGATCTTAGAACCCACCGGTATCGGTTATCAGTAACCGGCATCGGCTATCAGTAACCGCCATCGGTTCCTCTGGTCAAAACCAGAAAACCAGCCTTTCCCCTACCCAGTTCAACGAAACAATTTAATTGATACTTTACAGTCTTTTGTGTTAATTCATATTAGCAGGGGAACTGACCACCTTCGAAAGGAAGTTTTATATTTCCTGGGCCCAAGGCAGTTTCCTCATTTATTGTTTAATCAAAATCTTGTGGTCTTGTGTTCTTATTTGCAGGTAGTCCTTCCAAGACAAAAAGGAGTTCTTCGCAGTCAACTTGATCTTTCTCTACGGTATGCGCACACCATCTCAACATTCCACAGGTATTCCTCCTAGCCCATACCTCTTATCTGTTTCTATAAGAACGAGTCATTCCGAGTGAAACACCTAGCCATGGGGTCTTTTGAAAATGATGGTGTGTACTCTAGGACCAAGAAGATGCTCTCTTGGACATTCGAGTCACACATTGACGAGCTAGACTTTAAAGTCTGCCAGAAAGAGCTCATCACGTTGCCAAAGTCTAAGGGAGACACAACCCCTTAGTAAATGCTCAGGAACTTTTAGACGAGCAAGTATGCAATTCTCTAAACAAAGTCATGGTCGAGACTGAGGCTAGGTTATTCACGCAAAATGACAGAATCAGAGCATTGGAGGTGAATTTGGGGAAGAAGGAGGAAGAAATGGTGGAGAAGAACAAGAGTTTAAAATAGGAGGAATTAATTAGCATGCAGTTAAGGTGTGAGTTAAATGAAGAAAAAGTAAAGGTGCAGGAGGTCTACAAAAAGCTGGAGTCTATCAAGAACATCATCATATTAAATCACCTAGACCTAACACTAATCCCTCAGAGGTACACATCAAATTTGGAATGCTTAGAAGACCTAACGTGCATCCTCACTATGTAGAGGTGACCCTTGGGCTGGAATCTGCAAAAGAAGTGGCCGCGTGCTTGAAGGAGGAAGACCAGTTGAAGGTGGTAGCACTTGTTGCCGAGTATAGCCAAGTAATCACAAAGATTTCCCATTCTACAGAAGCCACATATGACACTTGCGCGGATAGGGATAAGGTAGCAAGCACCTTGGTCGCTACCCATGAAGCTAGTTTTGAAAGAGTTCCATGAGAAAAATAAAGGAAACAGGGAGGAGATGGATAAAGTCCTATCAGAAGTAGAAAGAAGATCCGAGGAGATTGAGGCACTAAGGGGCTCAATCAAAACATGACTAAAGGAGTTATACCCCCAAATCACCAGAAGGATGGACACACTTGAAGACCTGAGAAAAGAGATGGAAAAGATTGTGGACACTTTGGGCACCCAGGGAATTGGCCTAAGCTTTGATGAAGTGAGCACCCTGGTGGGTGACCTATGGCAGAAGGCGAAGGGTGAGGTTGAAGTGTGGAACAAGTTGGAGGTAGATCTGTGAAAGGACTTTCCCAGCCTATTGAATTGATGTTCCCCCCATTCTTCATTCTTTCCCCTATTATTTCATTCCTTATTCATTTTGTAAAGTATAAGTCTACATCTTGGTTCCATAAAAACAGCTTGCATCTTGGTCAAGTAAAATGTTTCCGAGGATGGAGAACAAGCGTAGTGTGGGGTGATGTTGGGCCCCTGGAATATTGACCAAGTATGAAGGTGCTTAGGTTCATGGGATCCTAGTTATAGAATGGCACACAAGGCAAAAGCACGTAAGAGAAAGGATTAAGGAAGCAAATAGCACGCGTGATGCACGAAAGGAGGTTTGGGACTCAGCCAATTTGAGTGCCCAAGGCAGAACACGTGAAAAGTGTGATCGGTTGTGCACGTATAAGATGCCAACCTAGCAATAGGTTGGCCCAAGAAAGAGCATGCCCTGGATGGAATCTTCTAAAAGATCATCATGAGATGGAGTGGAGAGCTCAGGCCTAAAGGAACATGCTCACATGGAGGACCACATTCGACACTTGGTGATAGATCTGAGGGCATGACAAGGTGAGTTGGCAGCCTAGGAAAGTGATAAATACAAGTGCCTACCACGGGAAAAGAGATATACACATAAAGAGAGAGATATATCATTTGGATATACATAGGGAATAGTGGGTTAGAGAGTAAGCAAAGCTCTGCAAAATTGCTGCGAGTGGATATTCTGGTTCAGGAAAGGATGTACTAAGCATGGAGTTGTTATTTTTCTTTTCTGTTAGCTTAGCTACATACGTCCAATGATGCACATGATTGCGGTCTTCTCTCTGTGACAATCTGTGATGAACCAATGAATATATTGAGGTTACCTATTATAAATAGATATGAATATCAATGGGTTTAATGTATATTTCACTCATACGAGTTCTCTTTCCTTTCATGCTACAAATGAATGGTTTTATCTTTCTTTCTGTTATAGTATATGTTCTGGAATCTGTTAAAGCACTCAGTCTGAAGTGATTGCAAGGATCTAGAGGCCATTCTAAGCCCTATGGTTCTTGTATGTCTCAACTTCTTTCCTAAATACTCTTACACTAATCATAGATAATGCTTCCCACTAAACTACAATAAAAGAGAGACTCGGTACCCACGCGTGCCTCGAGTGAGCACTCATCTTCTTTTGGGTGATAGGTCGGCGTGCATGGGGTTCTTCCTTTTGTGATAGGAGTAAAAATGACTACAGGCTGAGTATGTTACACCTACATAAGCTAGCAAGGAGATGATATAGATGAGAAGGTCCATAGAAGAGTTGAGAAAGGAGCAAAAGGATTGCAGATTATATAGTGATAGTCAAAGTGCAATTCATTTGGAAAATAACTCAGTGTTTCATTCTAGAATGAAACACATTCAGTTGATATATTACTTCATACGGCAGTGATTACAAGATGAGAAATTAAATTTGGAGAAAATTCATACAAAGGAGAACCCTATGGATATGCTAACAAAGTCGTTGGCAAAAGAGAAGTTGGAGCTACACTCCACTTTTGTTGGTCGTCAAGTTTGAGACTTGAGGAGGGAGAAATAGGCCAAAGAAAGGATCATAGGAAGGAGTTGTATGGTATAGTGTAGTAATTTATATCCAAGTGGGAGATTATTTAGTTTTGGAGCTTAATTACTTCACTGGCATGCTTTTACAGACTTGCTATAATACACAGTAACCAGTGTCAGTTGACGAACCTACGTTGGTCACCCAGGGACTAGTATCAGTCAAGAAAGAAGGAACTGGAATCAATTAAGGCTAACTGGTTTTGATTTCCTATGCATGACTACTATAATTAAGTTGCGGGAATTAGATCTATCTTTAGTTGGAAAGTGAATCTAATGGTTGTAATTAAATAGCTAAAGTGCCCTAAGATTATAGATGCATATATAATTATAAAGCTAGGGTTTAGGAGATAGAATTCAATTAAGAATTAAGAGAAGTTTCCTTTAGAGAAAAAAAGAGAAATGGGTAAAGAAGAAAGTATAGGACATCCAAGAAGGTGTGGAAGATTGCAAATATTCATTGTATTTCCTCTGTGATAGTAAATTGGTTGTTTCTTGGTGGACATAGCCCACACTGGGTGAACCACATTAAATCTTGTGTATTTTTTCTTCTTGTTTATTTATGTATTGATTACTTTTATACTTAGATCTGATTAATATATTTGTACAACCGGTGTGCTAACCCTAACACTCTGAAACCATTTTGGGATTGCATAATCAAATACTTTACATATGAGGGTAGATACTTCAGATTGAATATTGTCCATTTTAAGTTACTTAAACATTCAAATAATGGTAGACATGTTAATGTTCCCAATTTCTTAAATGAAAGCTTGAAAAGAATGAGTAGAGAGTTGTAGAGAGGGGGGTCATTTTTGTCTCACCATTGTCTTATCATTTTTATTGTAAAACATACACTAGGAAGAAAACACCTTGCATTGAAATGGGATGATTTTTTCAGGTCAAAACACATTGATAAGTTATTGGGAAGAAGGAGAGAAGAAGAAGTACAGGTAGTTCTTTAACCCATATAATTGAACCCACAGCTTCCACTTCTCAACCCATAGAAACCACTATTTTTGAAAATACACAACTTACTAAAGAGAACCTTGCTCTTGTATCGCCTGAGAGGATTCTAATTGCTGAAACCCTACTTGGATTTTCAACCCCTGAATCGTCCATCTCAAGGAGTAAGAAAAAATGTTCTAGGCCTACTCCTAAATCGTCCAAGTCTACTCCATCTTCCAAATCCATTCTTGCACCACCTAGGTGTTCTCATCACCTAAGAACTAAAAATTCACAAACATCAAAAGCCACAAATACTGAAACCATAGCACTTGATAGTGATAAAGAAGTTCCAGAAGAGAATATTGAGGCCACATCCATGGAAATAGATCAGCAAGGTGTTGATGTTTAAATTCAAGATCACGTGGAGGGTATGGAAGAGAAGAAAGAAGAAGAAAGTAGTGATAAAACTATTCAAGAAAGCCATGTTGAAGAACATGCAGAGGCATTTCATGTTGGGGAAACCCGTGAGAAGCATGAAGGAGAAGGAGTTGCCCAAGAAATTGAAGACACATCTTATGAATCCACTAATGATGAATATAAGATAGAGGAAGTCCATGACCACACAGTACTTGAGACAGACTGATGAGATGAAAATTGGGGATGATATGTTCCATGTTCTTGAAGAAATTATTGACAATATTATTCACAGTGTTGAAACAGAATAACCACCTAAGCAGATTGCGAAGGTACAAGGGAATGTTCCCACAGTTACTGAGGAGATAGTTGCGACCATATTAGAGCTTGCTTCCCTATTATTGCCACAAGTTAGCCTACAACCACATGTTATCATCAGAGAAGTTTTCAAAGAACCTCTAAAACCATCTTGTAGAAACATGGCCACTTAGATAACCTTATTAGATTACTAGGTGCAGCAATTTGAAAACTATGTTGATATGGTGTAGGGAAAAGGGGAAAGGGGAAAGGAAGAACTAATCTTCCAACACCAACAGAACATTGAGGAAAAATACAAGGAGCTTAAGGCTAAGGATAAAGAGATTTCAAAGCTCAATAAGAAGCAAGAAGATACAATTTAGGTGACAAATGACATAGTTAAATGTAGGCCACCTTCTAACATTTATGCCATTTTCTTAAAAGAATAGATGTTGTGGTTAAAGATCACTTGCATCAACTCAAATATTCCATTTGATAATAGTGGAGCCATACCTTTCTTTAGAATATACATAAAAATGCCTCATGAGATTCATCTGATGTTATGTGAATTGTATATGTACAAATATGCCCTTGAATATGATAGGGACTGGATCCCAGTACTTTATATTGCAAATGTTTCAATTAGGGCACTGTGTTCTTATTTTAACAATGAATTGTATAGAGAAAAGTAGATGGAGGAATACAGACAATTGTCAAAAGTCAAGCCATTGATGATCAAAGGTGAAGCTTCAAATACATGGGAAATTATTGAATGGTATGGAAAATACATGGAACACATGGACATTAAACATCGAGTGTACCTGATGAGACATAAAGCTCATAAAGAAGCCAAGGACCACATAAAATACAATGTCATAGAAATAGTACATGCCTATAGAACATGTTGGCAAGAGATGTCCCTTGAAATGCAAAGAAAAGAAATTCACTCTTATCCCAATATTATTCCTACCTTACGGAGGGTAAATGCATACATTGAAGTTTCTAAAGGATGTGGAAAAACTTGGTTTCCCATTGGTTATTATCCACCAATATTCCACTATCATATACCACACTGGTCTGGTAACAAGGAACTAGATGAGGAAATACAGGACATGGTCATGGAAAGATACAGAAGGAATGGAGGATACTTCTTCATCGATCCTGAAGGAACATCTACCCCATTTGATTTCAGATGTTTATGTAGCATCATACAGATGGAGCCAAATAAACCTGAGGATGAGCTAAAGAAAAATGAATGAGGATATTCAAGATGTTAAACTTGGGGGTGTGATGAGTCATTTTATTTCCTTTTTAAACACCTCATCTACTGTATTCAATTTAGCCAATTGTACCCCTGAACTTTTATTTCCCAGTGATACTACTGAATATTTTCACTATAACTTGAACTCATGGCATATATATTAGTTAATATAATTATTACTAAAGTTTACTTTATTTAGTGGATTATGAGTACGCACTTATTCTTTTGGTTGCAATATGATATTAAATGGTGTTTTGTATTAATGCTAGCCTTTTTTTAAAGAATTTGTTATATACAACAACTAACATACAGCAAAGGATCCATACACAACAATTGACATGTAGCCAAGGGAACTCATTCACAAAAAAGAGGTCATCCATAGCAACTGACATGCAGCCAAAGGGACCCAACCACAGCAAAGCGTCCACAGCCAAAGGAGGACACACACATATATAAAGATGTGATTCTAAGGATCTTGCACAACATGGACACTACACCTAAGCTCGCACTCGTTGATGAAATAAGAAGTTATGAGAACAATAAGATGACTCAATGTCATCACTTGATTATGTGTTGCAACTCAAACAAATAACTAATTCATTTAACTCATAATTTAATAACTGGTCGATCGACTAATTGGTTATTTAAGTTATGTGATTATATGAGAACATCTACTAAATAGTTATGTTGCATGCATGTAATTTTCCAGATTATTTGGTTAAGATATTTTACTTAATCCAATTGGAAATCCTATTAGGATTTTATCTCTTCACGCCTCTGTTATAATGAAAGATATAAAAAGGAAATATTAATGTTGTAGAAAAGGAGATAGAGAGATACAGAGGTAGATCAATCCATAGATATATAATTTTTTGTATTGTAATCTTCATGCTGATGAAATAATAATTTGAGTTCTATTAATTTGTTGTAAACACAAGCCTTATGAGGGATAAACACCCAAGGTAGGTCCCACTTGCGGTTTGCTAACACTCTCCTTTTGTTTGTTGCTTTAATTCATTGCATGATTAGATTAGCAGCATCCTATTCATTTATCTGTGTTATTTTTTACATACTTTGTCATTATCCATAGTATTTACTTTTAGTCATAATCTAGTTCATTTCCAGCATTGTTATTTCCTAATTGCAGTGATAATTATTTTCCTTTATACCTCCCAGACATCTATAGCTATGCATACAACACTGACAGTATTGAAATTTTACGTCCCTAGGTTTGACAATTAATGACTATAGATTGATGAATATCATCTTAATTTCTGCAAGTTAATTTACACCACCAAGATTCCTTGTTCAAATCCCTAAAATCAACACAAATTTTAATTTCCCCATTTTTCTTCCTCACCAGGACAAGGTTTGCCACTCATGTAGAGTACTTAATAGGAAAAATTATCTTAGCCTTAATGAGTTTGGATAACTCTTTCCTCCTAAGGGGCTCTATCTTAGGATTAACTGGCTTTTGTTTTTGTCTAATTAGCTTTACATTAGAATCAAGATCAATGGAATGTTGCACAATATTTGGATTAAAATCCTGTAGATATTCATAATCCCATGAGAATACATCATTGAATTTTTGACATAAGAAGATAAAATATTGCTTCTCATTCTCATCACATACCTTTCCAAGAAGAAGTTCCCTTCCTTCTACAATTGTGAATGATTGACAGTATTCTTTCCTTGTTGTTATATTCTTTTCTTTTCTTCTAAATTCATCATTAGGACTGAAAATCTGCTCCAAAGTGACCAATCCCTTTCGTAACTTGTTTTTTTCAGCTAAATGATTTGCTCACCATAACTGTCATGCAAATCAAATTGCATATTTGAAAAAAATTCAGCCTCATTCTGGATAAATTATACAATTTTTCATCACTATCAAATACTTTCCAACTAGTTTCATTGTTTGGAATGGATGACCTTACCACCACCTTGATGTGTTACGCATTTCCTCTAACAAGATCCTTAGAAGGTGAAAATTGAGAACCAAGGGTTTCCATTTGATCTACCTCCTCGTTTAATTTCCTTGACACTGCCTGCAAATTAAGAGAATCAAAACTCTCTAAAATATCCCAAACTCTATGTTTATAAGCTTTCAAAATCTTATTCTTTGTGGTACACTTCCCTCTAACCTGGTGGACAACCAATTCAGTATCCATTACCAATGCCTCCTACTCTGCTACATTATTAGAACATGCAAACTACAATCTATGGTCAAAGAATAATTTATCATTCATTAGAGAAATTAGTACAACACCTGCCCCAGCTCCATTTCTACTTCTAGAACCATCAAAGAACATCTTTCATAGTCCAGAAGCACTATTCTCTTCTTTCTTTAGTGGTGCTAGTAAATTAGACCCTTCTTTAAGAATGTAGTATGTTCCAAGACCATTTTTCAAAACTTTATCATAAGGATCTCATTCATAGTGCCTTTTAGCCCATTAATCTAATAAAATATTGGGTATAAGAGGAGGAATGGGATGCTCTTCTAAAACTGAATCTTGTTCATCTTCTTCTTACACTAGGAAATTTTCTTGTAGAGGGGTGGGGTCATAAGATTAAACATGGTAAGAAAATATAGGTTCGGCTTGTATGGTAAATATGGTACCATACCTAGTTCTTAGGAACATATGAGTCCAATATGAAGAACATAGCCACATATTTTGGATGTGAAATCTCTAGATAAACAAATGCAAAACATGAGAGGCAAGTCACTTAGTGATATATCATGGGTTATAGTTAGAATTGGGAAAGCATGAAGTGTTACTTTAAGATCTTTTATCACTCGTAAAACACCAATGGTTGAGCCATCAAGTTGTAAGATGATTTTGGAAATAGAGTTGTACTTGAGACCTAGGATATCAACAATCCTTTTGGGAATCACAAAAGTACTAGCCCCTAAATCAATCATATAATTAAGAATTGTATGCTTTCCCACAATTAAGGACATATAAATGGTGGGGTCTTGACAATTTTACTTACTTGTTCATCATTAGCTTGGCACAAGTTAACAGTAGCATGATTCTTTTGCATCACTGGATCAGCTTGAAAAAGTTGCTTTAGAGATTCACAGAGGAGGTTCCTTTATGGTGGAATAGCCAAAGCATCCCACATTGTCACATTGACATTGTTATTCTTCATTTGCTCAACAATACTAAAACGACGGCATGTGCATTTATGCATTTGTGGTAAAATGTTCTCCTTCCTTCGTTGTTGTAAGATTGGGTTAGGAATATTTGGTTGAACTATAATTTCCTTTTGTTTCTCAACAACGTGTTGAGGTAGCACACCGATTGTATAGATGATATATCAGATCTCAGCATACATGTAAATAAAATTGGATATTCTACCAGAAGAAATATATAGAACAAGAGATATAAATCAACACCAGGTTTAGCATGGTTCACCCAGTGTAGGCTACGTCCACCAAGAAATAAGTCAATATATTATCTAAATCTTTGAAAAGATATACAATTCAAGATTTACAATCTTCCACACCTCTCAGATGTATAGTACTTTGTTTCTCTCAAGCTTTTCTTCTTCTCCAATAATTCTCTCTCTCACAATAATCATCAACTTTTGCAATTTATTCTTAATTATTACTTCTAAACCCTAGCTTTCATGCTTATATAGGTGTATACAAACTTAGGGCACTTATCCATGCAATTACAATCAATAGATCTTCTTTAATGCTAAAAATAGATCTAATTCCCGAGAGTTAATTAAAACACTCTTACACAAGTAACCGATGTCAATCAGCCCTAATCGATGATGGTTCATCCTTTCCTGACTAATGTCAGCCATAGGTGACTGATGTTGGTCCCTCCATAACTGATGACGGTTATTGTGTTTTACAGAAAATGTCACATTGCATGCTAATTCAAAGTAATTGAGCTCCACAACTTGTAGTGCCTGGTTAAAACAACCCACTTGAGAACCATGAACCACCTAAGTTTAGTTAGAAAATTATGGAATAATTTTTTTTTTATTAGAAGTTAACGACCAAAGTCTCAAAGACAAATAAATTCAACTGATAACCTTTCCCATTATAATAATTACTAATTTCACATTAT
Source organism: Taxus chinensis (assembly GCA_019776745.2). Classification (NCBI taxonomy): domain Eukaryota; kingdom Viridiplantae; phylum Streptophyta; class Pinopsida; order Cupressales; family Taxaceae; genus Taxus; species Taxus chinensis. The sequence goes on from JAHRHJ020003427.1 coordinate 104,237, forward strand.
AAAGAAACAAATGTAATAGGTCCACACATAGCTCAAATCTCCCTAGGGATTAAATTAATCCATGATTACAATGACCTTTTAGCTAAATAGTCCCTGAATAAAATTTAGGGTCAAGGGACTAAAATAATTAAATACCCAAGGTATTTAATTCCACAAGATCAAGACAAGAGAAGGGTTTAATTACAGTGAGAAAGGAATACATATTTAAAATCAATAGAGTAAGGTCTCACTTACCCACTCCTAGAAATTGATTGAGAGTGTCTATCCCCAAGTTTTCATGCTTCAGTTGCCATTGATAGGTTCTGGAATAGTTCAATTTCACTAGGACATGCTTTCCATTTATTAACAATTATCAAGGTCACATAGTTCAAATTTTAGGGTTAGAAGTTTTAGTTAGATTCAGGGAGTAATTTGCCCCGATACCCAACTCTCTAACAGGCTTATATTTTCAACTAAACTTTTCTCATACTTAACTCTTCCAAAATTTCCCTAAACCATTCCCATTGGATAGGAAATTTTCTCACCTTTCTAGTGATATAAATAAGTCCCCCTAACTCCTTGCAGAACTTAAGATATGAGCGGGAGGAGTTTTTAGGTCAAATTTTCCCCAAGGGGACATGTGTCAAGTAGGAGTGAAATCCCTTTTGGTGGGTTGGTGGGTCGTGGGGTGGCTGTAGAAAATTTTCCATTGCGCGGGAGCAAAGTCAAGAAAAATCCTACACCTTCGCAGGTCCTCCAGGGACACGTGGCAGTCAAAGCGACAACGCTGGGAAAACAGGGAAGGGGCAAAGCAGTGGAAGGGTTTAGCGCATTGCGCCTGACATAGAAGGAAAACTCAACAGTGCCCACGCACATGTGGGTCCATCTGGGGACACACGGCACTCCATGGTTGGGTACAGGGAGAAGAGAGAAGGAAGGGTGTGGAGCGGTGGGGAGATTCGGTGATTTTCACCAAAGAAAAATTTTCAAAAGGTGATGGGGTTCTCCCTCCTCCGTGGATGCCCCAAGGTGCCATGTGGCACACTCTCATTTTTCGCAGGCTGGCAGAAACAAAATGAAAAATTTTCCCCAAAAATTTCAAAGGCCTAAGGGAAAAATGGGAACCGCACCTCCGCCATAGCCCCAAGAGGACACGTAGCACCCTCTGATTGGCTGCGGGCCTGCGGAGGAAAAAAGAAAAAATTTCCCAAACAAAAATTTTTTCAAAAACATTTCGAAGGCCAAAATGCCAGAAAAATTTTGGGTTGTTGCCCACAAGGGAAAATTTTCCTGCCAAGGCACAAAAACTTCAAAGTACCATAACTTTTTCTATGAAGCTCAGTTTTGGGCAAACGAGGACTTTTTGGAAAGCTCTCGATGCCCTCCTTGCACAAGAACATCAATTTTACATTTTGATAAGTTTTAAAGGGTAAATTTTGCAAAAACTATCTGCAGGCTTATAATTGGCAAACTGGCAATTTCCAACTTTTCAATTTGATCAAATTGGATCTCCTCCTTCACTCAACATGCCAAACAGGCATGGAGAATTGGTCTAGGGAGAGTTTAAAGTGCTTTAGGGAAGTTAATTTGTTCCATTGATTCAAAAGTGTATTTGTCCAACAAATGACAGGAAATGGTTGAGGAAGAGATTAAGCTCAATTTTGTAATGGTTCAAGTTATTCTCTTAAATCTTCTTTGTCAATTGAGTTCATTGCTAATATATCGTGGTAAATTTTAAGGTTTCCAAGTTGATTTAAATGTGTAGGTCTGAACTGTACATTTTTTTTAAATTTACCAGTTTTAGAATTCACACTGCCAGTGATCAAATTTTTAAAGGATCTATTTATCAATTTTATCATATAGTTAAGGTATTTTCTTCCCAAACAAATCCATCACATTCAGTTGATTCTAAAAAATTTATTTCCATGTTAAATTACAAGTTCTGATTTCAAATTTAATATATTTTAAAGAGAAACAATATAGTATAGTCCCCACCTACGTGTTTCTTCATCTTGCAATTAAACAGGGATTACATTTACAATACTAATTCAATTCCAAAGCAAAAATGTGAGTTTGAGAAAGTAGAGTATTCCTTTATTGATTTCTAATAACAACAAGTTTACAACTTATTCCTTTCTTTTAACTTCAAAATACAATATACAATACATGTAACATTCTTTCACATTCCTTTTTAAAACGGAGAGTAAAATATAACTCTTTACATTTCACATTACAACTTTGATCTTTCCTCATCAATACAAGTAAATTCTCATTATAATTAATTATACAAATCATCCACTTCAAAGTGGGAAAGGATTACAATAAAAAGGGTATTCACAAGGGACTGTCAAACTGTATATTCCTCTTGCTCAAAATAGCAGCATGCTCATTTTCTCTTTTCTCCAATTTGATCACAACAAAAGAGGGGGAAAGGCAACGCTCTCCACTCAACCAAGACATTCAATGAAAGGAGAAGCCTTCATTATTGGCCCTCGAGCCCCAACCAAGATATAATAAAAGATGTAATTCAACCATGGCAACAACTGGCTTCCACAACACAGCATTCTTTCACACACACATTTCTTTTTTTAAAACACAATGCAACACCAAAAGCAAATAGCAGTTCACAACTGCATTCAACAACATTCCAAAGAAGAACTCAAGCTTGATCTTATAAGCCAAAGGAGCAAGGACTATTGGGGAAGCTACTTATGCCTCCCAATTGGGAATTTGGCATCCACCTATAGTCATACCACCAATATAACATATCATATCCCATAAACCTTATGCCTCCCAACCCCTCCTTATGCCCCCCCACCCACAATTTTCCCTTATGCCCCCCCACAAGTAAGAAATGCAAGCTATTTCTTTTCCATGGTGGATCCCAAACCCAAAAATCCCTCCACAAAATTCTGATGCCCATGGCATTTCCCTTATACTCACCCACAAGAATTCCCTACAGCCTTCTCCTACACCATTCCTAAGACAGTCTACTCAACCAGCTAACAAATAAAACAATGCATGCACCATACACACAACACAATAAGAAAATAACAGCAATAAGGAAGAAATAAACACCTACCTTTCCATGATAGCTTTTGTTTTCAATAGCAAGCTCTCAAAGCCAAGAACACAGTCCAAAACAACAATCTCAAGTAAGAAGTTATCTCCAAATTCCTCCACAATACATAAGAGCTCCAAACAGCAAAAATTCACCCCAAGGGAGTTTATAAAAATCATTCAACAACCAAGAAACCATCTTTTCCAAAGCTTCTCCAAAGTAAGAGCTCCAATCATAAGAAAAATGTGCCCCAAGCTTGCATACCAAAAGTTTCAACAACCCCAAAACAATAAGAGAGTTGGAATTATATAGAAGAGGGAAGGAAGAAGATGATGTGGATCCATGTAGGATGCCACCTCAAACATCCTCAATTTCAAACACAAAAGAGAATATTTCATTCTCCCAAGCACAATAAAGAGGTGGGTGAAAAATGACAAGTTACTTGCACACTCAAAAGAGCCCACACCTCAAGGGACAACAAAATAAATGAAATGTAAGAAAGTACAATTAAAAACATGCACAAGATAAATAAAATGCATTATAAAAGTTACCAATCACTTCCCCAACCATAAGTATTGTTGGTAACATAAATTTAGAGGCATATGACAAGTTTTACTTGTCCCACAAGCCTCCAAAAATAGCCCCCAATGACAAATTCGAATTTCCATGGAGGTGGAGTATTTCTTACTCCAAAATCTGACTTACACAAGCTCTTACACAACTTACACATCCCTTACATAATTAAATACAATCAGCCAACAACTCTTATGATTACTTCCCCATATCCCAATTTAATTTATTTAAATTTTAATCATATGATTCTCACATTAATTCTATCACAACATAATTAATTAAAGGAACACATTACTAATAAAATACATACAACAATAATAAAAGAAACACATAAAATAAAGATGATTCCCCCCCATGGGAATCTCCAATAAACAACACGATAAAACAATGTTGCCATGGTGACCATGTTGAATTCACCTAGAATTCCATTTTGGTTGGTCTCCAATCCCCCGATGTTTTGTTGTGATATTTTTTAAAACCTGAAAAAACACAAATACCTCCTTCGGCCTCATGGCCATATCAAAACGTCCAAAATTAATATATAATATAATCACAAAATCATCTATACATATGAATCACAACAATCATCAAGGTAATCAATGAAATCATTTACAATTTATATCGACAACTATGTCATCATCAAATAATTTTCCTTTTCTAGGTTTATTCATAATGATCCAAATCACATGTCTAAATAACTTCCACTAAACATCCATGTCAATAGTATATCATCATCCACATGCGAGTGTCTCTAATAATCACCATGCATTATATATAATCAGATTCAACAATAATCCAGGATCTAACATCTAACACCATACTAAATCAAGACTATTAAAATGTTTGTCATACAGTCTATAGTATCATGATCAGAAATAAAAGGTGCCAAAGGGAAGTGGGCACTACATACAACTCAACAATCTCCCACTTGGAGATTAATTATTGCACCATACTTGATATTGCATGTATTCTTGGATTCTTCCTTAGATTTTTTTCTTCCTCTTCAAGTATCAAACTTGGAGACCAACAAGAAGTGGATTGTGGCTCCAACTTCTCCTTTACTAATGTAAACTATCATTATCATATCTGCAAGGTTATTTCTCATATGAATCTTTTCCTTCAACTACCCATCCTCCAATACCTGTCATATGAAGTGATACCATCAACTGAATTTGTTTCATTCTATGAATTGAAACATTGAGTTATTTTAAAATGAATTACACATTAACTATCACTAAACAATTTAAAGTCATCATTCTCCTTTGCCAACTCTTCCATGAAACTACTCATCCATATCATCTCCTTGCTAGCCTCTTGTAGCTATAACATACCCTGCCTTTCTAGTAGACAAAGTCCACAACCTTCTGTAATCTTGAAATCACCTAATCCTACTTTATCATATCTCACCTTACTGTGAAAATATATCCTAGTAGTGCTCCTCCTACCATCCAAATCTCCAGCCATATCTGAATCAACATAGCCACATAATGAAATATCTGAACCTCCATAGCATAATTGCATCTAGATGTCCCTCTCAAATACTTGAGTATCCATTAGACTACTTTCCAATGCTCTTTACCTAGATTGGCCATAAATCTACTCACAACTCCCACTGCCTATGTAATGTCTGGTCTGGTACAAACCATAGCATACATGAGACTCCCAACTGCTGAAGCATATGGCACTTGTGTCATGTATTTGACCTCCTCATGTGATGAAGGACACTGATATTTTCTCAATTTGAAGTGTCCAGCCATAGGTGTACTAACAGGTTTTGACATTTTACATGTTAAACCTTTCTAACACCCTTATTGATATAATCCTCCTTGAGAAAAATACAATTTATTATTCTTCCTGTGTCTGTGTATTTACATGCCAAGGATTCTTTTTGCAACTCCTAAATCCTTCATAGCAAATGTGTGAGCTAGCTTTCCCTTAAGCTCACCAATGTCCTGCATACTAGATCCTGCAATAAGCATATCATCCACATACAGTAACAAAATAATATAGCTCCCATTTTCAAGCTTCTTGAAATAAACACAATGGTAAAATTCACATCTCAAGTAACCATGCTCATGCATAAAACTATCAAACCTCATGTACCATTTCCTTGGAGCTTCTTGAGCCCATATAGGCTCTTTTTCAACCTGCACACTAATTTCTCCTTACCCTTGACTTCATACCCAAGCAGCTGTTGCATATAAATCTCTTCATCCAAATCACCATGAAGGAAATTCCATCTTCACATCTAGTTTCTCTAAATGCAAATCCTCTACTGCAACTAAACTCAATACAATATGAATAGAAGTCATCTTAACAACAGGAGAAAATATTTCACCAAATTCAATACTTGCTTTCTGTGTAAATCCCTTTACTACAAGCCTTGCCTTGTATACCTTTTTTGTCCACCCTCTTCTTCCTTGATCCTATAAACCCACTTGTTCTGCAATGTCCTCTTACCTACTGACAACTTAACCAAATCCCAAGTCTGGTTTTGTTCCAAGGAGTCCATCTCCTCATCCATGTCATGTTCCCACTACGTGGGTCTTATCCTACATTGCTTCTTCAAAACTTTTTGGTTCACCATTATCAGTCAATAATAAATAAAATAGAGAAGGTGTAAATCTTTTTGGAGGTTTACTTACCCTTTGTGACCTTCTCACATGAGTTTGGGGTACCAGAGGCTCATTCTGGACCTCTTGGACATTTGTATCCAATTCTGACAGTGACCGACGCCGGTCACCTATAGTGACATCGGTTCTAATAACCAATGTCAGTTTGGCTCTTCTATAACCGATACCGGTTCTGCTGACGATGTCAGTCAAGGGTCAACCAACATTGGTTACTGTGTAACCCTGTCGGTATTAGTGTATGAATTTTAAATCTATGAGAGTTCATTTTCATTCACAAACTTCTCAACCGGTTCATCCTTGGGTACCAAAATTTGATCCTTGTACATTCTCTTTTCATTCCATTCAATGTCATGACTCCTAATAATTTTAGAATTCTCTAAATCCCAAAAATAGAATCTGAAATCACTAGATCCATAACCAATGAAAGTGCATCTCTTGGATTTTGCATCCAACTTTTTCCTATTTTCCTTATCAATATGCACAAAAGCTTCTAAACCAAAAACTTTAAGAAAAGAAATATCTACCTCTTTTCCAGTCCAAGATTCCTCTGGTATTCCTCCATCTAGTGAACTTGAAGGCCCACGGTTAATCAAATAAACCATTGTATCAACTGCTTCTGCCCAAAACTGCAAGGGCAATCCAACATGTATCCTCATACTTCTAGTACGTTACATGATTGTTATGTTCATTCTTTCTGCAACACCATTCTCTTGTGGTGTTCTTGGAACTATTCTTTCTCTATGTATTTCATTCACTGAACAATAATCATTGAAAGTCCTTGCTACAGTATTCACCACCATTGTTAGATCTAAGACACTTTAACTTTGAATTTGATTCATTCTCAACAAGGGCTTTCCATCTTTTAAAAGTCTCAAAAACATCATATTTATGTTTAATACAATAAACCCATACCTTTCTTGTAGCATCATCAATGAAAGTAACATAATACTGGGATCCTCCATGAGAAGCTACCTGGGCTGGTCCCCACACATCTGAGTGTACAAGCTCCAATTTTTACTCCTTCTTAGTTGCCCCAACTTTGAGAAATCTCACTCTCTTTTGCTTTCCAAAGACACAATGCTCACAAAAATCAAGATCTAAATCTTTCAAATATGATAACTTACCCTTAGCCTTTAAGATCTGCATTCCTTTTTGACTCATATGGCCCAACCGATTATGCCACATGCATGCATCTGAATCTGAAGTAGATAACACAGAAAAGGAATCAGTAACACAGGTAGATAAATATAATGTTCCTACCTTCTTACCTCTTGCCACAACAAAAGCACCCTTGGTGACTTTTCAAGAGTCTGCTGTGAATGTAACCATGAAACCAACTTCACCTAGTTGCCCTGCAAGAAATAAGATTCCTCTTGAGGCTTGGCACATGTCTCACATCTTTCAATACCCATGTATTTTCATTCTACAATTTTAGATGAACTTCCCCTTTACCAGTAATACTACAAGGTTCATCATCACCCAAATAAACATGCCCAAAATTTCCCTGGACATAATTTCTGAAATAACCCTTATTAGGGGTTGCATGGAAAGAAGCTCCTGAATCTAAAACCTGTGATTCTATTTTATTATCTAAAGAAATAATAAGAGCATCTTGCATTACCTCTGCTAGTAATATTTGCCTCTTCAATTTACCTCTTTACCTTTGTCTGGTTGTTGGTTCTCTTTATCCTTTGACCAACAATCTTTCTTTGCATGTCCTTTCTTTCCACATTTCCAATAGGTAATTCCCTTACCTTCTGGATTTAGATCTGCCATCCCTTGACTTTGATTTCCCATTATTCTTACTCTTGGATCTCTCCTTCTTCCTGCCTCTACTTTCTACATTCAAATCATTCCCAGATGATGATTCCTCTGTACTTTTCCTGTGAATTTCTTCATTCAAGATTATACTAACCACATCATCAAACTTCAAAATATTATTAGCAGATGTTGTATTACTAACAACCATTACCAAGTTATCCCAACTATCAAGGCAAAGAACATAAGAATAAAAGTGCTTTCACTTCATCATCAAAATGAAATATCAATCTAATTTTAACTGATTTACAATAGATTGAAATCATTCAAATGACTAGATGCAGATCCACCTTCTTGCATCTTAGAACTAAATAGTTTCTTCATCAAATAAACTTTATTTGAAACACTAAGTTTTTCATATAAAATAGCAAGAGATTTAATTAACTCTACCATAGAAGTCACTTCTGTAATATTGGAAGCCAGATGCTGTCAGGCTCAATCTTATAGATCCCAAAGCCTTTCTATCAAGAATCTTCCATTCTTCATCAGTCATCTTCGTAGGTCTAGACTTATCATCCAACGGTAAATACAAATCTCTTTGATACAGATAATCCTCAATCTACATCTTCCATAATTGATAATTTCGGTCGTCAAACTTCTCTACCTTGTATTTTATTTTCTTCTGCCATTGTTGTAGCTCCCACTCAATCAGAAAACCCTTTGTGAGTAAATCTTTCAACACACAAAACCCTCAAACAAAGCTCTAATACCAGTTGTTGGGGTTAGCACAAGGTTGTACAAATAATATATCAGATCTAAGCATACATGCAAAAAAATGGATATTCTACCAAAAGAAATATACAAAACAAGAGATATAAATCAACACCAGATTTAACGTGGTTCACCCAGTGTGGGCTACATCCACCAAGAAACAAGCCAATCTATTATCCAAAGCTTTCAAAAGATATACAATTGAATATTTACAATCTTCCACACCTCTCAGATGTACAATATTTTCTTTCTCTCAAGCTTTGCTTCTTCTCCAAGAATTTCTCTCTCACAATTATTTTCACAATAATTGCAAGTTCTTCTTAATTCTTACTTCTAAACCCTAGCTTTCATGCTTATATAGGCATATACAAACTTAGGGCACTTAGCCATGCAATTACAATCAATAGATCTTCTTTAATACTAAAAATAGATCTAATTCCTGAGAGTTAAATAAAACACTCCCGCACAGGTAACTGACACCAATTAGCCCTAACCGATGTCGGTTCCTCCTTGCCTGACCGATGCCGGTCATAGGTGACTAATGTCGGTCCCTCCATAACTGATGTTGGTTACTGTGTTTTCCAACAAGTTTCACATTGCATGCTAATCTGAAGTAATTGAGCTCCACAACTCAACATAATGTTTCCTTGAGCTTAAAAGAGGATGAATGTTGAGATTGCAAATTCATTTTTTTAGACCTATGGATTATCTAGCTCACTATCTTGAGGCTACTGAACTGTCCCATGCTTGATTTATGATACACAGAAAGTTGTAGGCTTAAACAACTGAGATTGGTGTCAAATGATTGACCTCTTGAGATCCTATGGGGACATTAGGTTTTTTAGTTGCTTTTACCAATGGTTCTTGTTCATTGGAAGAATGTTGAACCATGAAGGCTTGAGCATGTAATGCATTTAGATAAATAAGTTGATTTATGTGTCCGGTACATGGGAAACACCACTCTGTTTCATGTGAACACATTATTCTATCTGGAACCAATGTTGTACTTGCACCAACAACATGAAGTGACTAAGTAAGAGGAACTGTTGCTAGTGGAAGAGGTGCATTTTGACCCTTAGCACCTACTATTCATTGATTTTGTCCATATCTTGTGATTAGGATGTTGGTTCCTATAAATGATAACCTTGGTTAAATCCTTGGTTTGAGGATTGCCCCTAGTTAGAATAATTCCTATAAGACCCCATTTTTTTTAAAAAAGGATATGACTTTGTTGGATCAATTTCTAATCAAGTCCTTCATCTCTTCATCCTCATTTTTTGTGTGGTAGAGTATGATGTGGATGCAGTGGGTTGGGAATTCTACCTCAGGAATAGCAATAGAGGGCTTGTAGACAACTTGAGGTAAATTTAGGATACAAGGAGCATGGGTGGTCTAGGAGCTCAATTTCTCAGGCTTGTATTAGACAATTTTCAGCTCCTGATGGCTATTTGATAGGCCATGAAGAAAATGTTGTACCCCCTATCACTTGATCATGATAAACAATATCAATCATTTAATTCTTAAAAAGAGAAAGAAAAGCACCTTCTAGATTTGGTCATTTACGAGGGATGGAATTTTTCCCATAATATTCTAAGAAATCTGAAATTAATGCAATGTCATGAGCTCATTGGGAGCCCTCTTTATAGTTGTCATTTGTTCTAATAATGATAGGTTATCTACCTTTTACCCCAACTTTATCTTGCAAAGTGTCAAGATTCCCAACTCATTCCAGTTAGTTATTACTCCTACATTCTCAAACTCATGAACCATTGAAGAGATTTTCCCTTGAATGAAGAAGATAGCATACTTAATAGCTACATCATTTTAAACCAATTTTATGAAACACAAACATTAGCTAATGTCTTGAATATGGTCAACTGGAGTGGCATGATTTTCCCCAGTGAATAAATGGATACTTTAAGTTGCACTATGCTAGAATGTCATGTTATTCATTGAGATTAAGAGGGCTCCTACCAGTAAAAATTAACAAATGAGTCGAATTCCCTTGTTGCTTCCATTAATGAATAGGTCTCAGAATTCTATGATAAAAAGATAGGGCCTACCAAGAGGTGGTGTTGAACATAGTCCTATTTGGTGGTGAAGGAGATCTTTGAACTGATTCTTTCTCTTTCTTCTAAGATCCTTTGGTGATAATGCCTTGCAAATATTCTCAAAAATCCTTCAGTTTTGTTGTTCTTGATCCTTGTTGGGAATAACTTCTCATGAACTTGAGGCATTATAACTACTAAAACCAGTTGATTTGATTATTAGATGCCAGAAATGTTGAATAAGCCTCCAAAGGAAGAATTTTACCAAGGGAGTCACACAAAACTTGGCAAAAATGACGAACGATATTAACTTTCACTTGTCCCATCGGATGTGCCAAAACTGATTAGAGCTAAAACTTGCACCCTATCCCAAATCAAATATGATTTAGGGATTTGAGGAAACATCGGGACTAATTCTCCAAGTTGTTGGGACTCAAACTGATACAGGACCTCCAAATAAGGTCAGCTTCCTCTATTTATTCCTATGTTTAAATACTCCTAGAAAGGAAAATACAACTACCTTCCACTAAATGTTTTTCCAAGGGACCAGAATCAGAGAGGGAGATTCATAAAAGGTAAAATCATACACTAAGGAGGTGCTAGCACCAAGAACAAGGGTGGAGACATTCCAATGATAGATGAGAGGAAAAATGGATAAGGGAGAGGTCATACATGAGTGACATAGTCCCGAACTATATTTAACATGATCACTTCCATGGAGCAAACAATTATTCTTCATGTCACAACTAAGAATAAAGGCTCGGTATGCACTGCAAAATACACCCACACTTGTAAAAAGGGAAGAAATGCAATACAACACAAGTTGATCTAGCATCAAGATCCAAAATCATATGCAATATTTTCCTTAACACCATGTACAATTCAAAACAATGCAAAAATTAGGCATAGACTATTCATAGCCTTGAAAAACTTGCCAATATCTGAGGTCCTGTAACTCATCCAAAAATTCTAGATAATTTTTACATCCCTGCAAGTTCCGAGTCTAGATTCTAAAGCTCACCCCACCTGAACACTATATAGAAGGAATAATATGGAGTAGAGAATAGGTACATTATATTGAGAAGGGAATGTCGATGTTTGCTTCCACCAACTGACAACAATGCATTAATCCCCCATCTTTGTCTAATAATGGTAAGTAATGGAACCTTACTAATTTGATGTTCGCTGGTTAACTTGCTTGTATGAGAATTGACATGGGCATCATACCTCATTAAACTGGTTGTTTAGGGGCTGGAGACGTACATCCTTAATGTTCATCCCAAATGTTGGTTTTGTAGTTGGAAATCGGTTATAAAACAAATTGTTTAAAATCAGGAGCAAGAAGCTGTCAGCAATGATAATACCTTTGACGTTACCAATGTACTTGCATGTTTTCCCAACACTCCCGACGTTAACAAGATTTGAACCCTTACTATCGGTTGGTAGATTCATTTTCATATTCTATTGTGTGATAGTAGGAGAACCTCCATAGCAGAATGATCCTCCATCCTTTTTTTGTCACTTGGTAGACACAAATTATGCTCCAAGCCAATTAACATTCTTTTACTCCTCGAGGGTGGAATACTCACAACTCAATCACCTCGTCGTGAGATGAACTATTTCCCTTGATAACACAGTGAGAGTGATTGTGTTATCCACATAAACCTGTCTACTACAAATCAATGAAGCTATTATATTTGCTATCGATTAGATCTTTGTACGATAAGCCACCCTACCAATATGGAAAATAGTGTTCAATTTGGAATGGCTAGTTAGAATACGTATTGCATTCTAGGAATCCTTGCTCTCCTGTCATGTAAGCATTTATCATGCTACTACCAGAAGCATGTATTTATCAGAGTGACTAACAGACACCGGTAAGTGTTTGAAAAATGCACATGGGTGTCCCTGATTCTATTTTTGTTATTCAGTAAGTAGCATACAAGGATGATAATCCCTGGTTTAGTATAGCATCTTAAGTATGTTACCTAGTAGAAGAGTGTGCACTACTTGCAGTAACATCACGAGGTATCCCGCACAATTTCAAACTTTTTATCGCCATAGAGTGTGCAAAAGTATTGTTCAATTCTAGATTTTGCAAGTATAGTCCAATGTTAGCAGACCGTGTGCAAAACTGGACAAGAATCACCATTCCTATCCAATCTATTAATTGGGAAATTACATGCAAGCAAGGAAGCCTTTAACTTTTGTGCTGTAATGCCAAGACTCTAGAAGGGCATCTCTGAATTGGGCATTTTAAGACATGAATGTTCAAAGGCACTTTAACATATTTTGGTATTTTTAGCCACTTAAGATTTGAGATTGGAGAAAACCAAAAAGCAAACATGTGGAGATTAGCTAACCAATAAACTGCATTTGTAAAGTAAAATGCTTATATAGGTGCATTCACTGAAGGGAATCCAATGCACAAATTATGATTTTAAGTATGGATGCATGTATAGTTTGACAGTGTGTGAGAAAGAAAGGGAGAACATTATAACAAGGGTGATTTGTATGCAAGAGTGAGCATAGAACTTTGCACAATAGAACTTCAACATTTGGGCACAATGCACAAAATAGTGCACGGAAGGCTCATAAAGAAGGTTGGTAGAGTAGAGTCTGGGTATAAATAATAATCCATGTAATGGTATGTCATAGAGATTTTAGGAGAACAACCAGAGAGTTTGACTCAACCTAGTTGACTAGAAGGCGTGCGAAGATTACGATGGGAAGAGTTATGCGTAAAGGTAGAAGAGTGACCACAAGAGCATGATTGAAGAAGATTTTGCCCAATAACTGGATTGCGAAAAATGGGCACACAGATGCTTTAAAGAAGAAAGGCTTACTAGCTCGAAGCTTAGAGTGCACGGTAGACCTACGAAATGATATTGGCGAAGGAGAACAAGCTAAGGAGTGCACAACGGTAGAGTTGGTGGTTAGCAGAAACAGCCTGGTTGACAAAAGATGTCAAAAACTGTCTGATCAAGGATGTTGACAAGGACTCAACAGTCAGAGCAGCCCAACAACCAAGTCAACATGGCACAATAAGACGTCCATAATGGCAATGAGGTAGCTCAGAGCATTTAATGAGCTCAAGTTCAAATTTGAGTTTGAGCGGGAAGATCTAGAAATATCTAGAAGTGAACCATCTTGCCAAAGGAGATTTCAAAAGAGGAGAGAGAAGCGGGAAAGCATGCGGCTATTTAAGGATGACAAGTTCACCATTTTGGGGTTGTTGAACCTAAAGCTCGGCAGGTGAGTTGGGCGGTGGCCAAGTGAGCCAAAGAGCCAAGGTTGTTGAATGCGCATGAAGGCACAAGAAAACCAGTCTAGGTTAGGTTCATAGGAGAACAAGAGATTTGTTCATAAATTCCAGATAGAGTTTGTAAGCTCCATAGAGAGCAGTTGCATGTAGATGTCATCAAGGCTTTGACATTAATATAAGTTTGTAATATGTTTTATTAGCCTGTTGTGTAACTTTATACCAAAGGTGGGAGCACCCCCCTGTGTCAAGATGTATTAGAGTGGGATACTTTCTTACCTATGAAGGAAGCATAATAACTAGCATAACACCAAATGTGAGGCATCTAGCAATAAAATTTATGTTCTCCACTATGAGAAAGGTGGGTAGAGGATGCAAGAGGAGATCTTAGAGTGCAATAGTGAAAGAGTTAAAGGAGATAAGATGTCACCTAGGAGAGGTGAATAAGATCTTATTTTGATGATAATATTAGAGGAGATAAAGACATGGCTCAATGGTGTGAGGGAAAAACTTGAGGATAAATACCTTTGAAGAGGTCTTGAAGCTTACAAAAATAGTGAGGAAGAAGATATGATGCATGATAAAAATACATAAGATATCCATGAAGGAATAAATAATGATTCAACAACATGAGAATGTGACATGTGCATTAAAAACTTCATTAAATTCACAAGAAGAAAGAAAAATCAGTGGAGATTTGATGACGCAACAAGATGGAATGTGCAGGGATTACATGGGCAATGTACAAGAGAGAGAAGGTTGACAATGAATTCTTCTTGTAAGAAATTATCGAGACATATTGTTCAATGAATGCTATTATCCATGTGAAGGAGAGGACATCGCATAGTTGAATGTCCTAGAGTGCAATGAGGAGATGGCCTAAACAATAGAAGTAAGTGCTAAATAACATACATAATGAAAAGGGATAGACATGAATATGTTAAGAGAATTTGAAAGAATACCATGTGCTGAAAACAACCAAGGTAGAGTCATGAGGAGATAAGAAAAAAATATTCCACAGAAGGTGCAAGACTAAGGGAAAGTGTTACCTAGTGGTGGTCAATAATGGGAGCACTGATAATCTCATTGCGGAGGAGATGGTGCAAGATTTGGGATTAACAAGTAAGAGGCATCCCAACCCATACTGAGTGACCTAGTTAGTGCAAGGTCAGGAGGGAAATGTGCACAAGAAATACAAGGTGGAGATGAAGATCAAGAGATCCATTGATTGAGTGATGTGCAACATCCTACCAATAGATTCATGTTATGTCCAACTAGGGAGCATATGGAAATATAATAGAGAAATTCTCTACGACATGAGAAAAAACATTGTGAAGGTGTACAAAGATGGGAAGACATTTTGTATATCCCCATTGAGAAACAAAGGAATAGACCACCAAAACTATATAGAGATGCACATATGAGATGAAGGTCGAGAAAAATCCCTAGTTAAGGGAAATGATTTTAAAATGAGGATTGTCCAAGAAAGGAAACTCCAAGCAGTGGAGTAGAAGAGTGCACAGATGAAGGAACCTACAAAAATGAGAGCACATTTCCAAAGGAAGAAATGATAAGAGAAGAAGTTACCCCGAAAGCAACTAAAGAGCATTCTATGGAGAAGATTAAGAAAATCTGAAAAGTGTAAGGCACATGAGGAGATAAAGAGATCTGAAGTGATCTCAAATAACAAAAGTAAGGATAAGAGCATACAAATAATGGAGGGCATGACACCAATGAATAAAAAATATGAGGAGGAGTTTATGTTTCCTTGAAGGAAACATAGGAAGAGAAACATGAAGAGAAGGTTGTGGAATAATTGCACAAGGAGCATATCAGAATGAGAAAATTGGAGGAGAAAGAGAAAGGCACTGAGAAAAGTGTATGATAATGAAGAGGAAAAGATGATAAAGTAGTCACAAGGAAGTGGGGGAGAGATATTTACGAAGCGATAAGATTACAACTTAACAATGTGTAAGCAGATGGATTATGAGCCAATAAAGGTTAAGAGAATAAATGAAGGAGAATCCCACGAGAAGATATCAGGAAAATAAATGAAGAATACGTGGGAGAAATGTGTAGAGAGGATCAAGTGAGAAAAAATAAATGCAAGGAAGAAAATCTTCAAGAAGAGAAGGGAGAAAACAAGGAAGATGAATGAGAGATGTTAGGTTTGTGGTGGGTCTAAACCCACAAATGCATGAACAAATGGACACATAAGGGAGAAGAGGAGTGCGAGAGAAGACAACATAAAATAAACACGAAGGAGAAAAGGTGTATAGTGACTGACATGACCAATAAGTGTGCAAAAGGAGAATGTGAGGTCGCAATAGAAAGGTGATAAGAGGATAGACAATAAGGAAATGCATGAGGAAATATCATGAAATGGGATCCCATAAAGAGAAGAAGTTTGTAACAGAAGAGAGTGCAGGAGAGAAGTGTGTAAAATATAAGGAACACACAAAGAAAAGAATCCTAAAGATGAAGCGGGAAAGAGTGAAGAAAGGTCATGAAGGCTTTAGGTGGAGGTGGACAAACATAGGCGAGCATAAACTCAAAAAAGAGATATTTAAAGGTGGGCATAGACTCGTGAAGCAAAAGACTTAACAGATAAGTCTTAGAAGGAGGAGGATAATTCATGGCAAGAAGAAGCTTGCGAGGAGAAGGATTATGATGAACAAAAACTCATAAACAATCAAGGATAAGGATCCACTCGTATGAGGAGTTTGGGATATGGTGTGTTGAAGCTCATAGAAATATGCAGGATAAAAAAAAAGGAGTCATCAAGAAGAAACAAAGGAGAGGAAGATACATTAGAAGAAGCACTGAGGCTAGGGTAAGGCTCAAAATATGAAAGATCCCAAACTATTAGTCTAAATAATTACCACTCACTCAATCTACTTGAGGTGGACCTCAAGTTTAATTACCTCGAGTGTTTGGTATAGGAACATCCAAGGTTTGGGGAAATCCTACACAAATTTTGGCTAAATATAGGTCCACACGAAAGTTGGAGAGTGCATGAGAAAGAAAGGGAAGTGGAATAGAATAAGAATAAGTTTTCGTGAAAGTGTGTGAGTACTTTGCACAATAAAAATCAGCAAGGGTGTAATGCATGAAGAAGTATGTGGTAGGATTGCAGAAGGTTAGGCAAAGTAGAGTAGGCACAGAGAATAATTTGCATCAATGTGTATAGTATTTTTAAAGGATTTTGACTCAACTTAGAAGACTAGAGGAACGTGGAGATTACGAGAAGAGTTATGCAATATATAATTTGATCGAAGGGTGCAAGAAGATAAAATGATGAGTTATGCAACAACGTGGATTATGAGGGGTTCGTGGATATTTTGAAGAAGTATTAAAAGCTGAGAGGTAGTACATAGAAGAATGCAAAGGTGAAGCTTAAAACATATAGTGTGCAAAATAACTACAAAAAGGCATAACAAGGAAGAAAGAAAGGAGTGGACGATAAAATTAGCGGTTGGCAAAAAACAACAAAAGAGGTTACAATTGCCTAATCAAGATGGTTGATAGTGACTAGATGGTCAGATGAACCCAAAAACTAGGTTGACATGACATAACAAAGATGACTATATGGTAGAAAGGTGGTTGAGAGCCTTTATGAGCTTGAATTTAACTTTGAGTTTGAGTGGGAAGGTTTGGAAGTGTTTAGAAGGAGCCAATGAGGAGAGGGAAGTGAGTAAGTTTGGTTATTTAAGGAGGTTGAGTTCACTATTTGGGGTTATTGAGCCCAAATCATGGGCAGCAAAGGAAAAGATTCAAAGTGTGGAATGTGAAGGTAAGGCACAAGGAGACTAGTTAATGATAGGTCCATATTAGAAGCACCAAGAGTATCTAAAATCTACATTCTAGAGTGTTTAAGATCCATAGAGAGTAGCTACACGTAGATTTCATAAATTCTTGACATTAATATAAGTCTACAATTTGTTTTTATAGCTCGTTGTGTGACTCTATAATGGAGGTGGGAACACTGACCTTCGGCCAGAGGACCACTTCTATTGTGGTGTCACATCTATTGGCATCAAGATCATGATAAATTGGGGTGTATATGTTACTATAGATCAAACCAATGTGGAATTATTTTTATTATTACGTGAGGATTTTTAGATTTGTAGAAGCAATTCCAAGATGTTTAGGATTTTTATAGCCATAAAGAAGGATAGGGAAGGTGTAAACACAAAATCATGAGCATATTACTATTTTACTATATCGTCAAGTATGTTGTTATATACATGGATCTTAAGTAAGAAAAGTATTCATTGGTGACACAATCCTTTGTCCATCCATTTGTTTTGATTGTTTATATTGTCTTTCTCTCTCACATCTGTCATTTTTGTACCCAGTTCTGGTCAAGTCATAGGGATCCCAGTTTCTCAGTATTTTCACATCTAACCTCATTTATCTTAGGACACTAGCACCCATTCTAGAAATTAGTACCCAGGCGCACCTGTCCATTCTAGGTGTTCTTGTCCTCTTTGTTCTTTTTACACCTTTTAACATTTGTGGTTGGCATTTCTAGTTTTCTTATCCTTATCCCGAGCTCATAATCAGCCTTTTGGGTAACTAACAGAACACAGCAGAGAAACCCTAGCGACATGGAAGAAAGTATATTCTAACCTTCTGCCCAATAACCAACACCCAGGAATAGTCACCAACACCCATGCACCCCTATCTAGCACCAGGCACTTGTGTCTAGCATCATTCTTAGGATCCAAATTTTACAAAGAGCAGTTACGACACAGTTCTAATCTTGTCCAACACTTTACACTGCTTAGACTAGTTCTAGATTGCATAGGATTTAGCTAAGTCATATATCTCTCCTATTTACTTATAGTTTTGCATTGTCTTGAGTGCTTAGCATTTTATATATTCACTGTATTTTATCATATATTTTACTCTACAATTAGATTTAATTATATTTTATTAAATCATTTGGTGAACCCGCTTTTCTTTGAACTTATTTCCCTAGGATCCCCAAAAACCCTCATGGCTAAGAAGAGGTCCTCATCTCCTAAGCATAATATGGTTGATACATGCTTGAACCCTATCTTTGATGATGCTTCTCTACAATCTGAATTTTGTGACATCTACTAAAAGCCTCAATGTGATTCTGTCCTTCAACAACTTCTTGCTTTCCAAAACACCCTTCCTACTAACTTTGACAACTCTAAAATTTTCATAGTCTCTCCTGACCAAAACTTTACTTCATTTTTTCCTTGCTCTTCCGTAGTCACCCATGTTATGCACCTTCTTCTACTCCTATTATAACACATGATAATATTAATGTATATTATTTGCTGGATCATCTTCTTGCTTGTGACAATATGGATACTAATAATTCTACTTCTAATGTTGAAAATGTACATGTGCATGATGTTATTTCTACTAGTAGTCAAGATGAATGCAAATTTGTATCTCCTACTCTTCCTACTTTTGAAAGTGCTTCTAATGAATGCAATGATAAATCTGATATTAATACTCCTACTACTTCTTTCTATGTTGATGATAGTCTTGATGAAATACTTGCTTGTGAAAATATGTCTGATAGTGATGTAGATTATGCTTCTGATCATGAACATGTTAGTGATGATGTTACTTCTCTTAAGATTGTTGAATTTGAATTTAACTACTCCTCCTTCTTTTTCTTCTGAAGTTTTTTCTCATGATTTTTATAATCCTACCACTAGTACACCTCTCATTATATCTCTTTATTCTACATCTAGCATTCCCATAGATCCTCCATGTACCTCTCCTCCTCTTTCACCTCTTTCTTCTTCTTCTTAAGTTGCTCATCCTTCATCCTCACTTCTACTATATCCACTACACCTTCTCACATTATCATGAGTCTACATCTAACATTCCCATAGAGCCTCCATGTTATTCTCCTGCTCTTCCACCTCCTCATCCTTCCACATGATCCTTCTTCTCACATTCCCATGATCACTCACAATGGAAAGATCCAACCTCTCAATATGCCTCTTACTTCACCAACCATTCCTTCACATGATATTTTATCTCTCATGCATGTTGTTGGCACTTTAAAATCTCAAGTTCATACACTCACTCTTGAAATTAAATCCTATTATGCTTCCATTGACAATAATTCTTTGCATGGAAATCCTATTCCTAAAAAGATTCACAATTATGCTTTTCCAAAGGATTTCATCATGCCTAACTTCTCATGTTTTGATGGCACTGGCAATCCTTATTTACATCTCAACAATTATGGTTCAACCATGTCTTCTTATTCTAATGATCTCTTGTTACTCAAATCATTTTGTCATATCCTTGTCAATCATGAACTCCAATGGTACACTCATTTTCCTTATGGATCCATTAGTACTTATTATGATATGGAGGATGTTTTTCTTAGACAATTTATTTCTAACAATGGTCCTAAAGTAACATATGAATGTTTTCCTTCATTGCATCAAGGAAATAAAGAACCAATTGTAGATTACATTTTATGCTTTAATTCTTGTATGCATTAGTTATTATTTCATCCCATTGATTTAGAAAAGTAATTTATCTTTTGTCATGGCTTAATTCCTGCATTGAAAGAAAAACTATTATATGATACATGTGAATATTTTACTCTCTTATGCTACAAAGTTATTGATTTAGAACAAGATTTAATTGTTGCACATATTATACCACCCCCTTCTACTTCTTCTGCTACTCATCATCTACTACTTCTTCTCCTCTTCCATCCATTAAGCTTCCTCCATGGTCACCATCTCCTCCTCTGTGTAAGCATTATTCTTCCTCCTCCACCATGTTGGACATACACCTAAGTCTTCTCCACCTCCTACTTGTGAACCATTGCAATTATCACATAATGTAAAACCTCATGATGTTCTTACGTATTTTACTTGACAAGTGCTTAATTTGCTTACCTTCTACTGAGCATCATCCACCTCACCACTTGTAATGCCAGTGCATGACCACCTTTCTGTAATTTCCACCACATCAATGGTCATTGTGATAATGATTTCTATGCTCTCCATGATCTCCTACAATAATTAGAATACAAAGGTTGCATTTCTTTCTGCTCACCCTCTCGTGAGCACTCTCTTTCTTCTATTCTACATAAGTGTTGCTTCCACCCAGTTCACTAATCTCCTTCACCTCCATCTAAAGTTGTCATTCATCCACCTCCTAAGGTCATCATCCATCTAATCCTCCATCTAATCCACCTATGGTTACATCCTCTCATTCTTCACAAATTTCTACAATACCTCATTGGATTCCTAATCCCCTTGCTACTGCACTTCCTCCCACCACACCTTCTATTATTGGTTCTATTCCATCTGGCATCCAATTTGGCACTTATTTATCACATTGTTCTACTTCACATGTTCTATCTATGCCTTGCAGGCCTCTTAATCTCTGGTAGATGACATCCACTTTCCATTTCATTACCCTATGATGCACTCTTGTGTTATGGTTCACACTTGACTATTGAGGGAATACTACATTAATGAACCTCTCCTTTCACATCATACACTATGATTCATGTTCATATCTTTTCTAGCATCTCCTTACACGTGAAAAACCCATTTCCTGATGATGCACTCTTGTTCTATGGTTCATTCTTGACTTCTGAGGGGGAATTTATAAATGAACCTCATTCTCACACTGGGGGCAATCACTCTTCTTTCCCCCCTCTTCATTATCATCACACACACGATTACAACCATTATTTTACATTCTTCATCATACAAATACTAACTTCATTATTATGTTACATCTCTCATATTTCTCATCATCTATATTCACATTATTCACATTATCTATATTACATCACATACATCTATTTCTATTCATCACATATTATGCTCTTCATTTTCATTCAAATACAAATCCTATTCTAATCATTACTTATCCATTTCTTTCCACATCATCATACATTTCAAATCAAAGCAACAATTTCAACAATGCATATCAACCCAAAGTGCAAAGCAATAATCATCACATCATATACAAGATCACCAATACATATGACATCACACACACATACACACACATATCAACACACACACATATACACATATATATACCATATATATATATCATCAAAAATCATAAGTTACAAAATATAATCGTTGGGGGGCAAGCCCCCATACATCACTACAACATATAATAATACATCATACATCATCCTCACTATCACTATATACAATCACGGGAGCTCTAGAACTAGAAGCTTTGCCACTCACTCTACGCCACTGATCTTGGCCTCTATATCTCTCTAACTGACTCCGTAATATAACAATCTCAATCGTATTCTCTGCAAATCAGCCCTGCAGCTCAACATATCTAGCAAAACATATTGAGCTAGGGATCCTCCTCCTATCCTAGCATCTCTATCTACATTGCCTCATCATGCTCGCTCAATAACATACATGTGGTGACTGTTATATCCACCAACTTGAACAAATGGGCATGCTCACCCATGATAGCATCAACTCTCTCTAGCATACCACCTCCCATGAGCACATCTGGAGGCACAGTTCCATGTCAACATGCATATTGACAAATCTATAATCAATGACCAATAGGCATCACCTGCAATCAAAAAAATCACCATTAGTTACTACACACCTTTACAATATCTAATAATAAACAACAACTAACAAATAGCAATGCACAATACTTATTCTCTACTCTCGCAGTGCTACACCATCTACATCGGGGCAAATGCCACCCCTCTACTCCTCCAACTGTTAGTCCACCAATTGCATCCACTACTACTAGAAATAACAACACCCATTGATGTGTCGTATACCACTCACTGTAGGCCTGAGTGCACCCCGCTTCATCAACCTGTATAGGCTCTATAGCCACATCTACCTCATCTAGACCAGGATGCACTAGTTGTGCTCCTATCAGGTCAGGACCTCGCTCCTGGTCATCTCACCACTCTAGTAGATCTCAACCATATATATGGCTCTGAGGGCACATCTTGGGCCATGTCTCAAACTGTCTAAATACTCGCTCACCCTATAATAACTTTATCACCCCTAGGAAGCAATCCTCTAACCACATGGTGCATCGAATGCACCATAGCTCCACATCATCCTCTACCCATCCACCATAGTCTCTATAGGGTCTCCATATAATGGCCACAGGGCCCATTTGATCTAGCATCAACCTATAAGTGGTCATATCCATCCTCCTACTACAAGTGCCTACCCACCTTGCTTTAAATATCTCAGGTCGAGCCCAATCATCTCGTGACCCACTAAGTGGCCTTAATATTTCTATATGTTCATAGGCCCATACGTGCAACAAAGTCATGGCTCTCAGTCCACCCCCATGATCCTCCTGAGTGAATCTATACAAATATCTATATAAGTGGGCCAATACACACCATGCCCTATCCCATGTTCCTCTATCATCGAAAATATCATGCATCTTGTACAATATCCCAACTCTTACATGTGGAATGACTGGGCAATTACTGTAATAAACTTCCACAAACATGGAACATGGATCTCAATGTGGGACATCTAAACTGAATATGATTCTCTTTCTTATACTTGGTTCATCTTCTTAAACTAATGCCAAAACTACTGCCCTCATATTGGAAATACACTTATCTAATCCTATCCTATGATAAGGGACCAGAGCAAGACTCTTACAAAAAGGAAGAAATTCTACATAAGGGAGGTGATACACCTAAGAGAAGGGTCATTGGGAAACTCTCTAATAAATGAAAATGTGCAGGATGGAGATAGATAGGGTATGTAGAACACTATCACAATTTATAAACAACATTCACAACATAATATTAATTAAACACATTACCATTTAATACTTTTGCAAGAAATTATAAAATGCATAAAATACCTTCAGCTGCAATGTAGAGGCAAGAGAATGCAATGAAACACAAGCAAGGGTTGAAGATTAACCACAGAACTTGATTTTATTGCTTCATAGAATTACACAATCCATTACAATGAAAGATGGAGGCATCTATATGTCTTACAAATTACCTAGAATGGAGACCTGAAGCTCACATACATATACAGCAACCTGTAGGTGGAGGATCATATAGAGGATGACCAGCAAGATTTTTAAAATGAGCTCTCCATTACAATATATAGAATAAAGAAGAGTCCTTGGATAAGAGGGAAATCCTCCTAAATCTAGGCTCTCACCCACCAACAAAGGTCATTAAATTTCTATCAAAAATATCATTGGGAACCCCTAAAAATTAATTTCTTCATAATCTTTTTCTTTTTGTAGAAGAAAAAATACCCCATGCTTCATTAATTCTGGTTGTTCAGCTACCTAGATCTATGATTTTAAATGTTGGAGATGTTACCCTATTTTTCACCAACCTACGTAGAGGATGTTGAGACCTTTCTGAAAAGTCCAATTTTGTGAAAATCGTAGTAACGCGTCAAAATTTATGGCCATTTTAAGTTTGGGAGTCAAGGGTCGGGAGTCAAAACTAGTTTCTTGTGTGACTCCATGGTCTGCATTTAATTCACTTTTCCTTTATATTATAGGTATTGCATGTTTTCAGGGTACAAAGGGTATTGGGGGTAATCGTGGGAAACCTTGTGACCTTTCATTCCCTTTAAAACACTATAGTGCTTCATTGATGTAGCCATCTCACCTCCACGGGGATATGCTTTATATTTTGGTCCAAATCGGCACCTATTGTAAGGACTCGGGCCCACATCAGTTATCATTCCATTGAACCCAACATCTCCTTTATATGTGGATGAATCATTCCCGTGAGAAACTTGAGCCTCATGGAAACAAATTCCTGAGTTAGTATCGAAACTCCTTGATGACTTCTTTACACAACAAGGGCCCCCTTTGTAATGCAGCTCCAATCCAAGGGTGGTGAACCTTAGTTCTACCCATAGCTATTCTACCCACACCCCATACTTCCACACTACACTAAAAAAGGCCTTTTTCACATTCTCTCAATTTTTTCCAAATTTTTGCTAACTCCTTGGATTTTTCTTAATAGGGGCATAGAGAAAAGTAAAGGAAGTGCCTCCAAAGCCAATTTTCTAGTTTTATGAAATTGCATTTTAGTCCAAAATTGATTTTTTGAAGTGCAAAACCTTGAACAAATTGGGAAATGCCTAAAAATGGATTTTCGTGGCCCCGAAAAAAAATAAGTGTCCAAAAAACAATGAAAACCCTAACATGTTCGCACTCTAGATTGTCCATTAAAGTCTTTGGATCCAGTTCCACTTAGGTCCAATTTAATAGTTAAAGTTATTACTATATTATCATTAGTCCAGTTTGGGTAAAAAATGGATAACAATACCGAGTCCCATGATCCTCTATACTATAATATATATCATGCATCTTGTATAATATCCCAACTCTGTCACCCTCCACTGACGACGCTATAATCACTCCAATAAAACTTATTAAGTGAACTGTGGAATGTCAGATCTCAATATCGCATCTAAACTGATATGATTCTCTTCCTGTACTTGTGTCCCTATAAAATACCACCTCACTTCCTTCATCTACCTCTGGGAATCTACTGTAGTCATCACATGTACTCTCTCTTCTATAATAGGCAACTGTAATATCTGGTATACATCCTCTAATGTCATTGTCATCTCAATTATGACAACCAAAATTTACACCTATTATGCACCATCTATCACACAAAGCATCATCAACATAGGAATATAATGGGGTACCTCCCCCAATCTAGCAATGTGCTTCAAGCCGACATGGTCCAATATATCCCACTCTACATCTAATAACCCCAATGTAATCAATGTACTCAAATGGTGGCCCGCATGAAACTCTCTCGAGTGTATATCCCTCCACATAATAGCAAAAGCACCAAAATTCTTCCCTTAGTACACTATATATATTTAAAAAATAACTTATCACAACATCAAACCGATCAAAATATCAATAGTTCACAATATAGTGCCCAATCCTTGCTCTAGGATGCAAGCACCCAGGAGTAGGTCACGGGTGCCCAGACATCAGGTCACTAGCACCTGCAACTGAGGTGCTAGTGTCCCTAGGACATAAAACCCTTGCCACTTCCACCTAGGTCAAAAATGCCAAAAAATATAAAAAATAAAATACTAAAATTGACAAAAAAAAGACATATTTGACAATATTTCCAAAAATAATCACACTTACCAACTCATCGGTTGTCTGTAAAGCAACGTTTATCACTACTCTCTCAAATCTATCAAACTTGTTGCTCTAACACGTGGCATCCTCACATATCAGAGCTCCAAATTTCAATCAATCTTGGTACAAATGACAATACTATTCACTTTTCACTATTACTATATAGTAATTCCAATTTTTCATATACTATAGTTACTATTTGTAACCACTTTTACAACTAATACACGTTGCACAGTTTCACTCATATCTTGAGCCTCATAACTCTATTTGTCTCTCCATTTACACCATACGGATCATAATTTCCTCTAGCACACTGTACCATACAATTTCAACATCTCATATTCACATCTGGCACATGATACTAATTAATATCTACTCATAATTTGACAATACTATCCTCATAATATTTCTCATTTACTATTACAACATCTTATACATCTTGCTTTCGGCTCAGTGCTCATTTCTTCACCCTTCACCCTTTCAAAAAGGGGGGCATACAATCAGGATCATCCCATAATCCCTCTCAGGTTACAATACAGTCAATCGACACTCCTAGCATATTACTATTACAACATCTCATTTGAACAAAGGTACAATCATTCTATACTACAATCAATACTTTCTACTATTTCAAATCTATTCCCCCAAATGACCTAATCTGGGGGAAAAGCACAAAAACCTCTCCATGAGTAATTTACTAAGTACACAATCTCAAATCAATCTTCTATCATTCAAATCAAATCAATCAATTCAGTTCAATTCATACTTTACTATCTCTCCCAGATGACCTAACTTGGGAGCTACATCACATATCTCCTCTTAGATGACCTAACTTGGGAGTTATTATATTAATATTGCTTCCAAATGACCTAACTTGGAATCCATCTAACATTATTCAAATTAGAACACCCATTACTATAGGAGTGGGGGAAATGAGATGTCATTTCCTTTCCTATACTGATCCTATATGGGTTCTTTAATCGGAACAAACACTTTTTCAAATAGAACTAATCAGAACTAAATCAGAACTAAATTTGGTCTTTATCCATCTGTAGTGGTTGGACCTTTTGGGGATGTAGTCATGGATGGAGAGTAAAACTATACCTCTCTCCCCAACACTCTTCCTCTGGTGGTAGGATGCCCAAATCCTCCCATTTACAAACAAATTGGGTTGGGAATTGATCACTCCCTACCTCTTCAATCTCCTTTGGAAAAAATTCAAAATCTCCAAAGTCTCCAAATCATTTCAACTATTTCTCCAAGTGCTCCTTATGATGGTTTTCTATCTCCACTTACGCCACATGGGTCAAAATTTTGATCCATGGTTCACCATGCTACAAGTTTCTACATTCTACATGCACTTTACAACATGGCTTCTCCAAAACTCTATAGGTATGTTCCTTACTTCCTTTACACTACTTGAATTTCATTCAAATAGCATAAAGTGGGGGAAAATGTAGACACAAAATCACACACATATTACTATTTTACTATGTCATCAAGTATGTTGTTTATATGCATGGATCTTAAGTAAGAAAAGTATTCACTAGTGACACAATCCTTTGTCCATCCACTTGTTTTGATTGTTTCTATTGTCTTTCTCTCTCACATCTGTCATTTTTGTACCTAGTTCTGGTTAGGTCACAGGGATCCTTGTCTTTCAGTATTTTCACATCTGTCATCATTTATCCTAGGACACTAGCTCCCATTCTAGACACTAGCGTCCATGCACTCTTGTTCATTTTGGGTGCTCTTGTCCTCTCTGTTCTTTTTATACTTTTTGACATTTTTGGTCAACCTTTCTAGTTTTATTATCCTTATCCTGAGCTCATAGTTGGCCTTTTGGGTCACTAGTGTCAAAATTCAAACAAGATATCCATATATATACACAACATACACTCTATTATTCTGGCTGGTAATTCTAAAGGGAAATCACATCTACATACTATCACTACCATCAAAGGGACTACATTTTTGGGTTGCATACACTGCATAAGAAGGGGAAGTGTTCAATTACATATCACACATTTTCATCTTATTATAGCTACAAGCCCGATATCTTGGCATCATTGGTGCGAGGGCAACCTAAGGAAACTATTACACACACAAGCACAAAGAACTACATGGAGTCTGTAATGTAGTGCAACTCTCGGTCATAAGTTCACTCATCAGGTGACCGCCGGGGTCAATCTGACTTCACATATTACATTTTTCATTTCGATTTGATGTGTTTGTAAGCTTATGCATATATCTAGGGTTTATTTTATAGGTTACAGGTACCCTCAGCAATACAAGTGTGAATATTATATGACTAACAAAAATTAGTAACGAAACCCTAGCGACACAGAAGAAAGCAAATTCTAACCTTCTCCACAGTCACCAGCACCCAGGCACTCTAGTATAACACTAGGTTCATGTGTCCAGCATCATTCTCAAGATCCATATTTTACAAAGAGAATTTGCGACATAGTTCCAATCCTATCCAACACTTTACACTACCCAAACCAATTCCAGATTGCATAGAATTCAACTAAGTCATCATTCTCTCCTATTTACTTTTAGTTCTGCATTACTTTAGTGCTTAAAATTTATATATTCACTGTATTTTATCATATATTAATTTGAAGCTCAAGCAAGTAAACATACTCATCCCACAACCAATCAACCATTATGCTAGTAAAGATTTCCATTTCCATTGTGGCACCACTTATATTGGCATAAGGATCATGATATGTTGATTTTATATGTTATCGTGGACCAAGCCAACTAACCAACATGAGATTTTTTTTATAGAAGAAATTCCAAGATGCATTGAAGACTTTGGTGGTAAGACATAAATTTAGAAGTAATTTTACATTTTTTTTGGTGTTTTGAAACCATAGAGGAGGAAATGGGAAATCTAAGAAAACAAACATACTCGTCTCACAACCAATCAACCATATGCGAGTAAGAGGGACATTTCCATTGAGGCATCACCTATATCGGTATAAGTATCATGATATATTGGGGGTTTTATAACCATATGCAAGTAAGAGGGCCAATTCCATTGAGGAATCGCCTATATTGGCATAAGGATTATGATATATTGAGGCTTGTATGTTATTACCAACCAAACTAGCCAACATGGGATTTTTAGAGTCATAAAAATAATTCCAAGATGTACTGAAGATGCATATCTAACTTAGGTATTAAGACACGTCTTTAGAGGTAATTTTAAAAATTTGTTTCGGGATTTTTGAAGCGACGCATGAGGAGAGGGGAAGGATAAACAAGAAAACATACTTGTCCCCCAACCAATTAATCAATATGTTAGTAAGATAGCATCTTCCATTGCAATGTTACCTCTATTGGCATAAGGATCATGATAATTAGGGTTTATATGTTACCATTGACCAATCCAACCAACCAATGTGAGATTTTTTTATTGAGCAAGGATTTTTAGAGTGCAAAAGTAATTCCAAGATGTATTAAATAAGCTTATCTAACTTAGGTAATAAGACATGTATTTAGAGGTACTTTTACATTTTTTAATATTTTTGAAGCCACAAAATAAGAGAGGAAAACTCTTGCAACCAATCAACCATTATGTTAGTAAGAGGGTCACTTCTATTATAATTCTAGTCACTCAAATTTGAAAATTTATCCTTTGAAAATGATAATCTTGACATTGCACATTTGCATGCACAAAATACACTCTTGCTTAACACACCTTGATATATCTTCTAGTATGTTCTTATATTTGTACTCATTTCTTTCATCATTTCCTAAGCTTTTATAGCAAAAAATGCATCTTAAAATAGTTATACTTTAACCCAGAAAGACAAACTATGTTGTTTCCTTTGGGTCAAGACCTTCATTTTGGGTTGGTTTGTACAAATCTACAACCTGAACCTATTATACGGTCTTGGACTGACACATTATACACTTAAAATTTTAGTTGCATCATCTTCATATTGTCTAATATTCCACCTTATTCAGCATTTCATGAATAGCAATCATCAGAATCCTATATAAATAAGTCAATTGTATGCCCTCATTCTAGGTCCTGACACTTTATGTTCTCCTCAAGTTGAAGAAAGCACAAAATACACTCTCTTCTCCCTAAACAATGAATAAACTGATGCAAATCTATTAGGGAAACACCCTCTATAGGTGTGAAGTCTCCTTCTAATTCCAAGAGTCTCCATCTTCTCTCCACATGCATGCAAAGTGACCCTTCACAAGTATTTAAATAAGTGTGAAACTCAAGTTGAAGTATAGTCATAACATAGTTGTCAAATTTTGATTGTACTATGGTAGATATCACATGTTAGGATAACGACATGTGGTTTGAACCCTCTTCAGAGTAGTGACAACATCAGCAGTGCACAAGGGTTCCCATAACCCACCCTATCTTTGTTTTGCAAAAACTC
Source organism: Taxus chinensis (assembly GCA_019776745.2). Classification (NCBI taxonomy): domain Eukaryota; kingdom Viridiplantae; phylum Streptophyta; class Pinopsida; order Cupressales; family Taxaceae; genus Taxus; species Taxus chinensis. Next base: position 134,887 of record JAHRHJ020003427.1, read on the forward strand.
TATCTTACACTATAAGTGTTTGATCATAATTACACTGGCATATAGTGAATAAGACCGAAATATAGTGACACTCATTTCTAGGTAGACAAAGAACACAAAACATTATAGGATCTAGATCCAAGGAGATCCAATACTGCACATAATGGCTAGGACCGAACGCATATTTTTGACCTAGTTGTACGGTTTTGAGCAGGTGAAGTTTCATGTGCCAATCTCTACAACGAAACATTTCTAATTCTAGACCAACATGTTCCCGCATTCACATCACTCAGAATATCCTAGATCTTCACATAATTAGTTAAGTGTAATTTCTCCTTTGTGTTTTGATAGTTGTTAGATCAATAGTCACTTTGTAAAACACTGTTCTGATTTGGACAATTAATGTTGGCAGTTAATTAAATCAAAATAACCTCTTGTTGCTTCATCCTTTTATATATGTTAGGAACACAATAAATATTAAAGGGAATAAAATTAGATATTCACAACAAAAGTGAAATAAATAACATTACCATCATATAAAGAATATTGATATAAGTTTTAATCGATTGTAAATATTTCTAAGTTCTAAAAATGCCCCTAATAACTTGCAAATATTAAACAAACCATGAACAGTTACTAAAAAAACAAGTTATGATATGGTAAATATTTTTGAAATGATGTCGTCAAGGGGTCTGCAAGAATGTAAAAATGTAGAAGGAAATGTTTGGATGGAATGTAAATGGAATCAAGCAATCTTTAAGATTTTTAGAAACCATGTGCGGCACTGTCAATGATTCAGTGGGCATGTAAATGTGTGAATTTTTGGAGGAAATTTTCTTTAAACCACATAAATTACTTTCAAATATTTGACAAACATTGCATGTGACTTTTTCCATAAAATTGTCACAGATTGAGAAAGCATGAGACTATAATGTTAAATGTTCTTATTTTCCAAATATTTTTATGTTGGAATACTTCCTTGTAATTTTAATAAAAATGTACACAAAACAAATGACACATGAGAGCATATTTCAAACTAGACTTGTAATAAAACCCATTAATATGCTTAATCAAAGAATGACTAAAAAAAATCTCAAAAAAAGTTTGCAGGGTTCGTAGAGTATCTCTATCAAGAATGATGGCCTTGAACAATTGGCAGCCCAAACAGAGTAAAAGTTAGGAAATTCTGATTAGATGGAATTTTTCCAAAATGTGCAGGATAGATGTTATGTTCAAAATAGAATGAATGTCCTATTAATTGGTGCATAAGACTTTTCAACTCATGAAATGCAACAAAAATTGCATTTTCTATTGAATGTTGTTTATAGTACAATGTTTGTGAATGATGAATCAATTTGAGTCTTTATATGATCTTAAGATGTAATGTAAGTTGATAAAAAACTCCTTTCCTATGATAAGGAATACTTCCAAGTAAAGATTGAAGGAACAAATGAAGACACAATAAGAAATGGAAATAAGTGAGGTTATGAAAGATAATCAGTTGAGCAAAGGAAGTTCCAAGACCAGAATTTAAGACCCAAATAAAGAAAGGATACAATCCAAAGAAAGAAATTTTTTGAAAAAAATAATACCAATATGGATAATTGAATAGGGTTTATCTCTCACTAACTGATGAATTGTAAGAAAATCACTATGTCAATAACAATTTTAGCTTGGAATTTAAGTAGTTTTTTAAGACTCATTTTTAGGTGTTTTGTAAGAACTTCACCTTCATAGGATCCTCCATTTGAGTTAACCTGAGGTCCTTTTAAAATTTCAAACCACTAAAAATACCCTCTTTTGGATATTTGGATTCTTAGATATAAATCAGGGTTTAAAGTGACATTCCCTACAACCATATAAGGATTTAAGAAGGTCCTAAATGCCTCATTGTATGGAAATTTCCACTTATTTAAATCCGAGTGGCCTAAGTTGGATATTAGTTTTCTGTGAAAAATACACAAAACCTACAATGAACATTGTGAGGAAAACTAGATTTATTCGTAATGAAATAGAGGACCCATACCATTCTTGATTTATAATATTGAGGAAGAATATTCAAGGATCTTTGAAACATGGGTAATCCTTATGGAAGTAACTCTCTATGATGACATGTTTCTTTGTAAGTACAGGTTGGCAGCTTCTTGAAACTATACAATGTTTGAGATTAAAAAAATGACTGATTTTAGATATAAATTTCTTATAATTGTAAATTCATGGATTTATGTGCAAAATATGAATGATGACATGTTATAGCCATGACAAGAATTGGTTCCTAAAAATTGCAACATTAACTATTTTTCCAAAATTGAATAGATGAACAAGTATAATAGAATTAGATCTATAATGTTAAATGTTCTTATTTTCCAAGCTTTCCATGTTGTAAATGCTTATATGTAATTTCAAACACTAGGTAGGAAAATGTACTCAAGATAAATGGCCATGAGAATAAAATTAGAGTTGTAATAAAACACATCCATAACTTAATCAAAGCAATAATCTGAAAAGAAGCTCAAACGTAGTGGACATGTGGTATGAAGAGTCCATCTTATCATGAGAATACTTTCAAAATTGGTAACTTGTTCAAACATATTTTTGATTAAATGCTCAATTGACTTTACAGATAAATAGTAAAAATTGCATAATTGCAAGTATAAATATGTGTTCAAAATCTGAATATGTCCATTCAACACATCAATTGTTGCAAATTCACTTAATATTTAACTAAATGACCAGAAATTGTTTAAAGACATGTCTTTTACATGTAAAATTGGAGATATGTAATACATGGATCTAAGATCAAAGGAATTTCCATGAAAGAGTTTAAGAAATATTCTTTTAAACCAAAATTGATGTGACCAGATGTTTATGAAAATTGGTGCAACATCTCAATGAGCTCTTGAAAGGATCTCCTAAAGGGAATATAACATCCATAAATCTTGTTGCAATTAAAGTCATCAATACTTCATAAACTATATTAGAAGTGGAATGGAAAATTGAAAGAGAGATACAATGGCTGAATATATCCCATCACTATTTGAAAAGCGTTGGTCCCAATTGACTTTGAGATAAGGTCCACATGAATGTAGGATATCAAAAACAACATCTATACTGAAAGTATTCAACAAAACTTTCTTTATTTGTGGATCAAGAAGTTTTTATGAACCAAATTATCCTATCATAAATTATAACTGATAGTTGAAAACCCTCTTTAACCTCTATGCAATTTTGGAAATTTATGTTAATAAATTTTTTTTGAAATAAAAGTGTAGGATTTATAAAAGAACGCCATGATGATGCAAAGAACAAGTTTCAAGCCAATATGGGCTAAATCAGAAAGCTAAATCATCGAAGCTCAAAGAGATATTCCTATATCGATCCTGCTTCTAGAAAAACACAATAACCTATTAGTGTTAGAACTAGTTATGCTTAATATATTTGAATTCACACTTGAAGCCAAACAACATCTACAAGTTAACTCTCTGCTCACCCCTATAAGTAGGACCCCCTAATAAAATGGTCTGTAACCATAGTTTTTACTAGCTTATTGTATTATCCGAGACTCATGGTGACCTAAATCAAGAGTTCATAAATATGGGATCAAAAATCCACCATGCATATTTTAAGATGAATATAATGTTTGAAAAATAAGCAACAGATGTCCAATGGAGGGAGTATATGGTAGGAGTGTAAATCTTTAAAGTGAAACAATTTAACACTTTGATTAATAAAAACTAGTAGTTTAAAAGAGAACAATCCTAAATAGAAATTTTCTATGAATAAAGATAGAGAATATTCACTGTGATAATTTGATAGAAAAATTTTATAAAACAGCATGAAATATTACACTTGGCATAGTGGTTATTGAGTGGGGGAAAAGATTAATGAGTCTTGGTATGAAACAATATAGAGTTCCTTTTACAATATAATAAAGATGTTCCTAAGGCATAAATAGACTCACAAATTGAACCAAAATAAGCTTTAAATCTGCTCACACTTAGGAATACCAAAGATTTCATTGCAGGTTCCAATAAGACTTTGAATATAACAAAGCAAGATTCCCTTCCTATTTAGGGATCCAAATCCTCAAGCATTAGGAGGAAAAAATCAGTGAGTTGAAATTCCTTTATGATATAATACTCAAATAAATTAGGTCACGAACGATCTACAAATCCAAACATCCGTATAGCATCACATGTAAGTCATATTTCCAGTCTTGTAAAATATAAAGAATAATGCTAAATCTCTACATCTCTAGCCATGATATGTAAAATCTCATTAAAAAAGACAAGTTATACTTTGATCAACAAAGTCAGAAAATGAAGAAGAAAATCATTCATTTTACACGAAATGATCACATATTCTAGTCTCACATTTCAACATTAATAAGTTTTCATAACTATATCATCAAAACTAATGTTCCCACTGCATGAAAATAGGGCTTAGATATACCATGAAAAGGAATATTACATGGACAATAAGTTGATGAGTAAATTACATAATAGAATTGGTTTCAAAGGATAATTCAATTGTCTTCAGTAAAAAATAAGCACCTTAAACTCAACATGGGAAAAAGGACATTATAACATCTTGGATATTGACCTCGACCTTCTTAAGTAATCTTCAATAAAGTAGTTAATCTAATCTATGAAAAACATGTAAATAAAGTAAATAAATGCAGTAAAGAAGTATGTAAATGAGCTAAACAACTATGCAAAATGAAATGCTATCCCTAATGTACAAGAGAGAAGAGGAAAGAACTCAAGCTGAATAAGAAGATGCTCATAGGACTATGTCACAAAGGTGATTGAAAAATCTGGAAGAAGGAACGACTATGCAGAAGTCCTGAAAAGGATGGATCTGGAGTATCTAGCTGGACTGGAGCACCTGGAGAGGGACTGGGGCACCTCTAGGGTGCTCTGGTCTGCAAATTAGGCACCCTGGTTGTGTAAAATCTCTGAAACTGAATCTTCATAGGTTTGGGAGATGGTCTGAAACCCTCATTGTGTGTCACATCAGATTGTTGTCCTATACTGATGTCACCAATAATCCAAGATGATGTAAAGACCTGCAAAACCCCAAAAGAAGTATCAAAACCCTAAAAAAGAAAAATGCAAATGAATGGTCCGTACTGACCTTAGCTGCCACAACCGTGGACTTACTAACTGAGTGTTGCACTACATTTCAGACCCAAATGTAGTTCTAGTGAGTGTGTGCATAATGTGCCCTAGGTGCTCTTGTGCCAGTCACACTTTGTGAAGTAGTGAGCAATAACTAAATGTAGAAAATGTAATAGAATGTGTGCATGGAATAGAATAGAATCCCTCCCCCTATGAAGTGTGATGCAGATGTCCTAGCCTTGTGCCTTGTGATGGAGCTATGTGGATGCAAGTGATCTCCAATGTAATAGATGGATGCAACTCTAGATGGATGATAGTAGTGAATGATGTTAGGTCCCTCATTATGGTCTCATAACTTTATATTTATAGGGTTCTCTTGATCTAATTTTGTAATTAACCCTGAAATGGCCAACCACCAAAAAGATAAAGATCTAAAATGGCTAGAAAGAGCCCAAAAAGTGGTGGGAAAGTGCAAAAAGGACCAGGGCACCCCTGGTGGGACCAGGGCACCCATGGGCACCCAGTACTAATCTCGAGGCTAAAATAATGTGGGATGATAGAAGTTGACTGGGCATGTGGGTGTAAGAGGTTGGTAATGATGAAATAAAATAAAACAAGATGGCCAAAAGATGGGGGTTAATTAGTACTTTCTTCACTCAAGAACCTTCTAAATAGTAGTATGAGACCGGGATAAATAATGTCTAAAGTGCATGATTTTGTGACTACATTTTTCCCCCACTTTATGTTGGTGAGCAGAAATCTCGGTAACATAAAGTAGATAGAGATGTGTACCTGATGTCCATGAAGATTGTAGTAGAAAGCATGTTGAAGGACTAGAAAAAGTGTGGAATGACAAAAAGATGGAGGAGTGTGGAAACTAAAGATGAAAATGTGCAAAAAAAGTGATGAGAGTGAACCTAGGGTAGAAACGTGTGTGTAGTTGTTGATGTGTGTGATGTACCTGCATGGTTAGTATAGTGTGTGTTGTCATGAAGTGTTGTTGTTGACATTGTTGTTGTTGTTGTTGTTTCCCCCATTTGACTGCTTGTTTCTCATATGGTTGGACCTGCAAGGAGAAAATGATCAAGTAGTCAAATATGTATGTATGTATGTGTAAAAATGCAATGTAAAAGATGCATGTATATGTAAATGTAAAGTACAAAAATGTAAAAAAAGTGTAAATGGAACATGTGCACCTGATCCATGTCGAGAAAGAGAGTGTAGAAGGATATCCTGTACTGTCAGGAGTTTTTTGGGTGATCTCGATGCCATAGGCCGAAGAAGTGTAGGGAGGAAATTGCTTTGTATCCTCCAACCTTTAACTGCTTCCTTAAATTTTGTGTAAAGAGATCTCTGTATTGTCCTAATTTTTTAGGTGATCAGATGCCACTGGCTGAAGTAGTGTAGGAAGCACACCCACTGTAACCTCCAGCCTTAACTACTTCCCCCAGAATGCTAAGGACACCATGTCCTATAAAATCCATTGTGTGTATGGGGTTTGTAGACTGGTCTGAACCCACTTGTTGTATGTAACCCACAATGCCAAGGGTGGAAAGTGCACTGAACTGAACCAGTGTAAATGTGTTGTGTTAGTATGTAAAACCCCAAATGATGCCCCCCTCTTTATGGGCACATGCGATGTCACTGATAGGAGAATGCGGCCCCAAAAGAGGACCAACCACATGAACTATGAAACTCTACCCTAGGGGGAAAAGTGCTTGGTAGAAACCAAGGCACACAAACAAGAAGGCTAGCCAAAGACAAGTGTTAGTATGATAAAGCATGCATGTAGAAACAATGTGTAAGCTATGCAAACAATGTAAAAGCTACCAAGAAAAGTAGTGTAAACATGCAAGAAGACAAAGTAAGCTATATAAAGTGGGTTGCAAACATGGGACATCACTCATGATGTCACAAGACACACAAGGCCATCATGGCCACAAACAACAAACAAGTGTGCACACCAAACATAGGGCAAGGCCCACATACAAGAAAAAACAATGACAGACAATGTAACAAACAAGTATGGAAGCAATATCCTTGCATAACAAATGTTGCACATGAAGCACCTGTTAGCATGTTAGAAAGATAACTAGTATGTCAAAAGCATGTATAACCAAGTAATGTAAAGTGCTAAGTACAAAATGAAACAATAACACCTGTGAGAGACGAATGTGGATGCCCCCAGTGACCAGTGTAGGAAGGGTAGAAGGTGAGCATCCATGCTTGTATCTGTGATCACAACTAGAAAAATATGTGAATGTGCATGTGTGGATGATATAGATAAATGACATACAAGTAATCTAACTAGCATGTGTAATAAAGTGACCATGAACAAGCAAAAGTAAGCAAGAGTAAAAGCAACCATAATATGCAGTATGTTGTGGATGGATGGAATGGAATGCAAGATGGAATGATAGGAGCCACATGCCCCTGAGTGAATGGAAATGTATGTAGTGAGGTTCATTTTTTTCCCCCCCTCAGCAGTCAAGAATGAACCGTAAACGAGAGTGTGTCATCGGGAAATGGTCAAAAGTGTGTGTTGTGTCTAACACATTGTGATGAATGTGTAGGTGTAGTGATGAGATGTGACCTAGAAATGATGTGTGCATGAACCCTATAGCTGAAAGCATATATCATGACCAAATGAATGTATAAGTGATGATTTATCCTAAGCATATATCACTATAAGATGAATGGATGAGTGATGATTTATCCCTAAGCATATATCACTATAAGATGAAAAGAGGGAGTGGTGATGTAACCTAAGGTGTATACCACTACAAAATGATAGAATAGGTGATGATTTAGCCTAAAGTGTATGTCACTAAGCTAGAAATTCACATGATGAAAGGTGAATAGTAAATGTGTGAAGTGTAAGGTCCATTTGATTTGTAAACCCTCGGTAGTCGAGTATGGACCGAGGAACTAAAGTGTGTCATAGGGTAGTGAGTGCAGCACATAGAAGACAGTGTATGTAGTATATGTGATGAATGATGACCATGTGATGTGTAGAATGTAAATGCAAGATGTGTAGAATGTATAAAATGCATGTATAGATGTATGTAAATATGTAGATGAATAGTATGTAGTATGTATAATGATGTAATAGATATGTAGTAATAAGTGTATATATGTATATGTAGTGAAATATAGAGTGTAAATATGAAATGATATGTAGATGTATAATGTAAACACTATGTGTGAAATATGTATGATGTAATATGTGATATGTGTGTGTATAATGCTAGATGTGGAATGATGTATGATATGATAAAATGCACTAATGACAAGTGTAGAATGTATGAGTGTAATATGTATAATGTGTGATGTGTATGATGTAATGTGTAATTCCTATAGTGTAGTGTGTGGGGTTCATGTGTAGTAATCCCTCAATAGTCAAGTGTGAACTGAAGCACAAGAGTGTGTCATCGGGTAATGACGATGTTAGAATGTGTGATGAAATGCCTATATGAAAATGTAAAGATGATAGATGCAGGGTGAGTGGGGGGCATGTATTATATGTGATGCCCCCTAAGTGTATATGAATGAGTAAATAACCAATGATAGTGAATAAAAAAGGTCGGTTATTCTATGTATGTGATGATGATAACACATGATGATAAGAGGTATGAATAACGATGCTAAGGAAAGGTATGTGCAAATGCTAGGAGTATGATATAACACTATGTAAGGATGTAAATGAATGATAATGCAAAGATAAGAAATGTGCCTATGATGATATGATGATAAGAGAGGGGGATGTAAATACTATGCCCCCAATGTGTGTGTGATGAGGGAGGCTATCATGTAATGTCATCTAGAAGATCATTGCTCTCAGGATCATAGTCGAATGGATAAGCATTGGTGACTTGATAAGCAATAGTGTCTGGTTGATCACGTAACAATCCATTAAGGTGTAAGTTGTACATGCCCATAGCATACTCCTCATCGGTGAATGGAGGAAGTGGGCAACCATGTGCATACCAATGAGTGAGATTTTGAGTGTATCCTAGGAAAGAGCTATTGCAAATGAAAACACGTCCAAAGGGCATAGGAAATGAAATGTCTATATGATTAGGATCTAGAGTTCCCCCAATATAATCAAGCCATGATTTCCCTAATGTAAGTGGTGAAGATTGAGGAGTATACATGTGAATAATAGACCATAAGATGAAAGATACATGCAAACCATAAGTGGCAGTGATATGACAAAGCCATAATAAAGATGAGGAGCATATGTGTAGGATAGAGGTCCTCAAAAGTGAAACCTAAGCGAGTGAAACCTCATGTGTACATATAGTGTCATTGCATGTAGGATCAAATGGAATGTGTTCCCCAGTATGAATTATTCATGAAGAATGTGCAAGTGAATGGTGGGCGTGCTAAGGTAGGTGGTTCATGTGAAGGCGTATGTGATAGAGTGATGTCCATAGACTGGACAGGCCCCTGATAAGGAATCATAGTAGTAGTAGTAGTAGGTGGCATAGAAGAAACTACATCTATCACACAAATGGTATCATCAAGTGGTGGTAAGTGAGGTGGTTCTTCCCTAGGTTGGGGCTCATCTGTAATATCTATGTGTGGGATAGGAAGATTAGTATTAGGAGCCTGGTCACAATACTGAAATGGATTGTGGTCACAAAAAATGGTGTACTCCATGCTCTCATGTAAGAATTTAACACAATTATGTATAGTAGAGGTGACAACTTGCATGGCATGAAGCCATGGCCTTCCCAAAAGACAATTGTAGGAGACTGGGAAATCAACAATGAAAAAGATAGTTTGGATAGTCTTTGGACCAATAGTAATAGGCAATGCAATGTGACCAAGACAAGGATGGAAAACCATTATAAGCACACAGTGAGAAACTAGAGGGACTGACATCATGCGCGAAAAGACCTAAAACTTTGAGGAATGACATAGGACACAAGTTAAGTTCAGATCCATTATCAATCAAAGTATGCTTAACATCGACATTATAAATATGAGAGATGATATGCAGAGGTGGGTCATTATCAAAAGTGTGAACATCAGAGGGAAGGTTAGACTTGAATACGATATGTGAAGAAAATGCATCGACAAAGGCTTGATAAACTGAGTTTGGATGCATGTCAGCATGAATGTGAGTAGTAGTAGTAAGAAAATGTTGTACTCTATGTAGTAAATCAAGATTGGTAAGTAAATAATCATTGATTGAGATACTCATGATGGTCAAACCCTAGGGATGACAAGCAATGAATGAAGAATCTAGAAGTGTGAATGATCGAGTTGGGTTCACCAAAATGATTAACTAAAATTAACTAATATGTAGTATGTGGGGATAGTTAATCTAAGCTATGAACAATTGTAAATAAAGTAAATAAATGTAGTAAAGAAGTATATGTAAATGAACTAAGAAAATATGCAAAAGGAAATGCTAACCCTAATGTGCAAAGAGAGAAGAGGAAAGAACTCAACTGAATATAAGATGCTCGCGGGACTGTGTCGCAGAGATGACTGGAGAATCTTGAAGCAGGAACGACTATGAAGAAGCTCCAAAAAGGATGGATCTGGAGTATCTAGCTAGACTGGAGCGCCTAGAGAGGGACTGGGTGCACCTACGGGCACTCTGGTCTACAAACTGGGCAACCCTGGTCTGTGTAAAAGCTCTGAAACTAATCTTCACAGGGGTAGATGGTCTGAAACCCTCATTGTGTGTCACATCAGATTCGTTGTCCCTACACTTAAGTGTCACCAATAATCCAAGATGATGTAAAGACCTGCAAAAAGACCAAAAGAAGTATCAAAACCCTAAAAAAATAAAAATGCAAATGAATGGGTCAGACTGACCTCAGCTGCCACAATAGTGGGCTTACTAACTGAGTGTTGCACTACATTTCAGACCCAAATGTAGTTCTAGTGAGTGTGTGCATAATGTGCCCTAGGTGCTCTTGTGTCAGTCACACTTTGTGAAGTAGCGAGCAATAACTAAATGTAGAAAATGTAATAGTATGTGTGCATGGAATAGAATAGAATCCTCCCCCTATGAAGTGTGATGCAGATGTCCTAGCCTTGTGCCTTGATGATGGAGCTATGTGGATGCAAGTGATCTCCAATGCAATAGATGGATGCAACTCTAGATGGATGATAGTAGTGAATGATGCTAGGTCCCTCATTATGGTCTCATAACTTTATATTTATAGGGTTCTCTTGATCTAATTTCATAATTAACCCTGAAATGGCTGACCACCAAAAAGATAAAGACCTCAAATGGCTAGAAAGAGCCCAAAAAGTGGTGGGAAAGTGCAAAAAGGACCGGGGTGCCCCTGGTGGGACCAGGGCACCCACGGGCACCCCAGTACTAATCTGGGCACCCCAGTCGAGGCTAAAATAACACGGGATGACAAAATCTGACTGGGCATATGGGTGCAAGAGGTCAGTAATGATGAAATAAAATAAAACAAGATGGCCAAAAGATGGGGGTTGATTAGTACTTTCTTCACTCAAGAACCTTTCTAAATAGTAGTATGAGACCAGGATAAATAATGTCTAAAGTGCATGCAGGAGAAAAATTCTCATCAAAATCTATACCTTTTTTCTGTGCAAACCCCTTGAGCACCAACTGGGTCTTGTATCTTTTCTTGCCTCCTTCTTTAACTTTGTATACCCACTTGTTATGCAATGCTCTTTTGCCTTTAGGTACCTTCACTAAATCCCAAGTTTTGTTCTCCAAGAGAATACTGATGCTCCTCATCCATGGCTTGCTCCCACTTCTTCCTAGCATCTACCTGCATTGCTTCATCAAATATCTCTAGCTCTCCACTTTCAGTGAGTAATAAATAATAAAGAGAAGGAGAAAAATGTTTAGGTTCTCTTCTTACCCTAGAAGACCTCCTCAATATAGGAGTTTGGGGTTCCTGTTGAGTAGGTTCCTGAACTGATTCATGTGTCACTTTCCCATCTAGAAGATCCTCTACCACTGCATATTCTTTCTTGGATTCTTCCCTGTTTTCCTGCAACTGTTGCTTATACATAACTTTCTCATTAAAGACCACATCCCTAGATTGAATGATTTTCTTGTCCTTAATACTCCAACATTTATATCCAAAGTTATCACCACCATAACCAATGAAAGTAGCATTTTTCTAATTTAGCCTCTAACTTGGTCTTATCATCCTTGTCAATATGAACAAACACCTCACATCCAAAGACTCTAAGAAATGAGTAATCAACTTTCTTACCAGACCAAGCCTCCTCAGGTATGCCTCCATCTAAGGCACTTGAGGGTCCTCTATTTATCAAGTACATAGTTGTGCTCACTGCTTCTACCCAAAAAGAAAGAGGCAGTCCCGCATGTGACCTCATGCTCCTAGCTCGTTCCATTATTGTATTGTTCATCCTTTCTAACACCCCATTCTGTTATAGAGTTCCTGGAACCATCTTTTTCCTGTGGATTCCATTCTTAGAACAATAATCATCAAACTCATTGCTGCAATACTCCCCTCCATTATCTGACTTGAGACATTTTAACTTAAGACTTGTTTCATTAACTACCAAGGCTTTCCATTTAACAAAAGTGTCAAATACATCAGATTTATTTCTAATACAATATACCCAAACTTTCCTTGTTGCATCATCAATAAAAGTGACATAATAATTTGAACCCCCAAGAGATGATACCTGAGCTAGCCCCCACACATCAAAATGTACCAGCTCTAACTTACTCTCTTTCTTCGTAGGTCTAACCTTGAGAAAATTTACTCGCTTTTGTTCCCCTTATAAGCAATTCTCACAAAAAACATGTTTCTGTATATCCAGGAAAATTCTTCTTTATGATCTGCATGCCCTTATGGCTCATATGACCGAGCCTATAGTGCCACAATGTTGTATCTACATCTGAAGCCACAAGATTACAAGCATTAGTGCTATCAGTGGTTAAATACAAGGTTCCAACCTTCTTACCTCTTACCACCACAAGAGCACCCTTGGTAACCTTCCAAGAGTCCACTGTAAATATCACATTATAACCATCATTTCCCAACTGCCCCGCCGATATCAAATTTCATCTTAATGTAGGCACATGTCTGACATCCTTCAATAGCCATGTATTCCCATTTGCATCTTAACCTGAAACAACCTTTTCCAACTATGTTGCAAGTCTCATCATCACAAAGAAAAACATGCCCAAAACTCCCTTGAACATAATAAAAAAAAAAATGCCTATGTGGAGTAGCATGGAAAGAAGCCCCGAAATCTAAAACCTAAGATTCAACAATATTATGCAAAGAAAGAATCAAAACATCCTGACAAGACATTACCCGTTGCCACATTCACCTCCTTGTTTTCTTCTCGTTGTTTCTTCTTGTCCCAAAGCTCCCAAAAGGTCCTTCTTTACATGTCAAAACTTTCCACAGTGTCAGCATACCATCTTGCTTTTGGATTTTGACCTTTCCTGATCTTTGATTTTCCATGGCTTCCTCTATTCTTTTGTCTCCCTCTAGTTTCCACCTGTCAAAGAACTCCCTAAAGTAGAATATTCCCTAGAGCTTTTCCTTCACATTTCCTCGCTTAGAATCACCCCTAAAACATCCTCAAACTTCAACTTTGAGTTAGCTGGAACCGAGTTGCTTACCGCCATTACCAAGCTATTCCAACTCTCAGGTAAGGAGCACAAAATTAATAAATCCCTAACTTCTTCATCAAATTCTATTGTAACCAAAGCTAGCATATTCACAACCATATTAAAATCATTTAAATGATCTGCTACTGAACTATTCTCAGACATCTTCATATTAAACAACTTTTTCATTAAAAATATCTTGTTAGAGGTAGAGGGTTTTTCATATAACTTCCCTAATGCATCCATAAGTTCTTTTGTAGTCTTTTCCTTTGAAACATTAAATAATACCAAAGATGCAAGACATAGCCATGGATTTTCCAAGTGCCTTCCTATCCAGAAAATCCCATTCCGCATCCGTCATACTTCAAGGGTTTTTTCCCTTTCTCAGACAGTGGAATATAAAGATCCTTTTGATAAAGGTAATCTTCCATCTGCATCTTCCAAAGACTAAAATTGTTCCTAGTTGAATTTATCAACCATATATCTTCCATCATCTAACATAGCTCCCACTCAAGATAAAAATTTCCATGTGATTCAACACTTCAGCAAACCAAACCAGGATCTGATACCAATTGTTAGGAAATAAGGGATAAAATATGCAGAACAATCCCACACAGAATCGCAATAGTAGAAACTAATATGCAGAAAATATTACAGATCTGAAATAAAAGTGTAGAAAAATAAAAGAGAACAATATAAAGACAATATTTAATGTGGTTCACCCAATTTGGGCTACGTCCACTAAGAATCACTTGCTCATATTTTATTACAAGCCACCTCTCTCTCAATACAATACCCAGATTTGTTTGGAGCTATGCTCAACAAACTCTCTTGAATTCACACTTGAACTCACACACATCTACAATGATATGTCTCACCTATCAAAGGAGCATAACATCATATAGGATAGACTATTTAAGCAGTTTTTAAAATATAATGGGTATCAAAACCATGGGCAAAACCGCTCCATAAACCTGTGGGTTAAAAATCCCTCCCATACGAGAAGAACATGTTTCTCGAAATATCGGGCATGTTTTTCGAAGCCAAAAACAATGGAGATTGTACAATACTTGAGAATATTGGACCCTGAGTTTTGACTAAGTCTTCCCAACTTTGACGCAAAGGAGTGCATGCCAAAATTCAAGCCATAGGAACTAAATCATCAAAGGATAAGGCAAGTGCCAGAAGAGGTTAACGCCTTAAAATAAAAGAGGGTTTGGGCAAGACTTTGGTCGTATCAATTCTAAGGCATTGTCGCATGAAACATTCCTTTGAAAGCCCGAGTAGGCTTGATGAATGAATAAGGTGTCATCCTGGAAGCTCTTAGAGGTCAAGAAATCCAATATTCCACATAGGTAATATTTTCAAAATTTTTTTCAATTACAAAACTTGGAGGCCTTTACAAGCTAGCATAAGCTTTGTTCATTGGAACATGTTAGACCACACTTCCATTTTCAACCTTGTCCATGCTCAAATAGATTTCATGGCCTTAATTATAGCGATGAATATAGATTCTATTTAAAGGAGATTTGGATCACTATTTAGTGACCACGAGAGGGAGAGAGAGAGAGTAAGAGTTGAGAGGCAACAAAGTGCTATAAGAATGTTTTTGCTAGGCATATAATTATGTGCTTGTCTGAATAAGGGATGTAATCTGGGATAGCATAGCTAATCTTATTGATTAGTTTTGTGGGGTTGGAATTTTATTTCATGCGTGTTATGGTCTTAAGATCTACTCTAGTTTGATGAAATATGGCTACTGTAGGGTTGGATTCATCAACATCAATATATGGAGCTAGGTTTTATGTATTTTTGTCTACGGATCAAAACCCTAGGAGTTTCATCAATGTTATTCATAGTTCAACATTTATTTAACATTATGTTGTTGTGATGTTTATGTTTATCTTATGGATATCCATGCTTAGAACTATAATCTACTACCTATTGTAGACACCTAAATTCCATGATTTTACAATCTTATTGCCAAACACATGCAAATCACTCTCATTCTTCCCAATTCCATTATAATTAGTGATCTTTGCTAATTAACTAATGTTTCTTACCACTTTAGCCAATTAACAAGTACTTTGTTGATTGTGTAACCTCTTTCACATTCAGGATGCCACTTTAAGACGAATCGTAAGCCAAAATCCTCTTCAAAATAGACAATTAGTGATTATAGGCTAATTAAGCCTAATTTTCCCATTGATTTGGTCAATATACCCTAGTATTGACTCAAACCCCTCTTCCAACCACTCAAAATCACCCCATTAACATCCAAAATGTCACAAACAAGATTCAAAAGCTTATCCTAGCCTCCTAGTTGACCCTAAGTGGTTGATTAAGGCTCCACACCTCTTAATCACTTGGTAATTCACTAATTGTGATTAGCAAGGCCTAATCATGATTAGAAATTCTAATCTAATTTGGGGCTTTTAGTCCCACATGCACCAAAATACAAGTTTCTCCCAAAAGGAAAACTATAAAAAGGGTGCACCTCATTCCTTTATACTTTACACCATGCTTTGATTTGCATCTCATATAATAAATATGATTTATAGCCAAGTTCAATCCTTGCTTAAAGCCTTCAATGGGGTTAGTAGATGGATATCCAAAATGACCAAGTAGTCATTTAGAGAGGCCATTTCACCTTGTTTGGAGTAGCAACCATAACCATTTGATTTCCCTCTTAGGTCTATTTAGGCCCATGTTAGGTAATTCAAGCATATTAGTAGGCATGTTTAATTAGATTTTGCATTGTTTTCATACTAGTTAAGCATTCTTTTAAGCTTCTATCTTAATGTTACATTCCTAGACTTAGAACCTTGGCTAGATGGATGGCAATGGTGTTAGCTTTCCTTGTTTAGTCATGTAATTTTCTTTGTAAAGTTTAGGGTGCTTTCATTTGGCACGCCCGGTGGGACAATACCCCATTGCATTCAATTTTTAAGCTTTTTAACTTAGTTTCAAAGTTTTTCATTTCAAGTTTTAGATTAGTTTCAAGTTTCCTAGATTAATTTCAAGTTTTCTAGTTTACTTTCAAGCTTTCTAGTGTACTTTTAAGCTTTTTAGATTAGTTTCTCAAGCTTTTTAGATTAATTTCAAAGTTTTAGAGTAATTTTCAAAGTTTTATAAATCAATTTCCATTTTTAAAAGTTGTTTCAACTAGATTAGTGGTAGAAGTTGTGTTTTCTTGTTTTTTTATAGGATATAAGGAGGCGAATCCCTGTCAAAATTCCAAAAATATCAAAGATTGGACCTTTTTTCAAGAAATCTTATCAAAAGAACATTTATCAAAGCATTTTTTGAAAGGAACAGTTTTCTAAAAATGAATCACCCTTGCATAAATGCATTTTCTCCAAATTTAAGTTGGCATTGTGTAGAGCTCACTCAATACCTGTCTAACATAAAAAAGGGAGTGCATTTCGAGGAGCGGGAGAAAACTTTATGGCCTTCATGAAATTCTCCCTTTTGGCTCCTGACCTCGAAATGAAAGCATGTGCATGACTGTGAGTGCACATGTGCCTCACTGAAAGTGCTGTGCATCATTGACTGTGTGAAAGATGATAGAGGGGGCGTGCTGTGCATGACTGTGAGCACCTGTGCACTAGAAGCACTGTGCATCAAGGTAAAATTTTCTCAAAATTTCAAAACTTCAATTTTATGATTCCTATCAGTTTTTAAGGGTTTTTAGATGTTGTTTTTGTCAAATTATTGATTTTAGAGCAATATTCCTAACAAAATTGTCCTAGGGTTTGATAAGGGATTTTGAGTAAATTGGGTTAGGGTTTGAGGAGTGATTGTGTTTTCATACTTTGATTGAGTTTGGAATAGAGTTGTGTATGCTCTTCTCTTGCACCTAGTGTGATCTTGAGAACCAAAAGCACCTCTAAACCATTTTTTTGCTTCTTGGGAGTAAGTAGGAACAATTATCATTCATTTTTGCTTAAGAGAATAAACTTGCATTTTTTACATATACTTGATCTTTTAGTTTAAGATATTTTTCACTTGATAAAGAATCAAGGCTAAAATTTTTGTATGCTCTTCCCTTGCACCTAGTGTGATCTTGGGAACCAAAATCAATTTTAGTCTTTCATTAAGAAGCACTTATATTAATTGGGGATAAACCTTACTTTTCAAAATTTTATGGTTGTTAGTTGATTTACAATGATTTTATTTATATTTAGTTGGATTATTTGTTGTGTATGCTCTTCTCTTGCACCTAGTGTGATCTTGAGAAACAAAAACAACACTTAATCCTCTTTCTATGATATTGTGAACCTTTTTGAACTACTAATCATTTGTGTGAAGGACCTAACACTAGTCAAAGAAAGGAGGACTTAAACAATTTTTCTAACTACACGTGTGATTGTAGGTTGCCAAAAGGAGTGCAACAAAAACCACATTAAGTCTAAAAGATAAAAAATACACCACAATCATCACATTGTATTTGCAGGTTTCGGTTAAGAGCTACGGCTCATCCACTCAACTAGGACATAACCCCTTTGGCATAAGCCTTAAGCTACAACAATGGGGGTGGTCCTAGGAACCCTAAAGTAGTTCATGCAAGAGGGAACCTTGTGAACGAAACAGGAAAGTGCTCCACACTACCGACTTGTCTAGTACGCCTTGGTGAGATTAGAGTCAAAGATATCTGTATCGCGACCCCAGTGAAAGTATAACTGAATGCACTTCGGTGCTCATTATACTGAAGGGGGTAAAGTAAAGTGAGATACTCCTTGGGAAACCTTGGTAAATCGAGCTCACTCTAGATATCTTGTGACACCTAGAGAGAGAACCACCTAGGAAGATTTTTGGCTTGGAGCCATTGTTTTTGTCTTAGATAGTATACTTGAGAGCTCTCACAAAGTGACAACTTTGTTAGATTCAAACTCTTGTTTTTCAAACAAGGGAAAGAATCTCTTAAAGTTGAAACCACGTGATTTTCATCACAAAATCTACTTAGTGTCATTTTGTCCTAGTTTTTCACTTGTCTTAAGACAAGGTGAAACTCTGCCAAAATAACACCAAGTTTATTTCAACACCACTTGGTCTACACCCTTGTTTTCTTATTGCCCATTTTTGGACAAAAGGAAACAACATATATGGATACCACTAGATATCATGTGTCCACCACTTTTGTATTCTACTTGCGCGACTAGGTTGCAATGTCAGAGCGCAAGTGTTGAAAGTGTGCATGGTACGTACTCATGATCTAGTAGGCCCCCTTGTCTCAAAAACCCATATTTGAGACTTATTATCATCATAGTTAGGTGATTTCATCCTTGTCTTCTTTTGAGTTGTTACACTACCCACATTGTAGCCATACAATTGAGATATTTACGTCTTGTTTCCATTGTGAAATTAGGCCTAAATCTCTATATTGTAGAGTTACGTTGTTCGCACACATATCAATTTCTTGTTATACTTAGACGTAGTTTTTACATCCTAACTTTGTCTTGAGTTTTGTGAGTTTTGAGGATACATTGTTAGCATTACGATAACATCATTTTGACCCTAGAAATCTTACTTTCCTGAAATCTTGGTTCATGTGTCCAAATAGTGTTGTTACGCTGCTCACATTGTTATTGTCCATTTTACAAGACTTGGACTTTGTTAGTGTTTAGAAACTGGTTTTTAGTATATCTTGTTAGAAGATCGCATCAACATTCTCTTATCATTTAGGCCTTGTTTGTTGCAAACTTGACCTAACTGGTGATGTTGTGTTGTCACTATTTGGTTGCAAACCTATCTAGATGAAATCTTAGAGAATAAACTATTTGGTGTAACTAAATTTTGAGCATTGTATGTCATTGTATTATTCTAAGGAAAACTTGTTTAATATATTACCTATCTAGGGTAGCTTGTTTGTTGTTCTTTAGTTCGTATGTTCATCTTTGATCTATCAATTTTGTGGCTATTCTATGAGTCACCTTGTTTTGGAAAATTAGCGTCGTTACGCTGCAAAAATTTGACTAAGGTCCCTTTTTAGTAAACCTTAGTGGAAATTCTTCACGTTGTATTTCCTATCTCGAGTATGCCTACTATGAGGATGGGATCCCAAAAATTAGGAACCGATATATTTGGAGGTGAAAACCCTCTCTTAGAGGATAATCTCATGGTTGACCATAGTGGTGGAGAGGAAGAGTCTCCTCATATGAATATAGAGTGTCCTCCCACCAATTTTGACGATTACATTTTTCAAAACAAACATGAGGTTCTTATGCGTGTTATGGAACTAGGAGCTAGGTTACCTCCCATGGTGGACCCTTCTCTCATTGCCACAATGGTTCAAGGGGAAGAGGAAGTGGAACATCCTCATTGCCATATAGATGACATATTAAATCCAGGTCATGCCTCTACTTCTAGATGAAAAATAATGAGGAAATACCTTTTGAAAATGATGGAGACTATCACATACCTATAGTTAGGGTTAAAATTGTGAAGACCATGAAGAACATGTTCATCATGCACAACCTCCTCATTTTTATACCCTCAGACTAATATTCTAATCCCATGCGCATCGGCCTATCACCCAGCGGGTGTTGGGCACTCACCCGAGGCATGCGGGTGCTGAGCCTCTCCTTTATGTGAGTCTTGTGAGAATGCATTATCTTATGACAGATATTCAAGTGAAAAGAATAGAAAATAACCATGCATCATTTCTAAGAACCTAGGACGAGTTATCATGTCATTGCATCCAAAAAAGAGAAATAACAAACAACATATGGAAATGGTTCATACATAAAGGAAATGCATAAGGATTATACTCATGAACACATATATGATTCAGAATAGAGCCTTATATTCATATTAACATGTTCAATAACCACATTACATCCCTTGAAGTCATAACAGACCCTCATATAACAATGCAGAGCCAAGTCATGCATCAGAACTACACTATGTTCATCACATTACAAAGATGAATACAGACCCATCCCTCTAAGTGTGCCATCACTCCTATATTTTCCTAATCCCAACCCATAGAATCCTCCATAAGATATTTCTACATAGCTTCGCCTCTTTTCCAGTGCTCCACTCTCTCAGGATGATTCCATGTATATCTTCTCTTAGCACTCTTGGCATCCCCCTCTTTCTGTTATCTGCACACCTCTATTTATAGCTTTCTACCTTCACTGCCATGCCTTTTGAGGTAACAGATCGGATGCCAAGTGTCTGAGTGGTCCTCCAATGGAGCATGCCTCCTTTGATCTGAGCTCTCCACTCTGTGCAATGATGTTCTTCTGGAACCTTCCATCGCATGCATGGAATATTCCCTTTTTGATCCTACAGTCACCAGGCTGGCACCTTATCCACTCTGCATGCTAGAAGGGTCATGATTTTCTGTGTGCTTCCTGGGACACAAATATGGCTAAGTCCAAAACCTATCTTTCCTTACGTGCACGTGTGTATGTTCTGCAAAACCCTGATAGAACCCTTCCCTACATGCCTTCAACCCACGCGCCCTTCTTCAACTAGGTCCGCATGTGCCCATGTGCCTTCTTGTACTTAGCCAATATTCTGGGGCCCAACATCACCCCACACTATGCCTATTCTCCATCCTCAGAAACACTCTTCAATAGAATAAAGAATGGTGGGATCTTACAATGGTTGGAAAGAAAGAATAAAGGAATGAAGAATTGGGAGAAAGAATGAAAGAATGGGGAACTTGTTTATTGTTGGAGGAGGAGAGGGAAATCCTTCCCTAATTCTACCTCTAACTTCTCCCAAGCGTTGACCTCATTCTGAGCTTGCTGACAGAGGTCACCCACCAGGGTGCTCACTTCCTCAAAACTCAGCTCCTCCCCTTTTGTGCTCATGGTCTCAAAAATACTCTCCAATTGCTTTCCCAAGTCTTCAAGGGTGTCCATCTTGCGGGTGATCTGGGGGTATAGTTCCTTCAACCGGATTTTGATCGAGCCTCGCAGGGTCTTGATTGCTTCTGATTTCTTCTCCACCTCAGCCAGGATCTTATCTCTCTCTACTCTATTCCCCTTATTTTTCTCTTGGAACTCCTTGAGTTCCATTTCATGGGTGGAAACCAAGATACTTGCCACTCTATCCCTATCAGTGCATTTTTCATATGTAGCTTCAGTGACTTACATGACAGTCTTTACTTCTGCAAGAAGCTTATTGTATCAAGCCACAATCTCGACAAACCTTCATCTTGTTTCTTTTTCTTGGTGTGCATGTGCCTCTTCTATAGATTCTAAAGCAAGTGGTCACCTCTCCATTGTGAGAATGTGAGTCAGATCCTCTAGACATTGCAAGGCTGATTCATACTTCTGATCGGGTGGTGCTAAATCGGGGTGCTTCAGGACAATGGCATCTGTAATCATCTCCACCTTCTTGGAGACTTTGTGCACCTTAGCTTTTTCTTCCTTCAACTCACACCTCAACTGAGCACTGATCAGCTCCTCTTATTTTAGGTCCTTGCTCTTCTCCATGAGCTCCTTCTTTTTCTTCTCCAATTCCTCCTCCAGGAATCTCACTCTATCATTTCTCCCAAACAGTTTGGCCTCAATTTTGACTGAAACCTTGTTAAGCACATTACAGACCTGTTCATCTGATAGCTGTTGAGCATTCACCAATGGATTTATTCCTTTGGTTTCTGGCACCTTCATCATTCTACTCTCTGACTTATGGGTTCAAATTCAGGTTCATCCATTGGTCATAAGACTCAAATGCCAAAGATAACATCTTTCTTATTTATGTCCTCTTCACTTATGGGATGAATAGCCAGGATTTCTCTTTATAAAATGGAAGCTACATAGGCCAAGATTTTTCTAGTTAGACAAGTTAGGTATAGTTCATGGAATTCATGACTTTCCTTGCCATCTATGGTATTGACAGTTCCCATTCCCTACCCAAAAATTGACTAGATCCTTGATGTCTAGTTTGGTTCACCCTAAATCTATCTATTTGGAAAGCTTTGCCAATTTGGGATTTCCTTGATTTATGCCATACCTTCCTTTGGTTAAAACATTATTCCTCTATCAATTCAAATCTCATCTCATGCACTCCATTCAACTTTATTTACCATACTACCATCTTCATGATTTTCACACTTCTCTCTTCCATTTGGAGTCGGGTGGACATTTCTATGTAAAGACCTACTTTTAGTGAGGCTTGGGGTCATCTTTTATCGTGGTGTAATACATTACTTCTCAAAACTCACCCCCTTGCCTTAGGTACCATGATCTAGTTATCATTCTTTTCAGCACCTTCATTAGTACTTCTTGACTTACCTCAAATTAGGTTCATTCACATGGGACTTCAAATTTGGTTTCCAACAATAGCAGATGCATCTTTCTTTTCTGTGGGTATGCACCTTCTTCATCAAACAATGACATAGCTAGGAGTTACTATGTTGGTATGATTCTCTGGAAGTGTGCACGTAGCACCTTACTAGGATCATCAATGTATCCCATTCCCTACCCTTGTGCCACCACTATGCCTTTCCCACCTATCTACATAGCTTTTGGGAAGCTCACTACTAATTTGGGATCCCCACCCATGTTGTCATACTCCTTCCCAACACTCTCTTCTTCTATCTCCTTTATAATCTCATTTGCACTCCTTTCCAACTCATGTTCCACCAACTTCTTCATGATTTCATCCACTTCTCTCTCCATGGCTTTCTCTACTTCCTCCTTGGTGAGGCTTGGGGTTCTTTGGTTCTTAGTGCTTACTTCTTCGCTCACCCCCTTTCCTTGAGCCTCAGCTTCTTCCTCGTCATTCTTCTCCTCATCTTCCTTGTTATACTCATCTTCATCTCCTTCCTCCTCAGAATCATGCACATCATATACTGGATGGTCTTCACCTCCTTTAGGCTCTCATCATCATCCTTGTCACCAATGTAGGCATCTAGACTCTCTATCTCTTCTGAGTCTGCCTCATCTGTCACCTTCTGCTTCTTCCTTACTGGGGATTCCAGTACAAGAGATTCTTCTTTTTCTCTCTCCTTAACAGGTGATCTTTTCATTGGTGATTCCTTCATGGGTGAGGTGATCTTCATGCTCCGGTGCCTCTTCTTCTGGGGTATTTTCCTTGACAGGGGACCTCTTTCTCCATGCGTAAGTGCTAGGCTTTGCGACTACTTCAGGGTGCGCCCACCGATTGTGCGGTCTGCACACTTGGTGCTTTCTTCTCCTGCCCCTCTTCTCTTTCTCTCTTCTTTGGTGTGGCCTTCTTTCTTCCTATGGGGTCTTCTGGTATGGAGACATCATTCTCTAGATATGCACCTTTCTCAAACTTTGGCCTTATGTGAAGGTATATCCTTGTTGCAACCCTTCCAGTGATTGGCAGCATTATTGGTTTCATCATTTGAACTTCGTGGGAGACATACTTCTCCACATATGTACACACACTTTTTAGGGTACACGAGCTTTTGCACAGCTCGTGGTGGTCTTGGTCCACCTCACTAAGGTCGAACCTTAGTCTTTTGGCTTCTTTGAACCTGTTGACCCCTGCCTGGAAGTATTGCATGGTGAAGGAGAAGGGCAGCTTGCACCATGGACCCTTAGTCCCATTTGTTAAAGTAAATCTGCCAATGCAGAAATGTTGGTACACTACAAATTCTTCTTCTCCATCCACGAGTGTGGGAAACTACTCTGGGATCCTCCACTCTACCCTGAATGCATCACACATTTGTTTATACCACTTCTCCAGGTGCGCCTTGTGAGCGGTCGTCATGGTTTCACAAGTGTATTTTTCAAACCTCTTTGTGGGTGAGGGATCCTCATCTGGATACTCCCAAACAAACTTTTCTGGCCCATCTGGCACTCCAATTTCTGAAAAGACAATGGTGAGGAGGATGTTACCAAATAATATCTTCTCTCCCTCCTGTGCGCTACTTATGATCTCATCCGCGATGAAAGCGGACAAGTTATAGATGGTTCCCTCTGATATCTTCTGGCATACATTTAGCCATGTCTTTTTTACTTACATCCATCATTCTGATCATTGAGCTTGGTCACCAAGCACGTGGCCATCCTCATAAAAGGGTCTGGAATCTCTGTGATGTCAAAGTATCATGAACCCTTCTTGTAGTCATATGCTGCTACAGTCTCCTTGATAGCCTCCTTGTCACTCAGATCATCATCTATACTTTCTCCTTCACAAATAAGACCTGTGAACTTGGATATCAGCTGTGGTGTTATGTGCATCTTGTGCCCTGTAAAATAAAAGTGATCCTCATGCACATGCAACATCAACCATTGATAAAGGTGCTCAGGCTTGCCAAAGTAAGGCAACTCATATAGTTGCAATAATCCTACCTTCTCCAATTTGACCTTCACCTTTTCACTATATATGGGCATCCCATCTGGTGTCCTTTTGTTAGTTGGGTAGACCAACTCTAGCACCATTTCCTTCTCAGTTGTTTTCATGTGATGGTTATAATCACTCACAGTCATTTGTCTTAGATGTGACACCCATTGCATTCCTAGCAATACTCCATTGGGTATTGCATGTCTATGTACCATTCTTCATTGGAGCTCATGAGGATAGCGGTTTACTTTCCTTTTCCCTTGCCCTTTGGTTTCTTCGGTGAAATGGTTACCTTTTTGGGTGTCATGCTTTCTATCAGGATAAACTATGAACTCCTTACTCTACTCTACTACTCTACTACACTCCAAACTCAACTCCAAAGCTCAACTCCTGGAATAAATCCTTCTATCTCCATGCCCTAGCTTCCAAACCCTAACTAGGAAAACCTTCCACAAGATGTCGCACTTCAAACACCCTTTCCTCACGCCCGTGTACTCCTTCCTTCTAGTTTGCAGATCCACTCTAGTCACACACTTAAATTCTTAGGATTCTTCTTCCTTCACACAAATTTCTCTCTGGATGCCCTAGTTTGCAAGAGCGCTTCAACTTCATAATAGCAAGATAGAATAATGACTTACCCGACCTTGTATTTATAGTTTTTGCTTCCCTCCAGCAATAAATGTTATGCCACCTACCAACATACTTTAACATTAAATGTGGATATTTTTCCACTAAGCTCCAACCTTAAGCGCCCTTACCCATGCACCCAATCCTACGCGAAAACCTTTACAACCTTCTGGCATGTAAAAATCCAATCTGACCGAAGACTCTTTATGCGTGCGTCTACAGTGCTCGAAGGCACTTCTTCTATCCTTTACCTAATTTTTTCCCTCGCCTACCTCATGTTGTTCCTGTGCTCTTCATCCTTTGTACGTGGTCTTTGTTATAGCCTTCTTGACACCATAATTCATTATCCACCATTTTACTATGCGCTTTCTCAACCTTACGTTCTTCCTTCAACTGGGCCACTCAACTTGTATTACAGGCCTATACTTTGCTTTGCATTACTCCACCCCACACTAAAACAGATGTGCGGTCCTTTGTGCATACACAACCTTGGAAAAATAATGTGGTTACCGGTGCACAAGGTGCAAAAATGAAACAAAAAGAAAGGAACAAGCAACGAGAAAGGGAAACACAAGAAAAGAAAAGCATAAAGGGAAATTCTAAGCTAACTGGAAATACTGCCTTATTACAAACACCAAGAAGACTTATTTATAGTAGGGCTTCAGCCTACTCCCATTGAAATGACCTGGTAATCTCATCCCATCTAGCACTTGTAACTGGAAAGTGCCTGAATCAAGAATGTATGAGATGATGTAGGGTCCCAACCAATGGACTTTCAACTTCCCAGGATGGTGCAGATACTTGGAATCATACAACAACACCATCTTCCCAACCTCAAACTTCTTGTTCTTGATATGATGATCATGCCATGCCTTTTGTCTTGATTTTTCTGTCTTCTGACTCCATCTACCAAGTGATCACCTTTCATCTAACTGCATCAACTTATCAATCCTTTCTTCCAGTGCTTGTTCATCAGCTAACCCTCCTATGCATGCTATACATAGTGATGGTAACATGAATTCAACTGGAAAAATAGCCTCCGTGCCAAACACCAATTGAAATGGTGTGGCCTTGTTCAACCTCTTGTAGGTTGTCCTATATGCCCATAGAATGACTGATACTTTGTCATCCCAATCTTGTCTTCCAACGTCACAGATCTTAGTCAATGTGTGACTTAGTATTTTGTTAAATGCCTCAGCAGTTCCATTTTCTTGAGGGTGATAAGGGGTAGTCTTGTGATGGGCCACCATAAATTTTGCTAACAGAATCCTGACCATTTCATTGAGAAAATGTGTACCTCTATCACTTGTTAAACTTAAAGGACAACCATACCTATTGATTATGTTCTCCCATAAAAATCTAGCAGTTGTCACTTGGTGCAATCCTTTGTAGGCACTGCCTCTGCCCAACGTGTTAAGTAATCAGTGCAAGTAATGATATACCA
Organism: Taxus chinensis; assembly: GCA_019776745.2. NCBI lineage: Eukaryota > Viridiplantae > Streptophyta > Pinopsida > Cupressales > Taxaceae > Taxus > Taxus chinensis. Next base: position 161,933 of record JAHRHJ020003427.1, read on the forward strand.
TGAACCAGTCCTTCGCGCGGCTGGTGAAATTGGCCCTACAAAGTTGATTGCCCATTTTTCAAATGGTTCAGCACTGGCTATTGGTCACAAGGGCATTTCATCCCTCTTTCCAGGTTTTCCAAGGTGTTTGAAATGGTCACAGGCCTTGCAAAACTCAATACAATCCTGGTAGATGGTTTCCCACCAAAGCCCTGCTAGTAAAATCTTCCATGTGGTAGCATTTCCTACATAGTGTCCTCCTGCAATCCCACCATGTGCTTCCTCCATAATTTCCATGTGCTCATGTTCCAATACACATCGGCACAGAACCTCATCATGACCTAACTTATACAGGTCTCCACTAATCAACATGTAGGGTGTGACGTGTATTGCTAACTACTTTCTCTCTAGAGCCTTCATTCCTTTCGGTGCCACACCTATTTTTAAGAACACTGTGATATCTTCCAAGTCTGAGGGCATGTGCCATAACCTAAATAGTTGTGCATCTGGCATGGTATCCTCAATGCTTTGTGCATCCTCCCCTGAGTTAATCCTTGATAAGTGGTCAGGTCCTGAATTACTTTTTCCTGGTTTTACAACCACTGTGAACTCAAACTCTTGAAATAATAGGACCCAATGACATATGTGCCCTTGCAGAATGGGCTTGTTGACTAAGTATTTCAATGCCATGTGGTCTGTGTAGAATATAAATGGTGTTTCCAATAGATACTTCCTAAACTTGTGCAGTGCATAGATCATGGACAATGCTTCGCGCTCAGTAGTTGTGTAATTTTGTTCTGCTGGTGTCAACTTTCTACTTGCAAAACACAAGGGATGATCAACAATTCCCTCACCAGGTTGTGCTAGTACTACTCCCATAGTTGTTCCTAAGGCATCAACATGCACATGGAAAGGCTTATCCCAAGAAGGAAAATGTAGTATGGGCATCGTGACAAGCCTATCCTTCAAAGTGTCAAATGCCTTCTGTTGTGCCTCTCCCCAATGAAAGGAACTCTTGTGTTTTAGCAATTCCTCCAAGGGTGTGGTGATCTTGGCATACCCCTTGATGAATTTCCTGTAGTACCCCATATGCCCAAGGAATCCATGCACTGCGCTTTGACTAGTAGGCTCCCCTAATCCCACAATAACTACAACTTTGGCGGGATCTACTAGTAAGCCTTCTTTGCATATAATGTGTCCTAACAGGGTTCCAAATGGAGTAGCAAAGACACATTTCTTAATGTTGAGGGATATCCTTAATTGCCAACATCTCTCAAACATCAGCCTCAAATTGTCACAATGGTCTTTCACCAATCCATACACAGTCCAGTCATCCAGGTAAACTTGAAGAAATTTATGGATGAAGTCCTGAAATGCTTGTACCATGATGCGCGAGAACACAGCAGGCACATTCTTCAATCCAAAAGGCATAACCATGTAGGAAAAACTTCCCCATTCAGTGGTGAAAGTTTTCTTTCTCTGGTATTCCTTTGCAATCTATACTTGGTGATACCCTGAGAACCCATCCGTGAAAGAGTAGAGTTCACGCCCGAGCTACTCCCTCCAAAATTTATTCAATAAAGGGGGTTGGAAAAGGATCGATGAAACATACTGCATTCAGATCCTTGTAGTCAACACAAATTCTTATCCTACCCTCCTTCTTGATACTGATGACCATTGGGCTTATCCATTTTGATTCTTCCATTACCTCAATGATACCAGATGCTATCATCTTGTCTATTTCTTCCTTGACCCGTACGCACAAATTTGGATTCATCTGATAAGGCCTCTTCTGAATCGGGCACACACCTTCCTTCAACTTGATCTTCATCTCCCCTAAGGAATGGTGAATGCCTTTGAGTTCATGGTACCCATGAGGGAACAAATCCTGGAACTCGCGCAATAGATCAATGACCTTTGAAACTTCTTTTTCTGACCAATAGTCCCCAATGATAGCTTCCTTAGGTTTTGTCTCCATCCCAATGTTAACCTTCTTTGTTTTCAAGGGCTCATGGTAGGCATGTGCTTGCTCATCAGCACTATCTATGACTTCGCACGTACCTTCAGAATGGTTAACATCCAAAGTTTCCATCTCTTCTCCATCTACTACATAGACCATTTTTCCTTTTTCTTTTTCCATGCATGCGCACTCAAGTTGTACTTCCTCTTATTCTTCTTCATTGAGGCACATCTCCAAATAAGGCTCACCCAATAATTCCAGTAGCCTATCCTCTACCATAGCACTATCTCCCATCGTAAGGTGCTTGATTACTTGCAACACCTTATCCACTGATGCTTTGGTACTCCTATACTCGAAATCTTGAATGAGATCAGCCGCCAACTCCTGCCAATTACCTGTTTGACGATGCATCTCTGAATGAATATACCATGCATGCACACAACCTTGTAAGGTGGAATACAACTTATGCACCCATAACGAAGGTGGTAACGCTTCTGCGCTTCCCATCCAGGCCTTCTCACATGCTTGGATATGAAATGAGGTAGTCTCTTTACCATGGTAGTCTTGTATGACCAGTGGGTGTGTTGCTCTGGAGAACCTTACAGAAAATGTGATTCTTACCTCGTCCACTCTAGGAGGCTCTCCTGATGTGTAGCCCACCAGCGTGTTGCAGTTCTGAGTAGGTTATAATTGAGCATTCCCCTTCTCTCATCCTCATTTTCCACTGAGCCTCCATTTCTCACAAGAAAATTTAGGGTATGCTCCTCCAGAGTAACTTGGAAACTTCTTTCCTCCTAGGTGCTTGACTGAGCATGCCTTTGTTACCCTTATTATAGATCCTCTCAACTATCACCCAATCAACTCATAAGTCCCATGCACCCAATTGTTGCATGCCATGCTAGTGGTATCACTCAAGGACTGAGCATCTTCAAATTGGATAACTCCCTCTCGTGGGATGAATTATCTCAGGATATCTAATGGAGTGCACATAAATTTTGTCAAGGACTTCTTCTCCTAAGGGCTCAGTATAGGGCGTTGACTTCCCATCTGTTAAAGGGATAATCACCCTTTCTTCCTTGTTCTCAAAACTGATATACCCTTTGTTAAACCATAGGTCAGCATTGTTCTTGTAACACCATGGGTGCCCAAGCAATGCTAGAAAGTTTTCTACCTCAGTGAGCACCAAGACTTCAAAGTCTCTAGTGAACTTAGCCCCTTGAATGGTGATAACTACATCCTTCAAGACTCCAATGGGCATTTCCTTAGTCTTATTTACCATATACAACACATTTGAAGATGGTTGTAATGTGGGCCTTCCCATTTGATGTCAGGCATCTAAGGTAAGAACATTGACCTCTTGCTCCCATGTTGATGAGGATATTACTCAGAAGCCATCCATCAACAACTGCATTCAAAGTAATCTCCTTATCATAGTCAAGGTTGTGAGGAGGAAGGTTTACATGCAAAACCTACCTTTTGCACTCTGCTCTGGCACATGGTACCTTCTCCCTCAGCCATTCTCCTAGCAAGGGAATAATATTCTCTTGCCTTAACATCCTACATACTTCCTTGACCTCATCCAGGTCATCCTTTGAGCCTTGACATTCTTCCTTTGCTCCAACTACTTTGATTGCTCCTTTAGACATTGGATCTCCCCTTGCAAACTCTGAATCACATCCATAGTCTCTTGATACACCTCCTTCTGATGAGTAGGGTCTGGATACTTTCCATGTACCACTTCCTCTCTTGAAACTAGTGTCCTTTGTCTTGGCATCTCCCTGGCACATGCAGCCTCTACTCACATCATCACCAGTACAGGTTCTAGTCCTGACTCACGCGCCACTCTTGGCATCCACTATGAATCGGCCTTCTTGATGCTCACCATCCCAGTGCCTTTGTCTTTCTGGTGTTGCTGGTTCATATGCTCATAAAGCTCTGGACACTCTTCATACTTATGTTTCTTTCCGCACCATGAGCATTGTAACCAAGTGCATTGATTTTGTGAATGGTTGAACGTCTAATTGAAGCGTCATGTTGAGTGGTTGTTGGTGGGTTGATAAATGTACCTTCATCCCCACAAAGAAGAATAAGTAAGTGTTCAATAAAATCTATGTGATAACATGGTTTTTTTCTGGGTAGTGGATTTATTTGTGGATATGTGAAAATAACAACCATATGTTTGTTTTAAGGGAAATAACACAGGCCAACTATTTTTTGGGGTAGTGAAAAATAACGATAGGCACCTAATTTTTGGCGGGTATGGAATAACCGAAGGCCCTAATTTTTTGTGGGTACTGAAAAACAAAATAGATGTGGGCTCTTATGGATTATATTACATTGAATATATCCAAACATTTGACAATTTGGTTTATCAGAAGCTCATAAGGATGCCTACTTGTGTTCGCATTAACAATGGACTCTAAAAGGGGGGTGCATTGATATGCTAACTTTGAATGTGTACACTCTTTGTGACTGCATGTTATGTCTTGTCTTGACAACTGAAATATATATAGATTTGAATACAAAACTATGTTTGCCTTTAGAATTTTGTTGATCCATATCTCCATTCATCTCACAAAGTCACAATAAATCAATGCAAGCATTTTGATTTATTAAATGGGAGCATGTCCATAACTACTTAGAGATGCTCTTCTTTTAGGAGATTGTCAACTTTGGAAAATCTTACTAATGCTACTTAAAGTTTGGATTCATGGTGGACTGGTTAACGTACAAAGAAGATCTACACCCCCCCCCCCCCCAGGCTTCATGGTCAGTTTTCAAATTTTGATCCAAATTAAACGTTGAAACTTTAGGGTGAGAATAGAAGATGTGTACCTTGTTTGTCGAGAGGGAGTTTACATAATTGGTCTTATCTATTGTTGAAAAATTTAATTGCCGTAATTTATTCTTTATTAAGGTAGCACATATTTGAACAAAGAGGCCATATTTAAATCAATGTTTCAATTTGACATACCCTTAAAATTTGCCTTTCTTACTTTATATTTCGAATTCATATTTTCTTACTCATAACACCCTAATTCCGCTTTTGCAATCTTATTGCCAAAAGCAAAGAAATCCCTATTATTCATTCCCAATTCCGTTATAATTAGTGCTCTTACTAATTAAAACCTAACGTTCTTGCCCAACTTTGGTTCTATTTATAATAAAAGCAATACGTTGATCACAAACCTCTTTCGCATTTGGATGCCACTTACGACGTACGTAAGCAAAATCCTCTTCAAACAAACAATTAACATTTATAAGATAATTAAGCCTATTTTGCCCTTATTTTGGTCAATATACCCTAGTATTGGCATAAAACCATTCTTCCAACCATCAAAAAATCACCCATTCACCTCCAAACATCGTATCAAGTTCAAAAGCTCGTATCCTAGCTCCTAGTTAACCCTCAAGTGTCGTGAAGCTCCACACCTCTTAACACTTGGTAATTTCACTAATTGTGATAGCGAAGAAAGACCTAAGTCATGATTTAGCAATTCCTATAATTTGGGCTTTTTTAGTCCCACATTACCAAATACAAGTTTTTCCCAAAGTAAAAACTATAAAAAGGGTGCACCTCATTCCTTTATAACATACACCATGCTTGTTTGATCTCATATAATAAATATATATATAGCAAAGTTCAATCCTTGCTTAAAGCCTTCAATGGGGTTAGTAGAGGATATCCAAAATGACCAATAGTCATTGGGAAGAGGCCATTTCACCTTGTTTAGAGTAGTAACTAAAACATTGATTGCCCTCTTAGGTCTATTAGCCCATGTTGGGTAATTCAAGCATATTAGTAGGCAGGTTAGTCTAGGATTTTGTATGATTTTCATACGAAATTAAGCATTCTTGTAAGTTCATCTAATGTTACATTCCTAGACTAGAACCTTGGGTAGAGGATGGCAATGAGTGTAGTTTTCCGTGTTTAGTCATGAAATTTTCTTTGTAAAGTTTAGGGTTGCTTTCAATCCTGAATCGACTGGATCATGTATGAATATCCATTAGGCCATCCTCGGACCCAAAATCCAAAGATATAGGAGTACCATTGCCTGCCTTAAGCGTGTCTTTCATGTGTTCACATGACTAAATATCCAATATTGGACACACTATTAAAAACATGCAGTTAAAAAAGATTTGGGCCTTGTCTTGTTGTTTTTTTATGATGATAATGCGATGACGATGACAATGATGATGATTGATGTCTGAATACATGGAGAATTTGGAGGAAAATTGTGTGAAGGTTACAGATGAAGTTGATGAATTGAAAGGGATTTCACATCCCAAATAAGGTTGCAAACAACCATTCGAGTTGACTGAAAAAGGAGGACAAATGGAACGGAAGATGGGGTGCGGCTCAAATTAAGAATAATCACCAGGCAACAGCTCAAAGAAAAATAAGGATGCCACTTCTATAATGTGTAAAACATGCGCTCTAAAAAACAAATATTATTGAGGGAGAGGGCGAAAGGATGAGAACCAAGTGTTTATAGACGACTTTGACACCCCGCAACACTTACTCTTCTATACAACCTAAACGTGAATGCCGTGCTTGCTTGGTCTTTAGATAAACAAGTTATCGTCGGTTCAAAGGGTGCTGGTGTATTTAAATGGGTACCAAGACGCCTCTTTTTTCTATTTTTCAAATAAATGTATATATGTGTCTCTAAAAAAGAATGGAATTTTTGGAAATGCGAATCTGCTCTTTTTTCTAATTTTACTCCTATGATTGACAAAAGAAGACGGGTCCTGAAACTTACCTTGAGGAAAAATGATTCAAACACCTAATATATTTTTCTAACGGAAGGAAAAAAAAAATATATACCACACAAATGTAGATCTGGCTAACTTTGAATGGTGTGAACTCTTTGTAGATTGTATTTTTATTTCTGTCTTGGCAACGCGATAAGATATATAGATTTGAAGAACAAACTATGGTATTTCTTTAGGAATTTTTTGATCCCAACTCCATTTAGCTCACAGGTCACAATGAATCAATCCCAAGCATTCTAAATTATTAAATGAAGCTTCCAGAAATTGTTAGAAGGGGGGGCGTAGAGATGTTATTTTTTTCTGAGAATTGTCAACATAAATCTACATATGCTACTTCAAGTTTGGACTTCATGGTGGACTTGGTTAAGGTACAAAGGACGATCGCACAAGTTCTCCGGTCAATTTTCTAATTAATCCAAATAAAACTACTTGATAACTTTTGGGGTGGGAATAGAGATATGTGATCTACTACTTTTTGTTAGAAATTAATATTAATGGTCACATGAATATAGTGGGTGATTTTACCATATTGGGTAAATTTAGTTACTAGTTTGTTAGTAATATATTGTTATAATAACAATATATTCTGTGGTTATACCCGTATGAAAGATTACTGGGCTGAGTTTGGGTATGGGTCTCCTATTTTAATCGGGTAATTGTTATATCTATTATGATGTGGCTATATATGAGCCCGAATGTATTGCATGAGCATAGCCTTATAAACTAATATATGAGATATATAATAGTGATTATTATTGATTTGGCAAAGCTCTCTGATAATTATTGGTGGTACCAAAGCGAGTATGGACTTGTGAATATTTAGTAAAGGCTTTCCCCAAATTCGTTGTTGCCCCTGTAATGAGAGAAACTAGATTTGGGGCAAAAAGTTTAGGATAAAATTAATGAACTTTATGCTTAGGATTCTTTGATAGCGCGTGGAAAATTTGTGGATTTGTTTATTCCTGTCAAATCTTGACTCTCTGGTGGCAAGTGTAATTCTGTTTAATTAATGTGTGGCTATTTGAAATGCAAGATATTGTGAATCGGAAAAGTAAAGAAAATATGTATGATACACAAAATATAGACAAAGATGTGTGTGTCTCCACACTATTCAGGTGGAGGAGAAATCGAATTAATAATTGGTGTTGATTAAGAATGGTAAATAATCGATTCATCATTGTGATTGGGAGCTGGGGAAATGTCATCGCCAGCATAGCTCTCTTCAGCCAAGCTTTATCAAACTTGCCTTCATTAAAATACTCGTAACATTTCTCAGTTCTTATGAATAGGGAGAATTTCCAAGTGTTACCGAAAAGGGTTAAAGCGAGGAATAAACCCAGAAATGCGTTGTTGGAAAATTTTTTTTGATAAGTGGAGCAGTTTTGTGCAGACATGTGACGGGTTTTTGTGCCTGTTGTTGTTCCATAGAAGTGCTTGTAAAGAAGGTCGGTAAGCTTGATTTTCCATCAACGTGCTCTACGTGTGGATGTGAATAAAATAATAAGAAATGGGTAGAAAGTGGCACCACTTTATAGAGCCACTGTTAAGTGTTGGGATGATAAGTGGTTTTTTTTAACTGTTATAAAAAAACTCAAATTCCAGTATTGCGACCTGTTTGTCTATTCATCTCAACTATGCCACGTGTATAGAGGTTTGGCAGTGATGTTTTGGAGAAGGAAAGGTGGTCTTAAGATCTACATTCTCATTGGTGACCATTGCTAGCAATGTCCACAAAGGTCTTTTAGAGGAAAAAATGTATCCACATCAGCTTACAATTCGACATTCTGTGCTCATTCGACATTCTAATTGTTAGGCTCACACATGTTGTCTTGAGGTTTGAACCCTTCCCACCACACAGTCGTCAGTCTTTGCTCCAGATTAATCTTCTATAATTTAAGTGGATTTAGCATTAGATGTTCTAATAGTGCCATTATCGTCGTTCAAGTTGTGTGTATTAGTAG